>CM044431.1:173562574-173601154 GCA_024363595.1 Xenopus borealis
TGGAATTCTTAATGAATCAGATGAAAATTGAGTGTAGGACTGGCCAGATATGAGATGACTGAATTAGTACTTTTATACTTTAATAATATGTATTTAAAGGGGTTCACCCTGAAATTAATTTTTAGCATGATGACAAAAGTGATAGTCTGAGCCACTTTGAAGATGAGTAATAAAAAATAGCAATAACAATGCATTTGCAGCTTTACAGAGCATGTGTTTAGATGTGTCAGTGACCTCCATTTAAAAGCTGAAAAGAAGGCCTACTGAAAAGTTGCTTAAAAATAGCCATTCTATAACATATCAAAAGTTAAAGTTAGCTTAAAAGTGAACCATACCTTTAAGGGAGTTAAATTAATACACTAAACCAGTAGTTCTCAACCAGTGGCTTGCAAGCACCATGTTGCTCTCCAGTCCCTTGAATGTTGCATCCAGTGGCCGTAAAGCATAAGCTTTTTTTTTTTTAATTCCTGGCTTGGAGTCAAGTTTTGGTTGCATAATAAGCAGATCTACTGCCAAACAGAGCCTCCTGTAGGCTACCAGTCTACATAGGGTCTACCAAATAGTCAATCACGGCCCGTATTTGGCATTCCCCATTCTTTATGCTTTTTTTTTTACATTTTACAACCTTTG
This sequence comes from Xenopus borealis, assembly GCA_024363595.1. Lineage (NCBI taxonomy): Eukaryota > Metazoa > Chordata > Amphibia > Anura > Pipidae > Xenopus > Xenopus borealis. The sequence continues at coordinate 173,563,205 of CM044431.1, forward strand.
TTTAAAGGTTGGGCATTAAACTATATTGTAAGCACCAATCACATGGGTGAGTTGGGGCAAATTATGAGCTTCCAATGTGTCTGTGCATAAAATGTTATCTTTTGTACAGGTGACACTTTTGTAATTACTGCTTGCAGTAACATGACCAATCTTTGCCAGAGACAGACTTAATTCATTCATTAATCAGACATTTTGGAGCTGTACCTATTGGAATAAGACTAATATCTGGCCTGCAAATGGCTGTAATACTGCAGATATAGATGTCCTGGCCATTAATGTGCTGTTGCCATTTAACTATAGCTAAGCAGGGACCATCCTCGGGGATCCTAGCCTTCAAGCAAATAGAAAAACCTTGTTTATATTTTAACAGCTTTTGCTGCTATTTACCATAACTATTAGTACCAGGTTTAGCTGTTACCTGAAGAGCAATTACAACAGCTAAGGAGAAGCCAGTCACACGGCCATTTCCCTGGGTGATGAAATTACTCTGGACAACTTAATGAAAAATTGCTGTGATCCCACTGAGCTATTTGATCATCGATTTCCACTTGGAGTCCCCTATCACACAGTTTTCTTTACATTACCAATTGGAGAAAAAACTAACAAGTAATAGCCAGTGCATTTTGACTTTTAACCGTTTTGGCGTTGGAACAAATGAAATGCTTTAAATAGGACACGGTTATCTAGTAGGTATATAAGTGTATTTTATTTGCACAGCGGGACACTATACAATACATATATTGTATTACTGAGGATACATTAAATATTTAACAGTTAGTTCATTTAACTTTGAGTATGTTATTAAATGTCATATTCATAACATCTTTTCAATTGGTCTTCATATAGTTTGTTTTCAAATGATTTGCCTTCCTCTTTTCAGCTTTCCAGTGGGAATCACTAACTCAGGCAACCAAAAAAAACTACTGCTTTGTGAGGCTACCTGTTACTTTGTATGACTTTCTATTCAGGTCCTATTTAAAGGTGAAGTAACACTTCAATGCTTCTGACATATGATCAGTATTCATTGCCGTAAAATACCCAGTTAGTTAGTTTAACCACGTCAGTGTAAAATATGCTGTGTAGAGCAAAGGCTTCTTTTGATTTCTTTGGGAAATCTTTTGCTTGTCTTTGGGAAAACTAACTTCTACATTTCCACATAATAGCAACTGGCAATTGAGACCCAACCTTGCACATCATAAGCCCTAAGGTGCATGCTCTACCAAAAAAGGAGAACAATAGAACACACACATACAAAAAGTGCCTTTTATTACAAACCCCAAAGCTCTGTGGCATTAAAATTATTTTCGTTGCCCCCCCACTCCACTGTTGTGCAAACCTGGCTCAGATGCTCCTGCCAGTGCATCATCTTATTGCACAGAGACAACGAATAAAATAAAGACAAACTTATTTTACTTATTTGACTGTTATTTTACTTATTTTACACTTATAATTGTTCAGTATAAAAATAAAAACTGGATAAACAGAGATACTGCACAAAATAAAAAATGTTTGTAATATAGTTAATTAGCCAAAAATATAACCTATATAGACAGGAGTGACTGGATGTGCAACATTATAGCCAAAACACAGATTTTCAACTCTCTTGCTTTAAATTGATTGGTTACCAGGCAATAATAATAATCAGTGACTTGACATGGGTCATAACTGTTGCTATTGAATTTTAGCTGCATGCTGAGGATCAATTGCAAACTCACTGAACAGTTCTTCCCCATGTGGCCCTCCTAAAAGCAGCAATAGATGCACAGACAATAACGTAAAAAACTAATTTTCATACGATATTTGGCTCGTGCATGGTGGGAAATAAGCCAACTGGTATCATTAAAAGACTTAGATATCGGTTTGCTCTTTGATCGGGCTGGAAGGAAAATTTTGATTGGAGGCCATTGTTAGTGCTGAATCGAATCTGACGATTCAGGTCTACACGTGTGTATTGAAAAGAACTCCTTTAGAGTAACTTACTAACTCAGAGTTAAAGAGCTGAAAAACAGGACATGATGTTCTGTTTTATTATGTTAGACATCCAGTCACTCCAGCCTTTATACATTACATTTTTGGCTAACTAACTATATTAGAAACATTTTTTATTTTGCACAGCCTACCTATTTAATAAACCCAATTTTTATTTTTACACTGAACTGTTCCTTTAAGTATGGTATAATTTCATACAAGTGTATCTAGTTATAATACACAAAAGCTGTGAATATCTTGTAAATTATATCCTTATAAACGGTGAGTTCTGATGTCATCAGTTATAAACGGTGAGTTCTGATGTCATTTCTGTCACATGACTCACTGAAACTTGTGTATTATAATAAATAAAGTACCCCCAGTTGCAAAATATGAGGATATTAGAAGTTACCTCGGAGTTCCATGACCTGTATAAAAACACTCGGTCTTCGGCCTCGTGTTTTTATATGGTCATGAAACTCCTCGGTAACTTATAATATCCTTATATTTTACAAGAGGGGGTACTTTATTCACTATATTATGCACAGAGGGGCTCGTAAAATCAATTCAATATTTACATTTAGTCTGTCTAACATACCTTAACTGCGCATGCTAGTTGTGTTTTCATAGCCTTGCCCTTTCTTTCTACTAAGAGGTGGTTGCTATGTACATGTCATACACCCAAGGCTGATACATAATAAATGGCATTGTATTGACAGCACAGAGTTATGCACTGAAATATGTCTTCCATTTGCAAAGAGAATGGCAGCAACATGACACTTAACCTTCTCTCCTTTGCATTCTCTAAATCTCAATTGTGTTTATGCCAATAAAAGAACAGAGCTTCTCTCTCTACACACAGGACGGCATCTCTGGCCCTTTTAATATTAATATTCTTGCCTCTCGCATAGGGAACTGGCAGCAGCTGGAAATTCATCAAGTAAAGATGAGACAAATAATTCTAATCTGCATTACAATGAAGAAGACAAATTGAGAAATGAAGATGCTTCATAAAGAAAATTGACCAAGGCACTAAATTCAAAATAATCCAAAGGATCTTTATATGTACAGGTATGGGAGCTGTTATCCAGAAACCCAGAAAGCTCCAAATTACAGAAATGCCATCTCCCATAGACTCATTTTATTCAAATAACCACAATGTAAAAAAATTATTTCCTTTTTCTCTGTAATAAAAAAACAGAACCTTGTACTTGATCCAAACTAAGATATAATTAACCCTTATTGGAAGCAAAACCAGCTCATTGGGCTTATTAAGGGGTGTTTTTAAAGGCAAAAACTCAAATTTTTAGAGGGGAAAAAAACTTTCATTTTTATAAATTTATCATATCCCAAAGCTGCTAAAAATCTGTTTCTGAAAATACACCATGGGGCTGATTTACTAAGGGTCGAATTGTCGAGGGCTATTAGCCCTCGAATTTGACTGGCGAATATTTGGCAAATAAATATTCGCCAAACACGAATGGAATATTCCATTGAGCGCATATTCGACTATTCTCCAGAATTGTACGATTGAATAGTCGCTCGAATATTCGCCAAAATTGTACGTATCGAATGTTCGAAGTGTTCGATCGTACGATTCAAATTCGGCAAAAAGCCTATGGGAGCTTCCCATAAGCTTCTATTGCTATTCGGTAGGTTCAATCTGGCGAAGTAGGTAGTCGAATAGGTTCTTCGACTGGCGAATAGTCGAACGCTCAAATATATATTTATTTGATCTATTCAATGTGCCCAAATATTCTATATTTGATGGTCGAAAATACTTAATTTGCATATTCGAATAGTCGCATGATCGAATTGAGACTATTTGCGACTATTCGCGCAAATATTCTAATCCTTCACACAAATTTAGTAAATCTGCCCCCATCTCAAACCTGTCAAGGTCATGTAGATGTCAATGGCAGATGTCCTTGAAGTTGTTTCTTGACATTGTGATCTGCGTTGGATAATACAGTACACTCGGGTTTTCATCTGATAACACTGATTACACTCCTTCCTGCCCTTGCTCTGAACGGTCATTGCTTGATATAGAAGTTACACAAGTTTTTGCATAGGTTACATAAATTGTGTAAATTTTGATTTTTCTGTGCGACCCAAGAACTAGTCAATCGTTCAGTAGTTCATATAAAGAGTAAAAATAATTAATGTATTAGTTAATCAATGAGTTCATTGGGGGAGCAGGTGGCATTTTTACTTTGCATTTTTAAAAAACATGCAGTGTAAATATGCACAAAATGAAGGGCTATTGAAAATAATAGAATACACACTACAGCAATTCCCATGGGGCGTTTGCTAGCCAACATCCACCACGCCACCTTTTTTGGCAGAAGCGGCAATACGCCGAGGAAATGCCATAGTATTAAACTCTATGGGACAGATTTATCAAGGGTCGAACTTCAGCCATCAAATTTTTTTCGAAGTGTTTTTTCGATTGAAAATTGAATCATTAGATTCCACCAATTTCCTCCAAAAATGGAATCATTTGATTCCTCAAAAATCTCAAAAAGACTCCTTAAAGGTTATGGGAGGTCCCCCATAAGCTAAAACAGCAATTCGGCAGGTTTAAGGTGGTGAAGGGTCGAATTCAGACATTAGAGTGATACATGTTCCAGGTTCAGTACCCTGAATCACTCAATTTACTTGATAAATAGTATTGAACCCGAAACATGTTGTGATTTACACTGTGTGGAATAAAAAGTTGTGTGCAGTAATACTGCTGGAGTTCCTCTTCCTTCTCCTATACTTGGATCATTTGCAGCAGTTGCAGCACAGAGCAACTATTAAGGAATTAGACACATATCATTTGGAAAAGCTGTGCTGACCACCATTCATCTCTTCTGTATTGTAGAGTGAATTATTTGCAGTGTAAACAATGTAATTTATAAATAAAAACAACATCATACAAATCATGACAGCTACAGCAAGCTACACAAGGCATTTCTACAAAATGGCATTATTTGTGTTGATTTGTTTTGTTGCATTACTCTTGAGAACAATAACAAGGTTTCCCTGGTGCTTTACATCACTCTAAGGGCTATGTCACACATGCTGGTTTCTTAACATGACATGTATTCCACCGATAGAGAAAGATACAATAGTGGGCCAAAAATATATGTATCTGTATGCAGCTGCTTCAATGGCATCCCTTTTGGTTGCCCACATGGTGCTGATATCAAGTATGCATTTTTGGCTGAAATTCAAATGGTTTGTGTACTGACACATGGAATTGCTTAAACACACAGGGTGTTTCAACAGAACCCCCATTTTACATTTTCATGGGATCAGAAAAAATATGGTGCAAAATCAGAGAAAATGTAAAATACAGTATGCATTTTATATTGGTGGGCCTACAAAAAAGGAATCCTTCAGAGGTGTACATGTGCTGTGCCACTCTTTGGTATAGAGGACACTGCCTTTTCTTACCAAGCTCAAATCTGGTGAGCATCAACTTGGTAAAGCTTGGTTCTTTAAAACAACATCTTATTGATGTTACTTCAGAATGATTCAAAATACTTCCCTTGTTGGTATACAGCACAGCCAGGGCATTAGTTACAAGTGGTAGCACTAACATTAGTGCTCTTCGGCAGATCTCTCTAGGCCTGGAATTGATGGCTTAAAGGACAAGGGAAGTTAAACTAAAAGAAGTAGCTAGAAATGTTGTACATGTTTTGGACTTCTGTACCAGCCCAAGGCAACCACAATCCTTTAGCAGTAAAGATCTGTGTCTCCAAAGATGCCCCAGTAGCTCCCCATCTTCTTTTCTGCTGATACACTGATTCACATGCTCTGTGATGCTGTCACTTACTGAGCTTAGGGACTGACTCAAAATATACAGAACTCATTGAATATAAATATCACAGTATAAGACTGATTAGTAATTAATACAGATAATTACTACATGGCAGCACAGAAACCAGTGCAATTAGCATCATCATTTAATAATCAGTCTTGTAGCATCATCTTATATTATAGGCCAATCTCATTTTCTGCTTGATAATGTGCGACAACCCCTTAGCTGCTCAGAGCCCACTGAGAATGTGAGTGTTGCAGACACTTTCCAAGATGGTGAACCCCTGTGACAAGTTAGAAGTCCTGGATCCTTGATTTTTAGCCTCATAAATTTTTAGGGTTTAGTTCTGCTTTAAGTCCATAGGCTGACAGATGACACCCAAGTCACAAACCATTTTTGCTATACTCCTTAGAGCTTCTGGTTGATTCACAACCAACCCTTACCTTAACTCTCATTCCTAAAGTGAGCTATTATAGAAACTTTCCAAAATGAATAAGCCTCCTACCTGAGGCTCTCTAGCTGACCACTCCAGGAAGTGAGGCCCAATAAACTAAAGGTATGGCAACTGTCCTTTTTAAAGACTAGAGATAATGTCACATCCCATGCCAAATAAAGAACTTCCAAGGAAACTTTAGCTTGGAGGGGGAAAGAAAAACAGCTGGCGGAATGTTCAGGACAAAAGTTAAACAATTTTATGAATATCAGACACTGATCTTTTATTTAATTGGAGTAATAATTTCATGACGCAGGTTGACTAAACAATATTCTGCTACATAGACCTTAAGCATATGCAGTATCTTGCAGCACATTAAGAACATGAATTGCTTTAAAACCAACTTGGTTTAATACTAAGCATAAAAAAAGATAACTGCTCTGTATGCACTGATGTGAATAAATAGGAATATATCACTATTACATCACTTGTTTCAACTTTATCTGAATCCCACAAAACATTTCACCTGCTGCAAACTGAAATGATGCCATTTAAAAACCAGGCTTTGTGTATAATCAGAGGCTTAGAGGGTCACATTTTATAAAACATAAAAGTGCTCTACAACTTTCATATGCTATTATTTTACTGTTCATCAAATGAGATCACAACAGAGAGGGTCATTAGCCAATCCTCCCTGTAATAATCATAAAGCATAATTTTGGAACGTGCAGATGGCATATAATACTGAAGCGGTATAGCAGGAAATGATAACTTCCTTTTTAAAAAGCACGCATACTGTTATTGCTCTTTAAACGACCACATTTTACAATCAGCTGAGGAGGAATGAATAGGGATAAATAAAATATGCACTCACGTATTGAGCAGAAGGCGGATGTTTTACTTCTTTTTTCCCTGGAAAAAAAACTAACAGAAAAAAAAAGCATTCTTTACTTTGGAAACCAAAAAAAGATTTTTTTTTCTATTTTTTTCTATTATGAAAAGACTCCAGTGTTTGCATGACATACACAATTACCTTTAATAGTGAGGGCACAGATTCCAGCTAGCAGCAGTATTTTGTTGAGGTGCTGGGAGGTAAATTGTTGCTGTACAAGCTTGCCCTTTACAACTTACAAGTTACCAGGAAGAATATCAACCATTGTGCACAACAGTAAAGGGTATTTGACTTTTAAATGTCAGTTGTGGATACGTAGAGAAAAAGGGAAAAAAAAACAAGAAATTCACAGTCATAGTTAAACTCTATATTTCTTTTAAAATTGATTTTTTTGCTTTCTTTATAAGTCCAGTACAGATGTCTATGAATTAATTATATCACTGCAATTATATCTGTAAAAGTAGGGATGAGCAGCTTCGAAATTATATCCACCAGCAACACAAATATTTGCACATTTTCCATGCATTTTTTTTTGCCAAACAAATTAGACTGTGTGCTGGAAAAAAGCAGGAAAACAGCAGACTTCACTATTATGTGCCCTTTGCCTTCTGCATCAACTAATAAGATTGGAGCCCACTCCAGTCCCCACCTGTCTATAGAACTATCCAAATGCTGGGTTTGGAAGAAATTAGCCTTTTTTTCTATGCTTTCGTAGAGCCAGAAATGACTTTATTGCAATGTATTCACTTTCCTATTGACTCCAATGTCTTTGGCAAAATGTTGCCAAAAATTATTTTTTTGAGAAATGAAACATTTGAAATAAGGCTATTACATGGCTACTAGGAGTAGCATGACACTATAAAGGAAAAGTACTTTGACATGAAAATGTCTCTATCAATATGGCATTCTCTCCTCGGTCACTCCCTCTTTACTTAACACCATCTCCACTTTCCCATTCTTCCACTTGCCATTATCTCCTACATCTTCTCTGTCTCTTTGAGCTTTTCTGTCTCCACAACCACACCTTGCTATTTTGCCATGGTCCTACTCACTATCTCTGTTTCTCTTAGTGCTCATCTAAGTAGCACTTGTGCCCAGTGATCTGCTTCTCTCTGTAGCAAGCACCAGATCAAGTGCCTTGTCCTTACTACCACCTTAGGACAGACAGTAAGAACAGTGCTGTGCCTGCTGCCACTCCCTACTTTGTGCCTCTGAATGATGCATCAGGTAGGGGGTTGGTACCCAGGGGCTCCCCCCTGCCCATCTTGAATCAAGTGCTGCCTCACACAGGCATCTATGCAGAGCTCTGTGCTCTAAAACAAACACAGAATTGATATTTTGCAGCTACTTACATAATGCATTAAGCAGTGTGCAAAAAAAATTTTTGTCCTTTTTTTTTGCACACTGCATGGTGCATTGTAATGGGCCCCTACTGTCTTTAGATGATGATGTTTGTGAATGGTTCCTGACTGCTGTCTTTACACAAATACCCAGTCTGTCAACCAATCTTTCCTATGAACAATCAAATCTGATTCGACCATAGGAAACCCTTTAGAACTTCATTCAGCAGTAAACATATCATTCAGCAGTAAATTTAGTGTCATGAATTTGGTTTATTGTCAAGCTACATATTCAGGTAACTTAGGGTGCGCCTGGCGTGCATCTTCTATATTTATAGGCATATTTGCATTGGCGTGATTACATCTGCGCGCAATGGCGTGAAATTTAAAGGGATATTGTCATGGGAAATTTTTTTTTTTCAAAATGCATCAGTTAATAGTGCTGTTCCAGAAGAATTCTGCATTGAAATCCATTTCTGAAAAGAGCAAACAGATTTTTTTATATTTAATTTTAAAATCTGACATGGGGCTAGAAATATTTTTAATTTCCCAGCTGCCCCAAGTCATGCGACTTGTGCTCTGATAAACTTCAATCGCTCTTTACTGCTGTACTGCAAGTTGGAGTGATATCACCCCCTCCCTTTCCCCCACCCAGCAGCCTAACAAAAGAACAATGAGAAGGTAACCAGATAACATCTCCCTAATACAAGATAACAGCTGCCTGGTAGATCTAACAGCACTCAATAGTAAAACCCATGTCCCACTGCGTACTATTCAGTTACATTGAGAAGGAAAAACAACAGCCTGCCAGAAAGCAGTTCCCTCCTAAAGTGCTGGCACAAGTCACATGACCGGGGCAGCTGGAAAATTGACAAAATGGCTAGCCCCATGTGAGATTTCAAAACTGAATATAAAAAAATCTGTCTGCTCTTTTGAGAAATGGATTTCAGTGCAGACGTCTGCTGGAGCAGGTCTATTTACTGATGTGTTTACAAAAAACAGTTTCCCTTTAAAGGTACTTAAAGAGACATTTTGTATTTTTTCATTGTCCGTTATAGGTTTCTTCCCTGTGAGTTCCTGGTGCCTCTATGCTGTTAAGCTTCTGTTATCTGACTACCTGTTGTGACAACTGCCTGTTTTTGATGATCTTGACTTCATCAATATCCTTTCTGATTGATCTCCTGGTTTGACCCTTGCCTGTTTGACTTCGCTTGTACTCTGCCTGCACCGACTTGGCCTGATTTGACTACAATTTCTGTCTATGCTTTGTACTGTGACCTTCTACCCAAAAAGACTTTGCCTTATGCCCTTTGCTTGTCCAGAACCCTTAGCTTGGCACCTCGCGGCATCCGATTAGCTGAGGGCTCCTCCCTAGGTTAGAGGAGGCTGTGATAGGCTGAAGCAAGAGCCGTGAACAGTTTGCTTAGCACTGGTTCTGGATTTAGGGTGCCGACCGTGACATTATAATGGGCCTAATGGATGCCCAAGGTCATGCTGCCGCTCCTCCTCCCAATACTAAAGTGCTAGTCACCACTCTTCTGCAGCACTTGGAGGTACAAGAGCAGAAGCAGGACTACCTGGTGCAAGGCTTGAAAAACCTGTCACACAGATTGTATGCTTCTGAACAGATGCCAAAGACGGAGGTCCAATCTCCTGTTGCCATGCCAGTGGGTTCTTCTGCTGAAATGGCTGATATTCATAAATCCCATGAACCCAAAATTTCTTTCCCTGAAAAATTTAATGGGGATAGAACCAAATTCTATGTATTTCAGGAGGCATGTAAATTATATTTAAGTTTCTTTTGTCACTCTTTTCCTACTGGGGAGGAAAAAGTGAGGTTTGTTATGACCTTTTTACAAGGTTACCCGCAAATATGGGCGCTAAGGTTACTCCTCTCTGACCCTGGCCATTTCTCCCTAGAAACATTCTTTTATTGTATGGTTATGCTTTACGATGACCCGGATCGTGCTTCCGCTGATACCACGATTCGTAAGTTATGCCACGGGAAAAGGGAAGTAGAGGAGTATAGCATGGAGTTCTGCCAGTGGTCTGAAGAAACTGGTTGGAATGAAGGGGCCCTTCGTAACCAATTTCAGTTAGGGCTTTCTGAAGCTGTCAAGGACAGTCTGGTTAACTACCCTCTATCTGTTACTCTGGATGATTTAATGTGTCTAGCCATCCAGGATGATAGAAGACAAAGGGAGAGAAGGGCTGATAAGAGTACTTTTTTTCTTTCTGGGTATCCTAGTGTTGAGCCTTCTAACACCTCTGTGTCTCTGCCTCAGGAGCAACCCATGCAATTGGGTATCATTCATCTAACTCCTGAGGAAAAGGCTCACAGGCGGTCTTAGGGTCTGTGTATTTACTGTGAGGAAAAGGGTAATTTTCTCAACCTGTGTCCTAACAGGCCAGGAAACTTAAAATCCTAAATGGAGAAGGGGAGCTCTATTTGGGTTGAGAAGTTTCCTCTCCCCAATTTTCCTCTAGGATCATGGTACCTGGCCTTCAGGCTTAATTAAAGTTTTTGCTTTTGTGGATTCAGGGGCGACTGGGAATTTTTTGAATGCTGCCTTCGCAGTAAGGTTTAATATTCTTCTAATACCCCTTATTCCTCCCATAAGAATTTTTAGCAGTTGACAAAAGCCCTTTGGGGTCAGGTCTGAGGAGTTGTCCTTCTATGTTATCAAGGGTTCTTCTTTTCCTATAATTTTAGATTTACCTTGGTTACAGGTACATAACCCACATACTGATTGGGTAACTGGGGAAATTCTTCAATGGGGTCACAAATGTAAGGGCTCTTGCATAAGTGTTCCTCAATTGGTGGCAGTCACATCCCTAGATGGTTTACCCGCAGCTTATGCTGATTTCACTGATGTATTTTCTAAAAAAGCAGCAGAAACATTACCCTCACATAGGCACTACGACTGCCAATTTGACATCATTCCTGGAGAGAGAACTTATCTTCTTTCTTTGCCCAAAGCCCAGGCAATGAAAGAGGTTTCATTACACCCCCTAGTTCCCCTGCTGGTGCTGGGTTCTTTTTTCGTGGGCACAAAGGATGGAGGTCTTCCCCATGTATTGGCTATAGATAAAATTACCATCAAGAACCATTATCCCCTTCCACTGATTTCTGAGTTATTTGATCAGGTCAAGAATGCTACCATCTATTCTAAACTTGACCTTAGGGGAGCATATAACCTCATTCATATCAGGGAGGGGATGAGTGGAAAGCAACCTTTAACACCAGGGAAGGCCAGTACGAATATTTAGTTATGCCTTTCGGTCTTTGCAATACCCCCGCAATTTTCCAGGAGTTTGTCAATTATATTTTCCAGGAACTGCTGGGGGTATTTGTAGTGGTATATCTTGACGATATTCTAATTTTTTTCCTCTGACTTGGGTGACCATCAGAAACATGTCTGGGAGGTTTTTCTCAGGTTAAGAAAAAATAACTTATTTGCGAAATGCACCTTTGAGGTTTCTTCTGTTTTTTTTTTGGGGGGGGGGGGTTCAATATCTCCATTAAAGGTTCTTAGGTTTTGCTCATTATTATCATCAATTCATTAAAAACTTTTCTTTGGTGGTGTCTCCAATTATGGATTTCACCAAAAAGGGTGCAGATGCAAGTATGTGGCCTCCCGAGGCTATCCAAGCCTTAGAATTCCTTAATAAGGAATTTGTGTCTGCTCCCATTCTCCACCACCCTGATACTTCTCTTCCTTTTTTTGTAGAGGTTGATGCCTCAGAAGTTGGGGCAGGGGCAGTCCTTTCTCAAAGGCATCCGATAACCAACAAGGTGTATCCATGTGCATTCTTCTCTAGGAAATTCTCACTGGCCAAAGCCAATTATGAGAATTGTTGGCTATCAAATGGGCCTTTGAGGAATGGCAACACTTGTTGGAGGGTGCTAAACATACCATAACGGTCTTTAATGACCACAGAAACCTGTTATACATCGAGTCTGCTAAACGGTTGGATCCTAGGCAGGCTAGATGGGCTTTATTTTTTACCTGGTTTAATTTTTCTCTCACATACAGGCCAGGTTCCAAAAACACTGGCAGATGCACTCTCTAGGAGCTTTGAGTCTAATCTGTCTGAACCTAGTGAGCCATTTAATTTCCCTCCCACACCTCCAATCTGCATTTTCTTTTTCTGGTTCATTATCCTTTGTACCATCTGCCTTCTGTCAAAAATTTTCAAAGATCTGGTCAGGGGTGCAGCTATGGCCACTTTAAAAAAGGGCAGCTGATCTCATAGGGAAGTACCCAAATATCAGGTAATGTACGCTGTATCTATCAAGTTGGGGCTCAGGTTTGTTGGTCCATATCTCATTACTGAAATAATCAATCCTTCTGTTTGTCTCAAATTACCTGACAACCATCCACAATCCTTTCCTTCCCCAGTATTGGTAGAGGGTGAGCCTGAATTTGTAATCCAAGAACTCCTTGACTCTCGCCTTGTGCAGAGTAAGTTGCAATATCTAGTTCAATGGAAGGGTTATGGCCCTGAGGAGAATTCTTGGGTTCCTGTTTGTGACATTAGGGCTGATCTCAGGAGACTCTGAGAGACCTGGAGGTCCCGTGGACCCTCCTCAGGGGGGATGTAATAACACACCCTGGTGGTCTAGTGGTGCCGCCTGCCATGCATCTTGTGCGCCGATAACTTAGGCACTGCTGGGTTTCAGGCCAGGGACCTTTGGGTTTCTGGTTCGATGCCTTATCTATTAGGCCTATCACTATAGGTTTCCTGGCCTCTGCAGGCCCAGCAGCAGCCTGATTGGTTGCAGTCAGCCAATCAGGGCTGACTCTGCCCAATTTAAGGCCAACCTTCCGAGCACCCCTTGCCGGAGCATTAATTGGCCTCTTAGTACTGTGGCAGCGCCCCTGACTAGGTTGCCCAAGCTCTTGCCCTTTTTTTGTTATTCTGCCTTGTCTTGTCCTTCCTGCCTTGCCTTGTCCTTCTGGTCTTTCCTTCCTTGCCTTGCTCATCCTGTGCTTCCCCTGCCTTGAACTTGCCTTACCTGTTCCTGTTCTGCCTTGCGCCCCTCTCCGGCTATCCAGTCTCCTTCTGCTCTGGTGCCTTTCAGTATCATGTCCTCCTGCTATCCTGTCCCGAAAATCTACGCCCGCACTGTCCTGTCCCATTCAGTCTGTTCTACTCCTGCTCCATCCAGTCTGTACCTGTCCTGAGTCATCACCCTCTTCATCCTGTTAGTCCAGTCCTGATCTCCGCCCTGTTCTGCACCTGTTCCAGTCTGATTTTGCACAAGTCTCGCCTATCCTTTACGTGTTCCGTAGGCACAATCCGCTCTTGCCTAAAGGACTAGCCCCTTCCTTATCAGATTCTGCAGCACCCCCTACCCAATCCCTGACGCGCATTTGCGCTGGTGTGATGACGTTCAGTGCACAATTTAAAGGACAAGGAAAGGCAGCAAAATAAAATCCCATTTTTACTTTCTTTAATGAAAAAGAAACCTATCTCCAATAAACTTTAATTAAAAAAAGTCTAATGTTTTTATAATAAACCTGACTGTATGCAGTGAAATTCTACCTTCATTTACTGCTGTGGAGAGGATTGCCAGACGGTCCGTCAGGGAAACAATCATACTTCTGAACAGCAGGGGGAGCCTTGTTTGTTTCCCTGTTTTGATAATTTATTAGGATGCCTTAGCAGCCAAGACCACACTGAGCATGTGCGCAGTCTTAGTCTTGCAAAGATGTTTAACAAAGTTACAAGATGGTGACCCTCTGTGGCCAACTTTAAAAGCATAAATCATTTGTTTAATTAGGCTTGTGGTGCAGTTAGTTCACGTTTATGTTTAGTATACAAAAAACAGCATTTCTAGCCTTATTCTATTTTAGACATTCCTTGTTCTTTAATGGTAAAGAGACATTTTGTATTTTTTCATTGCCCGTTATAGGCTTCTTCCTTGCGAGTTCCTGATGCCTCTGTCCTATTAAGCTTCTGTTATCTGACTATCTGTTGTGATCCCTGCCTGTTTTTGACAATCCTGACTTCTGTAATCCTGATCCTGCCTGTTAACTGACTCTTCTGTATCCGTATCTCTAATTGATCTCCTGATTTGACCCTTGACTGTTTGACTCCTCTTGTACTCTGCCTGCACCGACCCAGCCTAATTTGACTACGCTATCGGTCTACACTTTGTACTGTGACCTTCTGCCCAAAAGACTTTGCCTTACGTCCGTGCCCCTTAGTTTGCCCAGCTCCCTTAGCTTGGCTCCACTCTTTATAAGACCTGGCATCATCCGATTAGCCAAGGGCTCCTCCCAAGGTGAAAGATGGCTGTTATAGGCTGAAGCAAAAGCCATGAACAGGGTGCTTGGCATTGGTTCTGGTGTTAGGGTGCCGACCGTGACAGTTCTAAGAGCATACATTTCCCTTAAGTATAATAGTGTAGGTCTATTGTCTGCACAGGCCCAATGGGCAAAGGCTCTTTTTTTCTATGCTAAGAAGAAATTCCATACATTCATTTTTTCTAGCCATACCTATTATGTAGCACTTTTTAGAGGATGCTGTACTATATATTGGGGAAGATTCCGTATTTCAGCCCACATTGTATTATATAATGATATTTTAGAAAAATGTCCCTTGTAAACCAGAGATTTTTTGTTTTCTTTCTCCAGGTTCCGTTGGGGGATATGGTTCAGGTGAATATAGTATAGGTAAGTATCAGGAACCACTAACTCTTGTTGTTTGCTTAAGATAAAGTTGCCATATTTTTGTCTAGATTTCTTGTTGTTTGATGGGAATTTAATAATAAAGGAATTGGTTTGCAATTTGCCAAGTTTATGAACCCATGTGGTATATTTTACAAAAGACCTATAACTGCACATTTATTTTGTAGAATCAAAAAAATTGCACTAGAAATGTTTAGCCCAATGAAAAGTGCAAGGGGCAGAAATGGATCCAAAAAAACTTTATAACCCCTAAATAAACTTACTGATACAAAATTATCATAAGTTTACTTACCCTAGCAGAATTTATGATTTCTTAACCATTTTTTCAGAGAATATGAATGATTATGAATGATAATGCAACAACTTTTCTTTCACTCATGGATAGTGGTTGGCTGAAGCCATTTATTGTCAACCAACTGGTTTATGTAAATTTTTGATCAGGGTCATTTGGGTAGTTTATGAAGTGATTATGATTTAAAAAGAGTAAACCATTGTTTGACAATAAATGGCTCCAGCAAACTACTAACCATGAGTGAAAAAAGTTTGTGTTATCATTCATACTCTCTGAAAAATGGTTATCATAAATTCTACCAGGGTATGTAAACTTTTGAGCACAACTGTATACACAGTACATCAGCAGCCTGTGTTTATTACTCACTTTCTAGAAAGTCATCCAACCCCTTCTTGAAGCTAGGTCATGCATCTTCCAATACTATAACAAACAAGGGTGCTCACCGCTAATTTTAAAACCATTAAGGGGGTGAAATAAGGCTGTGACCACAAAATTCAGAAAGATACAAGACTCTGGGCTCAATTCATTATCAACATATTTAGGACATTGAGAAATGCTGTGCCTTAAGCTACCAAGAAATAGCTTACCCTTTAAACAAAACAATGTTTATTTGTCCATATAGTGCAATATATTTAAGCTGACCAACTATGTCAAACTTATCCCTGATTTGGCCAGTCCTACACTGAACTTTTATCAGATTGATTAAGAATTATATTGCTTCATTATAAAATTTACACATGATCATGGTTTTACTTGCTGCTTTCAAGGTTAAAAATCCCAAACATGGTTTCCCTTTTATTGGCCACCACTGGGATCACCTGACTATAGCTGGAAAGGGTGGGACCGAAAACAGAGAGCTAGCCACTGCTACTGTATAAAATGTATCTGCCAGTACAACTGATTCAGGGAGAGAATCCCACAACTTCACAGCTGTCACTGCAGAAAAACTCCTTTTGGAATATTTAGATAGAACCTCCATTCTACTAATCAGAATGGGAGCCCTTGTGTCGGCTAGCAGAACAAAGCATTCAAGAGATAACAACTACGATTTTCATTCATCAAGTTCATGGTATATGTAAAATAAGTAATTCTCAAACATCTGGACTTGCTGAGTAATCATTGAAGACATTCACTGCTCATCTGAAGAAGCTATTCTGCTGTGTTAAGTCTGTTGGAGACTGAGATATGGACTAACCGTCTAAGTGGGACGAATATTTTTATGTGGAAATGTGTATGTTGTGCATGAAATATATGGGTTTATGTTAAAATTACCTGTATGTCATAGGCTTTATACTGTAAGAAGCTATTGCTATGACTACCATTTGAGTAAAATTCCCACAACAACATATATATTTTATTTATATATATATATATATAAATTTTAAATAATTTACTTGAGCAAAGTTGCACCAAGAGGTAAAAAAAAAGTCACAACAAAACTAAGGACCATACAGTAAGTCATTCATAAAAATAGTTGGAAATCTGTGAGGTTTTTAAAAAGGTTTAGCACAAATACAGCCAGACCTATTAAAAAGTGAAACATTTTAGCCCTAACTTAAAATGCAGGACTGTTATAAAACACTACAATGAAGCAATAACTGTGGAAGGTCACTGTGGTTGAAAATGCTTTGTGTTTTCACCACTAGATGTTAAAATGTTCAGGACACAATAATAGTTTTGTTGATTTGTTAAAACATCACCAAATGAAAGATCCGATAAAACTCAAAAGTACACAAAGACCTTGGTAAGTCTGGCAGATAATAGGTCATTGTGATGAGAGGTACTGTCGTTCATATATTTCCATTCACTTGTAGGTTCAGTATAAGAGTTTGATAGGTCTCTCTTTCTAGTTCCCATGAATGATTTGTGTTCACGTATCTTTTTGCATTAGAAACAATTCTCCTGTTCAATTCTGGCTCATTCATTAGTCTTTTAGACAGCTGAACAAACTCCTGAAACACAGAAAAACATATCCATTAAAAAAAACAAATAATCAAATCCTGGAGCCTTTATCTTTATTTAAGAGGGTCAAACATACATCAGTTGATCAGATTTTACTATATTATATGGCTGATTCATTAGATTGAGTAAAGATTTTCAATAAATAGTTTTCCTTGTTTAGATATTTTAGAACAAAATTCCAAAATTTGGAAAACAATATAGACAGAGGATGGGCTGCAGATGACATTAACAGTCTTTGGTGATACATTTGAGTATGGACAGCATACATGGGGAATTGGATCCATATGGATTAGTTTACCAACATATATAAAAAATAGTGATGTACTGAATCAAAGATATGGTTCCAGATTCTGCCAGGATTGGAACCAAATACAAATGACGTGCCTTTGAATTCATTTGCATGATTCCGTGAACCTCTATAAAAGGATTTGGGATTCTGACAAATCCTAAAATAAGATTTAGTGCATAGAGAAAATAATAAGGGGCCTAAAAGAGCCTTGAGAAAGGTAGGTAAAAGATAAAACATTGTGTTTGGGGAGTAATTTAACAGTAGGCAGCAAAGTTTTAATTAACTGGCTATTAAATAAGTAATGTTTGCCAGTTCAGGGGTGTGACTATAGAGGAAACATATTCTGCAAGTGTTGGGGAGCATGAGCGGTATAAGGGTCTGAGTGGGATTGACTGATAAGGAGTTTCAATTTGTTTATTACAAATGTGTTATTCTGAAAGTTTATGGGTGGTACTAAAATTATTTTGCCGTGTGGCCTAATAGCTTCTAGTTATGCCACTGTGGCAATTTATACCACTTAAGTAATGTACATCATTTGTTTTAAGCAGCAAAAAAGGGGGCCCAGACTGGGATCCACCTAGTCTTACAAGGGCCCCAAACCTCATGCAAAAAAGCTACAGATAATGTCCTGGCATATTTAAATTTCTGAGGATTAGCTTGCATTCTCCCTTGAAATTAGTTTAGAAATGGATATGGTCATCTGGTACCACTGAAGAATTCCAAGCACAGGTAAAGGGTATGTCATGTTAAGCTCATTTGTCAGCACAAAATATACAGTCTTGATATAAACTTAAATAAGATGCAGTTGGAAAAAAGGATGCATTGTTTAATAGCTATGACAACCAGTAATGAATGCCATAACCAAGGGCAGATTTCTAAAGATATTACCAGCTAAATTCAGTAAGAAGGTAGCTAATGAGAAAGAAAACAGCTAAATATCACACGTCCCCAGAAGTAGCAAGGCACTGACTAGATGATTAAATTCTAAACTTGACTGGATCTGTGACTGAAGGACAGCTGGTGCTGTACATTGTTTCATCTGTACTCAATTGGCTTTGTGCTTGCTGCTAATGAGGCATCTTGAATACATTAAACGGCAATGTCTGTAGAATTAAGAAAGCTAATAACACTGCATAGAAAATATGGAAGGATGCTGAATCTGAAATTTACTGCTGAAAGGTCATGGTGGAATTCGGAAATATATGAAGATTTCTGGCTGCATTTCTGGGGGTCAGTAAATGACCAGCTGAAGCTGCACACTGTCCCTTAAGCTTGCAGAAACCCCTAACCTTGTAGCCTTGTGTTGAACCTCTGGACACTCATGACATAAGCTTGTCCCTATTATGATACCTAAAAGGTAATTGGACTTTTTTGTAAAACTAATTTCTCAGGCCACTGAGGAGTCATGATATTTTATTTAACAGCATGACATTTCCCAGACATACTATTAATGAAGAATATGCAGCTAAATATGGACCACTGAAGTAAAAACTATGCAGATATGTTCACACTTTATATATTCACTTTAAAAAACCTGAAATACAGTCAACGGAGCTGGACACAGGCCATCAATCACAAGACAGACAGTTTCTATACCTTATCAGTAATGATCAGTAATGATATCAGGTCATGAGCTACTTATATTGCAGATCAAAACACAGCTACTGAACCGTTTATCATTTTATGGGAAATACATGAGTAGTGACATTTTGATCATGGATATCAAAATGACAGGTATGTCAATGGTCCTTCAAGGGGGCAGTATACCTTCTCTTCAACAAGCAATGAATAAGGTGCATGCTCAACATTTGTTTATTCATATACTTATATCATGGCAAACCGAGAAAGTGAAGTTATCAGGGTCAGCTGCATCTACTCTCATCTAGCCATTGTTTGCAGCTTTCCCTTAAGCTTCCTCTTCTCTGGCATTGGGACAGGGCTAGTGAAAGAGTCAAATGGCTTTCAAAATCTGCCTTTGTGGCCTGCCCACAAATCTGGGCCTAGAAGCTACTCCATGCCTGGCCCTTGTAACTACCATCACAAAAGCTAGCCTTTGGGCGTCTCAAAATTCCAGGACTAGCTGGATATATTACGAAACATTCAATTAGTCTGAATTTCTTCAAAAATGTTTTTGCATTGTTTACCACTGTATTCTTCAACTTTTGAGACTACAAGGTCACAGGCTCAAAAACCCATTATATGATTCATAGTGAGGATACATTTTTATTGCTTATTGTTATACAGAGGGGCTTCCATTCAGACTTGCTGGTGATACTGGGCCCTAGCAATCATATAGCATTTTCAAAATGGAAGGTGAAGAATAAAAGTTAAATAATTCTAAAACCACATAAAATGAGCACCAATCATAAATGATCTTAGAATACCACTGTCTATATTATGCTTAAAGATAATGTTAAGATAAACCATCCTTTTGATGCAGCTTCTCACCTGAAACCCCAGTTACGGTGTCCATACACACACTTATAAAAGCTTAATGGCCCATGTATTGGGCCCTCCAACGGGTCAGAAAGTCGGGCAGATGTCGATCGGATGGGACTAAAAATCCTGTTGGATTGCGGCCGCATCTGTTCGTTGATGTAGTCCCATGATGTGACCACCAGTATCTCCTACATTCTGATCCATTTGTTGGGCCTTAGGGACCACAATTGGATCAGCCCAATCAAGGTGGGCATATCGGAGAGAGACCGGCTCGTAAGGCAACATCACCAAATGAGATCTTTCTGTGTATGGCTACCTTTAATATATCTACCATCCACAGATAAGAGATCAGAACCAAAAGTACAACAATTCCAAAACTATAAAAAAGGTAATTGCTTTGTAATATCATTGTCAATGTTAGTGCTTATTTTAATAGGACTTTCCTCCCAACCCCTACTTAATGTGCCATGTTCCCTCCTCTGTTGTAGTGCATGTTAATTCGCCAGTCCAAGTTTGTGGCAAGATTTGCACTCAGATTAAGACTATAACATTTGCATCACTTTATCCACATTATTTCTTTTTTTTTTTCAGATAAAACATTTACTCCATAAATGATCTCAAGGGAATTGCAGAGCACATTAGCTTGCCATGCCACGTCAATAAATAAAGAGTGTATTTTGTACAATACAAAAGGTCTGATTTTTTTAGCTGCATTAGCATGTTTGTGAAAGTTTATTTATTCAGCTTTTACAGTAAACAGAGTACAGACTGTCCCTGTGTAAAATGTAGCCTATGTTAAAAGCAGCTATAAAATGATTATTCTTAATGGTTGCATTTAACATCCACACAATGGAATATTTATGCAATGATACACCAAAGCTCAAGGATAGAGTTTTGTTTGCATCCCTTTGGGTCAACATATGCAGTCTTTTGAAGGATTTGACCTTTTTATCTTTAGCCTCATATAATAACACTAAATTTCATGATTTTGCTTTGTCAGGATGTATGAAAGACGCGTGATCCCTATGTAAAGATAAAAGCATACTGCAGATGGATATCTGCACATTCATGTTAAATAAGATTTTCATTCGCAAAACAATGCGTTTTACTAGAGATGAAAAAATGTCAATCTGGACAGAAGATTATCCCAAAATGAAAATTCAAATCTCTCAATTTTCCAGGTACCATATACAGTAGCTAGGGATTATTGGAAATTGCAAACTACTCTTATGCAGTATAGAAAAGCATTTATGGCATATGGAATGGGTATTGGGATTGGGATTGTATTTAAAGCTTTTAAAAGACATAACATTTCAGACTTCAGAACAGATTACAGTATGGCTAAAAGTATGCACAGGCAATGGGCAAGTACTATTTTTTTTTTAATGGGCAGGCAACAGTAACACCGTGCACAATGCCATGAGAACACGAGCTATGTATATCTATAGTGAATAAAATAACCCCTCTTGTAAAATATATGGTTATTATAAAGTTTCAGAGGAGTTCCATAACCATACAAAAACACAAGGCCAAAGGCCGAAGTGACTTCTAATATCCTCATATTTTGCAACAGGGGGTACATTATTTATTGTAATACACATGTTTCAGTGAGTCATGAGACAGAAACGACATCACTAAGCTCCAATTATAACCAATCGGTGATTTTTAAATTGAAGCAAAACTTGGCACTATATTGACACCAAGCATAAGGTGAGGTCAGAACAGAAAAGTTTGCTTAACCCTTTCCCTGCAAGCCATTTTGTCCTAAATGGGAACATTTTGTACTCGCTTTAAGGGCCTTTCCTGGGGTATTTTTTTAGTTTACCCAGTAAAACAAATTGTTTTTTGGGACAACCTGAACTTTCAAAATATACTAGAATTTTGGGGTAATTCCACTTCTGTAAAAAGATATGGGCTTCTAAGCGTATAAAAATTTTGCATGATACAAATGCACATATCTGAAACAATTTATTTTATGCACGAGAACACAGCAGATTTGGAAAGCTCTGTGTCTCCCAAATCCGCCAATATCAAATATATATCGTTTTGAGATCTCACTTTTATAGTTCAAAATCTCTGAGGAGTACACTACCAAATTTCCAAAGCACCACTCCACAAAACAGCGCACTTCTGATTTTCAAGGCCAAACATTCCACGTACGGTAGGTTTACCCTAGAAAACTACCCATTATTAGAAAGAACATAGAAAGAATATATCTCTGTACGACAAACCAAGTTGCAATGGTATCCAAAAAGTATAATTTTTTTATAGAAATAGGTGAATTGTTTGAAAAATGACCTCAGAGCTTCCAAATCTACAGCATTGTATCTCTCACACATCATTAGGTACCAATGTACAAGACCCTAAATATGATTGCCAGGCGCCAAATGAACAGTTTGCTGCTAAATATGTATTGGTTTAACTAAGTATGTGGCATATAGAGGCCCCAAAATGTAGACACCCCATGTGAGCTATCACTTATGTATTTCCAGGTACTGCAAAATCCACACATTTACATCATTTTGAGGGGGGCAGTTACAAAAAAATTCACCCCCCAAAAAAACATACATTTTTGGAAAGTATACATTCTCCCGAATCTAAATTAGGTATGCATGTCTTTCTACTCCAAAGCAGCAAGCCGCAAACCTTTCCTAAATTTGGCAATTTGGTGACATTTCCAAAAATCACCTCAAAATTTCCACACTGCAGCATCTTATTTCCACACATACTTTTAGGTAGCAAGATAGATCACCCCAATTGAGGGTCTACTGAACAGTTTGATGCCCAATATGCATAGATATACAAAAGCAGCTGGCATGTGCGGACCCCAAATAAAATTAGTGCATTTGAATTTTCTCTGCTGTCTTTTAACCTTCTGTGAAGAATGACACATGACTGCATATTACTGTATTTACAAAAAAGACCCTCCTAACAGCACTTAGAACCCCAAAACCATATATTTTTGGAAAGTTTACATTCTGACGAATGGGTAATTATGTCTTTCTACTCCAAACTACCATACTGCAAAGCAACACTAAAGTTTTTATGACATTTCTGAAAATTGTCTAACAATATTGCAATTGGTCACATTTATTTCACCCAATTTCTTACATACAATTATAAAACACCCTAAATATTGATGCCAAGGGCTACTGAACAGTTTGATGCCCAATATGCATAGATATACTAAAGCAGCTGGCATGTGCGGACCCTAAATAAAATGAGTGCATTTGAATTTTCTACACTGTCCTTTCGCCTTCTGTGAAGAATGACCCGTGACTGCATATTATTCGCCAAAAGACCCTCCTAACAGCACATATATATGTGTGTATGTGTGGTAAACATCAGCCGCACTCAGATCCGGAATTTTCTTAAAATTTTGTGGGTGCAGGGTCAAATATTTTGTATATTAAATGTAATTAAGACCGCATTCCAGACTTAGAGTAGAGTTAGCCTTTGATGTTTTGTCTGTCCAAAAATCATAAAAGCCTCTTTTAAAAGCATCAACAAATCAGCCATCACAACATCACCCAGCAGTACATTCCACAACCTCACTGTGAAGAACCACACTGCTTCAAATGAAAGTCCTTTTCTTCTAGTCTGAAGGGGTGGCCTCTGGTGCGGTGATCCTCTATGGGTAAAAAGGTCCCCAGCTATTTGTCTAGAACGTCATCTAAATGTATTTGTAAAGTGTAATCATGTCCCCTCGTAAGCGCCTTTTTTCCAGAGAAAACAACCCCAACCTGGACAGTCTTCCCTCATAATTTAAGTCTTCCATCCCTGTAACCAGCTAAGTTGCTATATATTATAGTAAGTAAACAAACCGCATGGCTAGTGAGCAGGATCAGACGAACAGACAGGCCTTTAACAGGGCAAAGTCCATTTATTTTTCACATATACAGACTTGAGAAAAGCCAAACAGCCGCTCCGAATGGATATACTCAGATCCTCAGTCTCAGCACTCTCAGCATGTATCTCAATCTTACTCTGAGAGACTCCCCTCTCTAGCAGCTATCAGATCTAGCCTTCTAATTATTCCCCATGTGAGACTTTCTAGGGGAACTCAGGACTGCTGTACATAAGGGAGTAAGACATGAACCTAGGGGAAATATGTCTTCCTTCAAACTGTGCTCCAGTTACCGGTTTACAAATCCCACTCCCCCCCCCCTTCAGTCTGTAGGGCTGAGCACACTGCACCACCGGGCAATGAACCCTTGAGAGGGCATCTGCATTAAAGTTTGCACTTTACCATTACTGAGCTCTTCCCTTTAGCAAGATCTGTAAGGAAACTTAAACTTAAAAAGTTAGGCACAAACCTACAATAGTAGCCTGCTATCCCCAGGAAGGCTTTGACTTGTTTCTTTGTGACAGGTTGAGGCCGCTTTTGTATTGATTCCATTTTATTTATTTATTTGAGGCTGTACTGCACCTCTTCCAATTGCATAGCCCAAGTATTTGGCTTCTTCCATTCCAATCGCATGCTTTTTTAGAGTTTGCAGTAAGCCTTGCCTCACATATAGAGACTAGCACTGCCTGTACTTTTGGCAAGTTAGACTCCCAATCAGAGCTGAAGATAACCACATCATCAAAATAAACGGAGGCACAGGGCTTATGTGGTTTAAAGGAACAGTAACACCAAAAAATTTAAGTGTTTTAAAGTAAAGAAAATAGTTCATATAAACAAGCTGTGGAGTAACAATGGCAGGAATTGAAAAAAGGCTATATGGCACAGGATAAGTAATGGATAACAGATAATATTGTATCTGCCATCTGCTGTGTAACTCAAGCCTTTTCTCCTTTGAATGGCTGCCCCCATGGCTACACAATTGCTTATTTATATAAATAATAGTAGTGCTTCTGAAGCAAATACTACAGTTTTACCAGTGCAGGGCAACACTGCTTTATATTTTTGATACTTTAAAACAATTTAATTTATGTTACTGATCCATTAAGAATACAATCCTTTAGCCTTTCCAAAGTAGCTGGGTCCCTGTGTAAACCAAAAGGTATTACCATTGCATTGGAAAAGACCCTCAGGAGTAGAAAAGGCTTTTTTTTCCCTTAGCCCCTTCCATTAATGGAACTTTCCAATACCCTTTTTTGAGATCTAGAGTTGTGATGAGTTCATCTACCATAAGCATGGCATAGGCATCAAATTTTGAGACTTCATTCAGTTTATCTACCACCTGTTTCAACATGGCTTTCAGGGTCTTTCCGCCACTAAATCTTTCCACCAAGCCATCAGTTTGAGGGTGGTAAACGGAGTTATGTGTTTGAAGTATTCCTTAAAGGCACCACTTCTGGATATCTGGTTGCATAATCCAATATTACAAGTATGTGTTGGTGCCCTCTAGCGGATTTTGGCTGGGGAATGACAAACTCCATGGCAATCCTCCAATGGTACCTCAATGATTGGAAGGGGAACCAATGGACCTCTGTAATATGGTCTTGGTGATGCTAAAAATCTGGGCAGGAGTTACAATATCGCTTTAGATCACCAACCAGCCCAGGCCAAAAGAACCTCTGAAGGATTCTTTCTGTAGTTTTATTGACTCCCAGGTGGCCCCCAAGTCTATATGCCATATCTAATACCACCTTTCTATATTACTGGGGTACCACCAGCTTTTCTATTTCACCCTTTATTTTGCTCATATGATATAACAGATCCTGGTTCAGGGCCATGTGGGGAAACTGTTTCTGCCCCTTTAAATTGGGGTTATCCATCTATAACTTTTATATTTTCTCTAGCATTGCACAGAGTGGGGTCCCTCATTTGGGAAGTTCCAAAGTTGTCTTTGGAGACCTCAAAATCCGGTACCATGTCCCCTTCCTCTACTCCCTATTTCAGGCCTGCAAACATTTCTAGAGGTGAGGGAAAATCAGGAGTCACCCCTACTTTTTCGTCGTTCTCAGGGTGTGTAAAGGGTTCTGGGGACAAGCATGGTTCCTCTGCCTTGCATGAGGAACGCTTTTCAGTTACTCTCCCCACCCCACAGTTTGGACAACCTTGTCCTTTCCATTTATTTTTTAATCATAACTACCAGCTATTTGTATGTTGCGGATCAGCATCTAAAAGGACCACCAGTTACCCCGGTCTGAGCTACAGCCAATATACCAGTTAATATCAGGAAAAGTATGACAGAGGCTTAGAAAAGCACACTAATCTAAAAAATTGAGATATAGTAAAGTATCTCCTCTGTCCTCTTAAATAAATTCCTGCAATCATGATTTATAATCCTGATCCAGAGCATTACTCTTGCAATTTGTTGTCATCAGCTTTTCTTTTAGGACACTGTAACTCATGTCACACATCCCATAAACTTGTATATTCAAGTAATAGGAGAGATAAAATATAGTTTTAACTGTAAACAAACGAGTTACTGGGAAGGTCGATGTGGCTATATGCTAAGCTACACTGAACTTTGTAACCACTGTGATAATCTATAGGAATCCAGATTTGAAAAAAAATCACTGCCATTGAAGAGAAGATATTTGGGCCATCTGGAATTGTAAGACAGGATTTCCTCCACAAACATACAGGAGCAGCACACAATATTTGTGACAAAATCAGGGATATATTTGCTGGGGGTTAGCGCAGGAGGGGGTTGAATTCCCCTTTAATGTATGCAGGTTTAAAATACATACACAGGTGAAAATGTTAAGGAAGTTGATAAAACACACCCTTCTAGAGTACTTTGCAACTGAATAACTCCACCAGGACATCCTACACCACAGATGAAGATTACATTGGGGGTGCTGGATGTTCCAAGTTACCTATAACTAGAGAGTTTCAGTTTGTTCACTCTTGACTTGAGATTACAAATATATACCGATCTCGAGGTAGAAGAACAGCCTATGAGGATGACCCATTTTATTGTCTTTAAGGAAATGGATCCCTGCATGTGTGGAGCTCAATGACACACTGGCAGATTCTCTTAACGGGCAAATTTAACCAGCATGAGCTTTGCACCCATCGCAGCACTCCTCCAGGTGCAAATGCGCTACAAATATGCTAATTCACTAGGATGCAAAGTTTCGTTCCGGATGTCGAATGCTGGCAACTTTTCGCTAGCCTAAGTTCGAAGTCAACTCTGGCAAAAGAGGCAACTTTCAGTAATATCCGCACGTTAGTGAATTTGTGGAGTAACAATCATTCGCCAGAGTGAAAAATCACCTGGAAATAGAGTGCAAATGACCACTAGCAAAGGACCAGTTCGCTAGTAAATTGTTGCCTGCATCTGTTAGTGAATTGGCGATGTCCCTGCAGGTAGCAACGTTAGCGAATTGTCGTTAGTGTTCGCCACTTCGCTCTTTAGTAAATATTCCCCACAGTCAGCCTCTATATTTTTGGCTCAAAACTCCTTAAGTATAGCTGCCCACAGGCCGATGCCATGCCTGGCGGTGGCGTTACACAAAGGAACAGATGGGAGTTAATAGGCTTTTTACGCCTGCGCACAAAAAGCAGGAAGAGAGAGAGTGTGCCCTTAGCTTGAGAGAACATTCTAGAAATTTACCATTTATATTTTATCATATTACAAACTTACATAGGTTTACATATTTTGGAAGAGTCAGATATCTTAGTATTCAGAGTCTCACTCTGTTACTTGGAGAAGCCTGTTGCTGTTAGAACACCACATTGAAAGAGAGTTTATCAAGATTGGAATACACTCTTAAGGATGTACTCCACAACTTCCTGCTCATTACACATCTCATAAAGGAACAGTACAATGTAAAAATAAAAACAGATTAAATAGATAGGCTATGTAAGATATATAGGCAGACAAAAATGTAATCTATAAAGGCTGGCAAGTGATGGCCATAATAGTCAGAACACTATCTGTCTTTCAGTTCTCTAACGGAGTTTCAGCAACTTTAAAGGGGGTCACATGGGACATAACTGTTCAGTAAATTAGCAATTCAGCCTTAGCATTCAGCTCAGTTTCAAAAGCAAACAAACAATTATGATCCATGTGCCCCCCCCTCGAGTCACTTATTGGTTACTGCCTAGTAACCAATCAGTGGAAACCAAGAGAGCTGCAAATCAGGAAGCAAAGTTATGGCTATTATTTTCATCCATTCACGCCAGCCTTTACAGATATATAACACATATTTGGCTAATAAACTATATTAGGAACATTCTTTATTTCACATAGCCATTCTAGTTAACCAGTTTTTATTTTTAGTCTAAAACAATTCCCTTAAAACACACTATCGCTCACACTCTTTCTCCTTTTAGATTGTAAATTACAATGACCAGGACTCATTTTATCCCCTGTATTAGTCAGTACTGCCATCTAATGAGGGGGTCATAGTGCTATTCTGCTATTGGAATCATGGTGTTTTTCCAGCCTGTGTCTCTCAGTGTCATTTTATGATGGGGTAGGACAGAAGTCACAGTGGAGTTCTGAGCTGGTCACAATATCCTTTTAAGAGTCATTGTGTTTTTTCAAACTATGGGCCACAGTGTTCATTTATGCTTTGGTATTTTGGAAGTTTAAATCCCAGGGTTGCATTCAAAGAATAAATTTGTGTTGGGTGTTTAGTTAGTATACTGTTTTATTGTGGAATTGCAGTTGGTCACAGTGCCATTCTATGCCGAGTCACTGTGCTGTTCTTTATAATTTCATCTGAGAGTTTGATGGGAACAAAAACACAGATGTATGCTGGTTTTGCATTCACTGTGTAATTTATATGCTACATTATGTTTGAATTCACTGTACTATTTAAGGAAAGCTTAGACCTTGCGCCTTTAATTGGCTGCAGAAATGTTTTGCCATTTGTCTCAATTGCTGAATTAAACAGTTAAACAGCAAATATGCTGAATTCAAAATTCTTTTAGTACTTATATTTCAGTCTTCCGCCAGATGAGGGTGCTGGAGCAGCACTTGAATGAGTTATTTACTGTAACAATCATACTAAATTCCTATTGCTCAAATTCATGCTTACTTTAAATATACTTAAGCATATGTAGAGTCCAATAGCAATGGGAAAAGTAAATCTAGCCTAAGGTCTTGCAAAACACGGGCATTAACCCCTTGAATGTCTCAGTATGTGCATATATTTGTATTGCAATCTATTTCCCTATTTTCTCTGCTTGTGCCTGCAATTGTCAAAGTACTACTTGTGTAAAATGTAATTGTGTGCTCAATAATGTTCTTACTGTGATTATATCATGTGATTTCAATAGATAAAACAATATCTTCTGTGGTACTGCCAATATGGGGCCTGTGCAAGAGAATGCTTTCTTTATCTGATCACACAGTCTGTCAGACATATTTACTAGGAATCTAATTTTGTTTAATGCCTAAAAATTGACTAGGGAGTAATATACATTTGAATAAGGCCCTATTTACCCTCTATAGCAGCAAGCTCAATATGGGCTTTGTGAAGTTTAAAATAAATAAAATTATAGCCCTAGAGTATACAGGTATATTCTTACAGATTTGGAATTATACGAGAACTAGATGAGACTGCCACCATTTTTGTTGCATATTTGCATACCTACATGAACACCCTTGTACAACATGTTCTATGCAAGAGAGTATACTTTTTTTCCCAGGAATTCCCTGGAATTTAAGTTATAAATGCAGATCATTTAGAGTAGTCAATGGAACAAAGCTAATAATTGTTTTCTCCCACTGGAAATTTCAAGATTCTTATCTGTAATATATCTTGTGTACTTATGTAGACAACTTCCTCACATTTCTTCCTTCAAATGCCTTAAAGAACATTTTTTATTTGATTTTAAATTGTTTCTTTTGGCAAGTACATTAGATCAATATAGCTTATAAACTTTCTCCTTTTAGACCTACGTAACTTAGTTTGAAAGAAACATTCTCTTCTCATTAAACCAAGACCTTCCTGAAGCTTGGCAATCCCACTGACCTTGCCATATGGGGCATTATTTTTTCACACCAAATTGCAAAAAGACAAATAAAAAATTTCCACCAATATAAACCAGTCTTTGTGATTAACTATTTGGAGTTATTCTAAATATTTCCATATTTTATAAACAAAATAAGTTACTACTTTAAGTGCGTAAATGGAACATAATATATGTGTACATTAGCATGTTGTAGAAGAGTATTGAAAGGCAGGATACTAACATACCCACCTGCCTAATGGAATTTCTAAAACCTGTTAAGGCAGGGCCCCTACATGGGCTGTGCTTTCTTGTATTCCCTAATTCTCACATTCAAATGAAGCACAAGAAAGGGGGAGGGGAGGTTCCCTTTGTGTCTCCTCCTGCCCATCCCCTTTGAATCTAGTATGGCCTAAAGCAGAGTAGAGGCCTGGGGCTATTTGCACAATGTCCCATACAACAAGTAAAGTACAACAAAAATGAAGTGAAGTGCTGTATTTGTACATACATGCCCTTGTTTCAGTGTCTGACTGGGGGGTCCAGGCCCATAGCATCAGGGGCCTAAACTTCCTCAAGGCCCCTCTCCACGGCCTCCTGCCCCAGACAAACAATGCTCTTCCCCCTACCCCCTGCCAGAGTGTACCAATTTTCTCAACTCGTCACAATTGGTGCATGGTGGAGCAGAGATCAAATGCAGGGAGCACACAATCCATTGCTCCCAAGCAGATTGGGTCTGGTTCGGCTGACCCACCAAGTTTTTTTTTTTCCCCAAGTATCCTGCCAGCTCAGTCTAACCCTGATTTTGCTTGTTCACCTAACAACAATATCTATATCCTAGTTTTCTGCCATCCCTGTATCTTCTGCCCACCCTATACATGCAGTGTCTAAACTTCACAAGGTGCATTTTATACTAAATACCATCAATGTCATCTTTCAGAGTAAGTAAGCCTATACAGTAAATATATTATGGGGGCCAATTTAACATCACATTGAGTGAAAAAATTGCAATTTGTTTTGTTCCAGGATAGAAAATATTTGTCCAAATCTTTAATCCCTGATGCAAATTAAAGTTGGGGATTAAGGATTCAGTGAGGTGTATATTTTATGGAACGGAATGATGCTCCACTGGTCAAAGCAGCCAAACTCATTCTGACTGACACACACAACTGCATATGGATGTATATCAACATGTTAAGCAGTTCACAATGTAAATGGACAGTCACTAAAGTGCTGAATGCTGTAGGATACCTTATTTTGGATTTTAGTAAATCAGTACCTATATAAAAGAAAAACAAAATAAATTCTATTATAATTATGTCTTCAAAGTTAATGGTCTATTTAAAATAAGAAACGGTTACCTTTTTATTGATGTGTAAGTGCCAGAAATACAGAAAGCTGCTTCGAAGAGAAACACTCAAAAACACAGAATTTAATTTTCATGTTACCTGAGGGGTAGAAAAGAGTAGGCCGGTATCTTCATGTTTTATTATTGCACTGTTTCCAGGTATATCCCTTGCTAGCACTGGGATTTCTAAATCCATCGCCTACACAATATAGAAAAAAAAAACACAGTTATGAGGCTAAACAGTGTATAACGCTTTAGAGTAATATTAAATTAATGATAAAATATTTTAGAAACATTCTGAATTATGTATCTCTTCAACATTAGAGTTTTTGTTACCTAATGAGAAAGGGGGAAAACCCCAAAAACACTTGCGCCCATATGTAATATAAGGAGTTAAGTTTGCCCAGGAGCAGTAACTCATAGCAACCAATAGGATGTTTGCACTTAAAGGAAAAGTAAATGTTTTTCTTTTTCTTTCTGTAAATTTGCTCTAAACAGCCCCCCAGATTAATGTACCTTAGTCCCTGCTGCAAGTCTGCTCTGGTTTTCTGTGTTATCAGCAGCTTGTTTCCCCTTCTTCCTGGTGCAGAGTGAAGCCCAGCCCCTTAGTTTACTGAGCAGTCCATTTAGCTGCTGTTCCACAATAGAGAGGAAGAGGGAGCCAGTGTGTGCATTAGTAAGCTAGTTTCCCCAAGCAAAAGGTGCTACACACACTGGTCGCTGCTATGTCATAGTATGCAAATGATCTCCGGGACTAGTCCAAGAGATAAGGTCAGCTCAGAAAGCTAAGGGGCAGGGCTTCACTCTGCACCAGGAAGAAGGTGAAACAAGCTGCTGATAACACAGAAACCAGAGCAGACTTGCAGCAGGGACTAAGGTACATTAATTTGAGGGGCTGTTTAGAGCAAATTTAGAGATAGAAAAAAAAAAATGTTTACTTGTTCTTTAAACAGGTGACCAGTAGATGTTACCTGCTGATTGGTTGGAATGGGTTACTGCCCATGGGCAAACTTAGTGCCTTTTATTACATAACCCCCTTAGTGGCATAGTTTAACATATAACTTGCATATATTTTGTCATTAATCAGCGACTTCCCATTAAAGTAAAAGACAACTTAAACCATTTTCATATGCAAAATTATGATCTATATATTGTAACTACAGTAACATAAGAGTATAGTTTTAACAAATAATTAAAAACGAGAAGTAACCAAATGGAAAACTGTGATAGTGGCACCGGTTTAATGCCAAGCAATTTCTTTCTATGTGGCTGTTGACGGTCATGGCATGTGAGGTGAGAAGGCCTATTTGTGACAGACAGCTGGCAACTTGAATTTTTTTTTTCATATATACTCAGGTAAAAATGTCAAATAACAAAACCAGTTTCACAATGTGGATACATTAAAGATCAACACTTCCAAAATTTGCACAGTGCATAAGGGCAAGTCTTTCTGTATTCAAAGTGATGGAAACAAAACATTTTTATTCCTAACTTTATGAACTCTGAACAGATTTGAAATCAATATAAAGTAACCTCCTCACCCAGGAAAAGACTTCAGTTTATTTTGGAGTGTTAACTTTCCCTGTGGCAAGATCATGCTGGAATCCAATGAGAATACAACATAAAAACCAAATTTAATAGAAGGAATAAAATCTTAGTTAGAAAACCCACCCTGACATGCCTGAAGGCAGTTTGAGATATTTTAAGTCATAGAGAATTACAAACTTTATTTTTTTTGTTTCCCCATAGATTAAATAATGCATACATTATATATTGAGGTTACACAGACAAATTCCCATAAATGACAGGAATCTCTACATTATCACAAACAAATACATACTGTGTGCACAAGCACACAGCTTAGAGTGATGATCCCCAACAATTGGCACACATGGTTCTATCCTACCCATTGTATGTTGCTCCCAGTGGCCTCTTAGCATATAGGTTGGAGTACAGATGGAATCAGTAATACATTATATGAGGATTAATAATCCCCTGCCAAGGATAACTGGAAGTTTAACTCCATGAGCTACACAATTCAGTTGGCATGAGGGTTAGATTCTGGTGTATCACTGAGCTGGAATGGAGGGTTGCAGGTCTAAGGCTAAGCAGGGAGGGTAGGTTGGGAGAGGAACTGTGCGAAAAGAGAACAGTGTATTTGGGCATGTTACTGCTGTACTGGTTTCGACAGAAGTAAAGGATTACCGAAAATAATTTTTAAAAGTGCAGCTAGAGAAAAGAAAATGGGACACTAGCAACCAACATCATTTCTCTGTATTTTGAAATAGTGACAGCCCTAGAAAATCGCTGGGCTATTTTTATATTACAAAAGTAGCATTCCAAATGTATAAAATAGTTTCCTGCAGTGTTTACCTGTGACAGCCTAATAAATAGGCCTATAGTGTAGAAGAGTGAAAGAACAATTACCTTCAGTTAAGTGCTAAAAAAAAAAAAAGTAATTGCATTGTTTAAAAAAGGTGGTACTGTATATCAGGCAAAGATAAAAGCAGATTTTTTTCTAAATCCTTTGGTTCTTTATTCATTTACTTTCATGCTTACTACTCTAATCAATTATATTTTTGGGGGTTCATAAAAAACATTGGTTTCAATCATAGGGCTTAGACCTCTCCCGCCATTAGCTTTCAAAGGTGAGAGAACCTAGACCACAGCATTGGTTCCATGAGATTAATTCTCTCCCACTTGTGGCTTTTAAGAGAGAGATACTGCCCAGACCAACACCCATTTCCAAAGGCGTGGAGCTACCATTTAAAGGGATGGGTGTGGAGGTGCTACAACCACATGGAGGCCTCACCTGCAGCATAGCTGCTAAACTTCTGAACAGAATAAATCTGCTACAATACAAAACTGAAAGGTTGTGGGAGAACTCTATGGCTAAATACTAAAATACAAAGCCACTTATCAATTTATGTAACTAAAAAAAAACCTGTCTTTGTAAATATATGAATTGATCAATCTCTCTTCTTTTCCTGTCTGTAGTTGTAATGTGGGCAGATCAGTAGCACTTCAATTGTATTTTAGCATCTAGCCATGAAATGCTCCCACAACCTGTCCTTTTCAAATTTTAATTTACCAACTCAAATTTTAATTTGAATGTGAAATTTATCACAACTTGACCCTGGAAACAGTTCTAATTTGAATATACACCACCTTAAACCTGGCGATTTCATTTAAAAGTCAATGGCAGAGGTTAGTTGAACCATTCCTGACATTTGAGTTTTTTTTTTTAGTTTTTAGGTTTTTTTTTAGGGGGGGGCAGGTAACCCCTCAAAAAAATATTTTTCAGACCCTAAAAAAAGTAAAAAAAGACATCAGCGTTTTTTTGGGACTTAAAAAAAATGGCAAGTTTTTTTTCTTCAAACTCCTATCTATTGCATTGAACTTCGCCAGGTCTGATCTGGCGTAATAAAGTTTAGCGCAAGAGGCCATGGACAATGACCCAAAACATATAGTCAAAGCAACCCAGGAGTTTATTAAAGCAAAGAAGTGGAATATTCTTGAATGGCCAGTCAGTCCCTTGATCTGAACACAATTCAGCATGCATTTCACTTGTTGAAGAATAAACTTCGGACAGAAAGGCCTACAAACAAACAGCAACTGAAAGCCACTGCAAAACCTAGAATCTGGTGTTGTCCATTAGTTCAAGACATCAGGCTGTCATTGCCAGCAAATGGTTTTCAACCAAGTATTAGAAATGAACATTTTAGTTTCAGTTTTTTAATTTGTCTAATTACTTTATGAGCCCCTGAAATGAAGTGATTGTGTTAAAAAAGGCTTTATTTATTTACATTTTTATGCAATCTTTTTGTTTAGCCCACTGAATTAAAGCTGAAAGTCTGCAGTTCAACAATTCATTGTGGTAATGTACAGAACCAAAATTAGAAAAAAAACATTGTCTCTGTCCAAATATATATGGAGCTAACTGTATGTCTATTTATAACTTTTTACTAGTTAAAGTATTTTTAATGCAGGATATGGGCAGACTGAGGAATGGAATAATAACAATATGCATGTGAAAACCTGCTCTGACATCACAGTATGTTGTGGTAATATTTGATCGGCTTAAGAAACAAAAAGGTGGGTCCAGTTTGGGTATAAATCTTCATGATCTGGTGGGGATCATTCATGCCTATGATTAAGTACCAGGGGGCATGAAACGCATAAGGTGGAATACCATGTGGTCTGTATCTTTTTAACGTGATTTTTGAATGAAGACTTTTTTAATATAATATAGAGTTTTGGGATAACTTTTTGGTTTTGGATCTTTAATAAATGTTCAGCTGAACAAAATCTGAACCCTTAATGGTATTCAACATTTTTCACTCAGAACTGCTAATGGGAATTAAAATTTGTTGTGGAATTCGCCAAATATTTTGCAAAGTATTCAGAATGAAGTCACATTAAAAAATTAAGGATTCAGTTCAGAACTCTAGAGCAGTGGGAAGTTCTTGATTAATGAAACTTTCTAAATGTCTTAGTGTCTGTATATTGGCATATCCTGACATGTTACGGTTGATATTCCTTTGGTGTTCAAATATCTACTTGTTATGAGCCCCTTCTCTAGACCAGGCAAGTGCAAAGATCTATAAGCTACATGTGCTTTTTGCATTTGCTCGTGAGATCTTTGAACTGCTCAGGAGCCATGATGGCTGAAGCCAAAAAATTTTTACAGTTTCTAGCTGCTGGTCAACTCCAGTTAAGACTGATCGCTGGCACAAGGGTACTTCTATCCACTGTCATAACTACAGCATGTGGTCCCCATACACAAGCACATACAGGTTGCTGACAGATTAAGTCAGCAGCTTATTAGGCATTGTATGGGGCCCTCCGACGGGCTTTGCTGATCGATATCTTGCCAAAGTCAGTGATATGTAGATTTGGCAGGGTTAAAAATCTCATTGAATTGAGGACCGCATCGGTTCATCAATGCAGTCCTCGATCTGACCTCCTATATACTCTACATTGTGATCCATTGGGACCTCAATTTGGGCATTTCAAGGAGAGATTAACTGGTTCGGCGAGGTCGCCAAACGAGCTAATCACTACATGTATGGTCACCTTTAGAACGCTGGTGATTTCTTTCTGTATTCATGATGGTTAAAGCAGATGGGAGGAAAATGTTTTTAAAAATATAATGACATGATCCTGTGAAAAATCAGAAATGTGTCAGAACCAGTTTTAAATGTTCAAACTATATATGGTCTCTATTATTTATTAAGAAATAAACATTAGGGCATCTCCACCTTCATCACTCCTATACTAGTGAATGTAAAGAACTTGGTCCACTTGGACTGGTGGAACCAAGCTCAGCTAAGTCACTTTGTGCTTGTTGAATAGGGAGCTTTTCATTAACCAGTATTAAAAACAATGTCAGGTGAAAACGGATTTTTGCTTCCCTGTTTTGCTGTGTCCCTTGTGTAACACGACTCTCACTGCTTTGTAAAATAGCACTTCACCAGAGGGAGGTATTGCTTTTTCTTTTACAAAAAGTATTGCAATTTTCAGCTAAACTTTTCCTGCTATTCACCTGAGAACTTTGTGCAGGGTTGTGCTTTTCACCTTGTTTGCCAGAGGGAAAATATTTTCCATAAGCTGTGGCACAAAATAAAAAACAAATGCATAAAATATAGATTTCTGGATAAGATAGGTCTGCTTACATGGAAACAGTGAAAACACTGCAGAAACAGTTTAAAAAGTCTTGCAATATGGGCTGATAGCTAAAAAGTTAAAGTTGTGAGTCTTCATTCTTTATTTAAAGGAACAGCTCAGCTGTAAAAATAAAAATTTGGTAAATAGATAGGCCGTGCAACATTAAAAATTGTTTCTAATACAGTTAGTCATTCAGAAATTTAATCTATAAATGACTGGGTGTCTAACATAACAGATCTATTTGCCCAGTTTTTATTTATATACTGAACAATTCCTTTGATATTCTTTGGAAGTTCATCATATTAGTACTGATCTACAATACTGTGATTCTTAATAATCATCCATCTTACCAGAGAAACACGAGAGAGCAGTATTGCATGTTGACTCTTTTTAAATGTAAACGTGATTCTCCAAGCCAGAGGGGTTAGGAAATATACAATTCTTTGGCAGTAAATTACTACGTCTGCAGGAAGCCGTTGCATATGTGTTCTCTAACGTGAAGGTATTTCAAACTTCATTTCTTGTGTTTAATGGATACAATCGTATACAAGTGTTAGAAGCTCAAATTCAAATTTAATGTACATGGAATCCCAAAATTCAGGACAGGATGTATACCACCACACAAAATAATTTAAAGGAACAGTTCAGTGTAAATATAAAAACTGGGTAAATTGATGGGCTATGCAAAATTAAAAATGTTTCTAATCTAGCTAGCCAAAAATGTAATCTACAAAGGCTGGAGTGGCTGGATGTCTAACATTACATAACAAAACACCACTTCCTCCTTTTCAGTTCTAACTCTACGTTAGTCAGAGACTTTAAGGGGGGGGGGTTGTGTACAGGGTTTACAAGTTGGCTAATTCTGAGCAGTGTCATTCTGTAGCTACTCAAGCAAACAGGTTTCTGTCCTGCATAAACTCAAGGGATGAAAACATAACTATACCTCTTTATAGAT
>CM044431.1:173610718-173623635 GCA_024363595.1 Xenopus borealis
CCTAAACACAGCTACATGTGATTCTGTCCATCTCTGACCTAGACCAGTATAATTTGGCTGTTGGTCATTCAGATTGCTTGTCATGCAGACCCTGCACTTATAGGGCTTTCCTTTTATGTTCTCCTTGGCTTGAAATGCAATACTGATCCTGGGGGGGGAGGAAAATTGTGGTTTTGATGCAAGACATGAAAATCTAAATCATGAAAGCATTGAAATACAGTAGTTAACTATGTCTATCTAGTTCTCATTCTAAGCACACTCAGGCTATGGATGTCTATTTTACTTTTTGAGGTGTTGGCTACAAGGGGCCACTAAAATGTCAGATAACTTGAATTATCAAAGCTATCAATCTACTAATTGATCTCAAGGAATGCACATGGGGCCTTACTGAAATGAATGGTAACGTCTATAAGAAAATAAGTCAAATTAAGGGATTTCATATAAACTACAGCACAAATGAATGCATCTTAGTAAATGAAAAGTCATAAAAGAGATTTTCAAAAAAGCATTTACTTTTGCCTGAAACCATCAAGAGTGGGAATTCTTCACCACTGGTACTGGAATTCTAGGAATTGCCCGAAGTGGTAGAGAGGAGCAGATGCAAGCACAGCTTAGACAATAAAGATCATTATATTTTGCAAAATATTCTGGCTCATATAATGTTGATGTTTGAGAATGGGATAATCCAATCCAAAAACACAGCACAAAATAAAATGTTAATGCAAACTAATCTGCATGATTTGGAATCTGTAGTTTGCATGGTCTGAGCAGGGGTCAGTAGCCCTAGAACAGTAATACTCCATGCCTTAAAAGTTGTCTATAGGCACTCCCATCTTAGATCTTTCTAGGCCATATTTACAGAACCAGTGACACTATATGGTGTCAATCACAGGAAAATGTTTAATTTCTTCAAGTGGTGGTCTACTGTGTACACGTTATATAGTAATATGTTATAATCTGCTTTGCCTCATTAATTTTACATAAATGGCGAGTAAATAGGCTCAGGTACCCAAGAGCAGCCCAGAGCATGCACTGTGAATCTGCACAAAAGAATATGGGGAGCTACTGGGGGTGGCATTGCAGACACAGATCTTCACTGCTAACAGGCTGTGGTGCTGGTTAAAATCTCCAGAACTTAAGAATAGCATTTATAGCTTAATTGTGTTAGCTTTTAAATTTAAAAAGCTGCTAAACCCCAAATGTTCCCTATGATGTATATTTGTAATGTTTCTTAAAAGGTTTATAGCCAAGTAAATATATAACCCTTTATGTGCTAATAAAAGGATGTTCCAAAATGACCATACACAGAGGTATGTCTTCAAGGCTGTATATTTTGAAATCACTATTCAAAACAACAAAAAGTGATACAGAATAAGCTTTTATGTGTGCAAGTCACAGCTACCATTGAGAGGAAATGTATTATTAGATGATACAAATGCATGTATGAAGTGATTGTTTAGAAGGTAAAAATGATAGTGATTATAAGCAGTAAGAGAAGTGCATCATCTTGCAAATATCTCACATACCACTTGACTTTTTAAATCTTTTTGTGTAGTAAGGTGTAAAGAAAGAAAATCAAAGAGAAAATTGGATATTCAGAAGTTTATAAATGAAACATGTACTGAAACGTTTACCTGGTCTCAATAAATGAGAAGGCAGGAAAAGCATATATACTCTTCTGTGTTTGCAAAACAAAATTACTAATGGACTGCAACGTATAGTACAGTTTGAATTAACTATGACAGATCGCTGAATCAAACAGAAGATTTTGATTTTACATACCCCTGCAGCTTCAAGAAAAGAGTTGGTTTAAACTGTCAGAGCCAAAAGAATACTCAACCCTTTTGGTTAACAATATAATAAATGCTGGCATGTGTAAGATTAGGGTTCATTCACAAAGGAAGTGCTGGGGTGGTTTGTATTCAAACATGGGATGGAATCGAAAGGAATATAAAAATACTGTAAAGCAGTATTTTACCAGATAGGAAATACTTTTTATCTAAAAACTGCCATTGCCAAGATGGATGAACGGTTACCCAGGTGAAAACTGAATTGAAAGAAGGTTGAGTAAGGAGGGAATTGCATAAAAAAATTAAGGGAATGGCAGACGAGACAGGAACTGAAAATAGAGCAGATATGAATAATTTCTCAGAATGTTGGGTCAGGGTAAGAAAAGCAAAAGCTAAAAAAGGGGAAATAAGGGAAGTGTAGGTTAAAAATTAAGAATTAGCTTTTTCTTTGATTGACAGGTTTAGATGTGAATTATTTTTTTATTCTTGTAATTTGAGTATAAAATTATATATTACATTTATAGGCGGATTTGTTTAAAAAATATATATATATATATCTAGCTGAAGTTTTTTTTCTCAATTTGAGTAACCAAAGTGAAAAAACACACAAATAAATATGCACAATTATTTTTCTGAAACCCCAATAGGCAGTATTTATTAAAGAAAAAGACTGCAAATGTTTCATAAATAAGCCCCTAACTGTAACCCAAGTGTAATTAATCAGATGTATACAGTTGTGCTCATAAGTTTATATCATAATCACTACACAAACTACCCAAATGAATCTGATCAAAAGTTTACATACCCCAGCTCTAATATTGTGATTTGCCCCCTTTAACGTGAAGGACAGCTTGAAGTCTTTTTTTGGTAGGATGAAGCTCTTTATGTTCTCAGATGGTAAAGCTGCCCATTCTTCCTGGCAAAAAGCGTCCAGTTCCCGTAAATTCTTGGGCTGTCTTGCATGAACTGCATGTTTGAGGCTCAATGATATTGAGGTCAGGAGACTGACATGGCCACTCCAGAACCTTAACTTTATTTTGTTGTAGCCAATGACAGGTCGACTTGGCCTTTTGTTTTGGATCATTGTCACGTTGGAATGTCCAAGTATGTCTCATGCGCAGCTTCTGGGCTGATGAGTGCAAATTTTCATCCAGTATTTTTTGTATTACACCTGAAGTTATTTGTGGGTTTTTCCTTGCATCCCGAACTATTTTTATAGCAGTTGTGGCTGAAATTTTAGTTGGTTTACCTGACCGTGGTTTGGTTTCAACAGAACCCCAATTTTCCACTTCTTAATTACAGTTTGAAAACTGCTCACTGGGATTCTCAATTTCTTTGATATTTTGTGTCAAGTTGTGTGCATGTTATCAGGCCAAATCACCAGGGTATGTAAACTTTTGATGAGGGGCATTTGGGTAGTTTGTGTAGTGATTATGATTTAAAAAGAGTAAGCACAGCTGTTTGACAATAAATGGCTTCAGCCAACCACTAGTGCAAAATATCCTCGGCACACAAGGATAAATTCAGCATGGCACAGCTGAATTTATCCCTGTGTGCCGAGGATATTTTGCCAGATAGGGGGTTGCCGATTCCCCCGCCTTTGAGCACCGGGAGAGAAGTAAGGTGTGTGGCGATTCCTAAGACTACCAGAGTTCAGCCAACCACTAAACATGAGTGTTTTTTGCGTTTATCGTACATGATTCGTTCCAGCGATATGCTTTAAATTGCTACATTTACTAAATTCTTATTTCCAGGACCATGTCCCTAATTTGGATGCTAAAAAAACATACAGCTAAAAACAGAATTTATATATCAATGCATCAGTTCTAGAAATATTCCTCTAAATATTTTTTTAAAAAAATAACTTTTTTTAAAATATTTTCGGTTTTCATGATACTTGCAGTCTTCTACAGTAAATATGATTTCCATCAGCAGCTGTGCTTGCTGACTAATAGGCAACCAATGAAGCGATTGATGCAGGATAGTAATGTAAAATGCCTAATCTAATATTATAAAGACTAAGTTAAAATGAATAAAAACTGCTGAAGTTCTCACACATTTTTAGGAGGTTTTAATCCCCCTTTAATTCCAGAACACTTGAGCAGCTGCTTGACCTTTTTTGAAGCATGCCGTATGAAGTGAAATAATATGGATCTATGAATTTAATAACAATAATACACTGATGAGACTATCTACCGTAGCTTATCCATGTGAATGAAAAAACATTCTGCAATTCTTTCCAGTATTCAAAATGCCAGAATATTCTCTAGACCAACATTGTACTAGGATCATTAATATCACTGACCTTATATTTTCTCACTTGCTAAAAAGGCATACAACCCTTTCTTCAAACTATCTAAGAGTACCCATAAAATAGCTTCAGCTAGAGAATTCTACCACTTCACAGCTCTAACTGTAAAGAAACCCCTTTTCACATCAGATAAAACCTTTATTTTTTTTGTTTTCATTTCAAGAAATGCCATTATATACTCTGAAAATGTGCACAGTGAATAAAGCTTCAGAGAGTTTATTTTATGATCCCCTTATACAAGTCTACATTGTGATCAGTAAGGAAAATAAGCGTGGCTAGCCTTTCTTCATAATAGATCTTTCATACCCTTTTGGTTTAGACAGTCTTCCATGGACTATTTCAATAATGGTCCTTTTGAGTACTAAAAAGAAAAAAAAAAAAACTAGATGGGTCCCTAACAATGCATTGTAACAGGGAAGAATGCTCATCAAACCCTGAATCTATATATGCCAGTCTGAGACAAATAAACCTTATTTAAATATTAGAAATACATACCCGATAAGGAGGAGTCCAATAAAATAATTCCCTGGCTAAACAAAAGCAAACTAAACTTTCTAAGTACTTATATTTGCTTTCTCAGAATTCTCTTTAACAATACTATTTGCACTTTTACAATTATCTAGACCTTTGTACTGCTGGAATTCTTAAAGCAACAGTGACATTAAAAATGTGTTATTTGAAATACAATGCATTGTTACCTTGTTAAATGTACATGTTTACTTATCCAATAGGCAAGTAAATTTTTGGTATAGAACTTCTGTTATGTGGCTCACTGAAACGATGGGTTCCATAACCAGTATAATAAGACTTGGCCTTATGTATTTATATGGATAAGGAACTTCTTGATGAATTATATCATTATATTTTACAAAACATTATACATTAGTCCCTGTATATAAAAACTGATGTACTATTACATTCTATTTAGTTTTTAAAAGAAAAAAAAATTTAGTGACGACTATAGAGATTTATAGAGAAGGATACTACTTTGGATGCTTTGAACAGCAAGTTGAGTTTATATCTGATAAACTGTACCATTCCGCTTCTAGGGTAGAATGGTTTAATGCTGATAATATTTCTAATTTAATCTCAGGAGATTAAACACCACCAAAAGGCTTCAGAAGAAAACTATTACCACTAGTTTACCACACTATTAATTTATTGCAAGAGCTACGGAGGTCTCCACAGAATTATAGTAAGAGAAAAATCACTGGTGCCATAAGCAAGAGATTAGGATACAAGTTAAAAATAACAAACCAATTGCTCCCCTGCTTACATTAAGGGGGTTATTTATCAATTTTTTTCTGGTCGGGGGTAAAAACTCCTGATACCACGATGCAGCAAAAAGTCAAAATCTGCAAATCCACCACCTCAAACCTGTTGAGGTCATGTATAAGTCAGTGGCAGATGTCCCTATCCCAATTTCAAGATATCATGGTTTGTGACTGATAATCGGCACAATTCTGGGTTTTCTTGCAATAACCCAAAAAAAAATAAATGAATTTGGGATTACAGTCTTTTTTCCCATTCAAATTTTTCAAGTTATTTCAATGAGAAAGAAGTCAAAATC
Source organism: Xenopus borealis (assembly GCA_024363595.1). Classification (NCBI taxonomy): domain Eukaryota; kingdom Metazoa; phylum Chordata; class Amphibia; order Anura; family Pipidae; genus Xenopus; species Xenopus borealis. The sequence continues at coordinate 173,616,390 of CM044431.1, forward strand.
ATGGATGGGAGCTTGGTCACGCTTTTTTAAATTATAAAAATTAGATATCAGATTTTAGTAAATAACCCCCCAAATGTGTAGAACTGTGTTTCTAAATAACTGTTATTTGTAAAATGTTTGCAATGCCAAAATCTTCAACCGCATTTATTAAAATTTTCACTCATTTTTAACAATACTGGACCATTCATGTAAAAATATTTGCATATAGAAATATTAAAGAAAAACTTTAAAGATGTTATGTTTCTGTCTGTTTAAGTCAATGGGAATTGCATCAGAAGATTTATTATCTTCGGTTTTATTCCCCCAGTTTATTGAAAATAAATGGATCACTGTGGCTTTTGTTTGTGTGTGACTTTTTTCCCATGACAAAACACAACTGCGACTACATTACTGTTTAATATGGTATTGAGCTAAACAAATTTTTGCCATTCTGAAAAAGGATAAACCTGCTCCTAGTGTAATTTATATACGGCAGTGGCATATTTACCCTACAGTTTAATCACCAATTTTCGATGGTATTAACAATCATTTCTAATCTTACCGTTGGTCCAATAATAGCCAAATAAACATTTGGTTCCTTTTCATGCCACTCTGCAATAAAAAAAAGAAAAAAAGTTAGGATTACAGCTCTTCTATTCCTCTAATAAAGAGCAAATCCAAATAAGGGGAGCATATCACCTCTCCGAATACAACTCTCTGTGCTGCATGTACCATCCGTCCCGCTTCAATGACTATCCATACAACATAGAGCAATTCATGGAACATAAGGAATGTTAAAAATATCAGCTTTAATAGTCCATATTAAGGGGCTGATTTACCAAGGGTTGAAGTGAAAATTCGAATTTCTAAGTAATTTTGAGCTACTTCGACTATTGAATAGCCCAAAATTCTATTCCAACTGAAAAACATTGAATATTCGACTACCGAAGTACTGGCCCTTTAGGAATCCTTCGACTTTGACTATTCTACAGCGTACAGCTGCCATTTTAGCCTATGGGGGATCTCACAGAACTTGTCCTGAAATTTTTTCTAAGTTCTGAGAAATCGAAGGATTTTGCAGAAATAGTTTGAATCGTTCGAATGACAATTTTTTGATCGAAATAGGTCAATTTTTTTTAACAAAAAAGCCCTTTAAAAATACTTTGAGGGTCAAATATCGAAGTTTTTTTAATTCTAAAATTTGACCCTTAGTAAATCTGCACCTAAAAAATTTCAGCATGTCAGCATACAAAATTGAGGACTATACGCTTTACACATTTCAATGGTGTCGCACTTTTGAAGAAGTGGCAAGTGGCCACAAGAAACGTAAAGCATAAGATTCACAATTTTGTATGCAGACATGCTCAAAAAATTTTTAATGAGGAAGATTAAAGCAGATATATTTTAACACTCCTCCTGATGCCCTGTGAATTGCTCTATAGTAAAAAGCACAATGGTGGAAATTTGCAACTCAGTGTAAAAATGGTTCTGTTGTAATTCCATAAGATTGGAGTTGGTTAAAGAGGCTTTTATTGGTGCATTTATCTATCTTCAGTAGGTAAATCAAGTAATGTTTATGTAAAAAGCAAGTACGTAGCAAATATTTTATGTGGGACAGAGCCTTTTAAAACATGATTTTAATTTATCGCTAAATTCATTGTATGAGACAAATGGGTAGAGCCTAAATGATCAAAACAGAAACCAAGGCAATGGAATTCCAGATGCCGCAAAATGAAAATCCCATATGTGCAATCGACCAGTTAGCAGTAGCAGTAAGGCTATGTTTGATAGCAGCAACTTGCAGTGTATTAGCCTATACTGAATACTTTCCATGCACACAGTGTATTGCTCATGGAAAGTTCAAAGCAATTTCTCTAAAGATTACCTTCATTGGACTTGAGAGGGATGGCAACAGCGTTTGTTTTATTAGAAACACAGTATGCTGCTTTTTGCCTTGCCACCTTGCAGAGAACTGGTAAGAAGCACTAAGGGGAAACACGTTTTAAGCAAGCTATTTGTATTATTGCACTCATTAATGAAATCATGATAATCTAAAGCAGTGGATCCCAACTTTTTAATCTTTGCAGTGCTATATAATGTGGTAATAACCTTTGCCTTTCCAACAGCCAATGAATGGCCTAGTGGCCATTGAAAGCAGTGGATCCCAACTTTTTAATCTTTGCAGTGCTATATAATTTGGTAATAACCTTTGCCTTTCCAGCAGCCAATGAATGGCCTAGTGGCCATTGAAGACACCCACCAGCCCACAAGAAACACTAGATCTTCTTGATAGAATTCAAACCCGAGTTTGGGAGCCACTGATTTACATTGTTTGTAATATGATCTGACAAGATTTCATATATATATTAGAGACATAACTTTTCATTTCAGTGTTTTTCATACCTTTTCTGAATTTATTAGCATAGCATTCTGTACAAATTGTGTTTGCTTTTGCTTTGTGTCAAATGTATTCATACAAATAAACAAAACAGATACTCTGCCCTGCTTTTTGAAAAATTGGCAAATTACTCCTTTTTTGTCTACTTCTATTAAAGAAATACTGATAAAAAGGTTATCCCACAGATCAGTTTCCTTTTCCTTTTTTTGGGATTAATTATTAAATGCTAATCATAAAAGCCTGAAAAAATGTTTAATATTACCACGAGGCACTAAGAACACAAGGTTAATTAAAGTACATGGCAACCTTAAAATAAAACATTAGCGAGCATCATGTATTCATCAAAGGATACGACAACCAAGTTGAAAAATTGTTAAAAATAAAAAAAAAAACTTGATCAGGCTAAAGAAAATGAGATTCTAAGACAATTCATAAAATTTTTGTTTTTTTATTTAATGTTTGGTTCTGTAGCTCTATAGTTTTAAATTTCAATTACCTGTAGAATTGGCCCTACTTTCCCTTGTAAAAGCTAGCAACACCACAGTATTTTACAGTTCAGTATTAATTTAAATCAAACGGAAAAAAAAAGGATAGAAATTGCAGATTGTCTTAGAATACCAATTGCCTACAGTATGATAACAGGAATGTAATGAGTCGTTAAAGAAAAAATATCCCCAGCGCAAATAGGTCTCATTGTTGAGGATAAATTTTCCTTTTGATTAACTTTAATAGAATTGTGAACCAGCACAAGTGAGCAATATATGCAATCCTACCAAATGTGTTTTTCTTTGTTTTTGCACCAAAATACTGCATTTTTAGCAGGCCTTATACCCTGCAGAGTATACATTCTTAGCAGCATGTTTACTAAGACTGGAGATAAATATCTGGAGAAATTTCTGGAGATTTTGCCCATAGCAACCAATCAGATCTTTGCTAAGTTATAGGTGGTTGTTTAAATCGAATTGCAGATCTCCAGAAATCTCTCCAAATATTTATCTCCAATCTTAGTAAACATGCCCCTTAATTTGCTATGTTATAACAAAGTAATGAAAGCGCTACTTCGCAAAATATGACGTATTATATTTACTCACACAAGTTTAATCTCTGGTACACTTCCTTTTAAAGTCAACAATATTCCTTGAGCATCAACAGCTTTTAAAATAACAGATTTAATAAAAATAAGTAATTTTTACTAAACATTGCAGACAATGTTACACAAGCATCTAATGTAACATTTCCTTAATTTGCCTTAATAATCATAGCACTGGAGAAGATTGAGTTTAGTGTTAAGTGCAGAAATCATGAGTAGAAGATTCCTCATGTACTCAGCTACATACAGTCTCACCTTGCTAGAGCTGGATGCAACTCCTAATGAAATGCAAATATGAAGGTTTGTTAAAGATTTCCATAAATATTATATATAAAAAATACATGGCAATGGAGGAGATAAAATGAAAGAGATCATTACCATTGGAAAAAAAATGTATCTTGTTTCCGCGTCATATAATTATTATACTGATCTATCGTTTAGCATTATACCTTAGATTGTACAGTAAGAGGCAGATTCATAACATTTTTTTTTATTTAAAAAAAAAAAAAAACTTTAAAAAGCACGACCATCTAAGTCTGTCAGTTAGAGTTTCTAATACGAACTGGCTTCTGCTGCACAAATATGGCAGCCCTCTCATCCAGGAACACGGGGCATCAGACAGGTAATGTAAAAGCATTGTGCAAATACTTTATGGCAAAGTTATAAGTAGCTTTCAAAGGCAATAGTATGTAAAAAAAATATGTATATATATATATTTCTGGTGTCAGTATCTCTTTAAAACTAGGGGTATCAGTCTGGACTGCCATGATATAGACGCAGTGAGAAATATCTATTTCATACTCATTTATGTATTGACATTATTATGAGTTTTCTTAAGGCAGCCTAAGGCCTTTAAATACTTAACAGTATATTTTGTCCTATAAAACCTGTAAAGAACTTTCCACTTATCGGACATCTCTGTGGTTGTGATTTTCTTCCTTGTAATGACCTTAATGGAATGTGGCATTTTATTCCTCAATATGGGATACAGTGTGAACTAGAGAGATAATACTAAATAGTGTGTGGCTTAGGGCACATCAGCAGTTTTTCAGTAAACGCAATCCAGCTTCTGAAAGTAACAGAAATTACTAATTTAAGAAGTGCCAAGATAGAATTTTCCTGCTTGTATGCCATTTATGAAATGTTAAACCTCAAATATCCTATAGAAAGTGTAATTGCACACACACACACACACATTATATATATATATATATATGTATGGGATCTGTTTTCCAGATTACAGAAAGGCCATCTCCTGTAGAATCCATTATAATTAAATCATCCAAATTTTTAAAAATTAATTTATTTTCTCTTATTAATAATAATAATAATAATAATAATAAAACAGTAGCAAAACCAGCCTATTGGGTTTATTTAATGTTTACATGATTTTCTAGTAGTCTTAAGATGTGAGGATCCAAATTACAGAAAGACCTAGGTCCCGAGCATTCTGGATAATAGGTCCCATACATATATTTAGGTATGGGACATATATATATATATATATATATATATATATATGTCAAAACTTAGCATTTAAAGGAACAGAAACAGTAAAAAATTAAAGCATTTTAAAGTACAGAAAATATCATGTAGTGTTGCCCTGCACAGTTAAAACTGATCTGTTTGCTTCAGAAACACTACTATATTTCATACAAATAAGCTGCTAAATAGCAGTGGCGGAAATTGAAAAACGGTTATATGGCACAGGAAAAGTAATGGATAACTGTTGTGTAACTTGAGCCTTTTCACCTTTGAATGGCTTCTCCGTTGGCTACACAACAGCTTATTTATATAAACAATAGTAGTGCTTCTGAAGCAAACACTGCAATTTTACCAGTTCAGGACAACACTGCATTATATTTTTATTATATTTTTATTACTTTAAAACAATTACATTTTTTGATGTTACTGGTCCTTTAATACATGATTAAAAAGAGAAACAGGCCTTCTAGGACCTTTATCAAGACACTGTTTCAATAATTAAATCAGAATAAATAGATAAAAACAAATTGTTACACCAATCAGAATACACCTACATCGCATAACATGACATCACCTAATTATAACCACTCCTATCAAAGTGTTAAAGCCAAATAAACTGTATGTGTATGGCATTGTTACAATGTGTCAGACAACATTTATACGAAATTTATCAACATTCTCAGACACATTGTCTTCTATTTAAGACTTTCCTTGTCCTTTAAATAAGCTAGTACACAAGGAAAAAAAAAAAGTTTTGCACATTTTGTTGAGGATTTTTTTCAGGCGATCACTTTTTTCTACTTAACCTTGAAGGTTATAAGCTTTTTCATCATTCCTAGAACTTGGTCCATGTCCAGTTACATTGTAATTGTAAATATTACCTACTTGCAAACATTTCAGCCAAATAAAGGGGATCTTTCACTCTTCGCAGTCCACATATCAAGACATAAAGGTGCAAATGCCCTGGTTTGTGTCGAATACCTGCAACACAGTATATAAGGTACTGTAGTTTATAATTTAGAAAGTACAATTATGGTACTCAATTTCTTTCCCCTCTGCAATTACAAACATTACTCTGTGGGGGTTAAATACAACCAAAAACATACCCACAAGTGAGCAGAAAAGGTCATTTAATGGTTAGTATGTTACCTTAAACATATCTCTGTTTTTGTATAAATTAAAGGGATAAAACATTTGCCAGCTTTAAAGTTAGTTTGAAAAGGACCGAATGTGATAAGTGCATTTAATAAGAAGGGGCTCCTTAAAACTTGTCATTTTGTTTGTCATCTGCTATTACAGAATATAAACAAAAAAAAAAGCTAGAGTATCTGATAAAATAGTATATAAAGAGAAATTTTATACACTATACCACAGTGCTATCAAATTAAAAATCTCATTGTTTTGCATCACTGTTTTCTTTTTGTCTAATGTTTCCATGCTTTTTTCCCCATGGTCCCATAACTTCTGTTCCCTTTCTGTTCAACCCTTAGATAGTGGCAAGGGGTGACAATCCTGAAGTAATAAAACAATGTAATTCAACTAAGTATTCAAAATCATCCTAAACTAAAGTGTCTTTTAGAAAAGGCAATGTGAACAACTAAAAAGGGTTTATTGCTAAACTACTACAGAGGAGACAAGAAATATTTTTGTAATAAATTGTTTGATGCAACAAAGTGGAATTAAAGTAGAGTGCACAGGGAATGAGAGTATATATTGATTGACCTATTAAATAATTTGCACTTTGGTTCAATCTGAATTATTTTAGAACTGTGAAGAAACCAAAAGTGTGTAAGACAATATTTCTGTGATTATAACTGGTACAGTAATCAAGGATGGATTCTGAAATAAGCTTCCAGTGGGAGTTAGAATTAAAGTGCCCTGAAACTACAGTGTTATAGGATAATAAGAGGAAGACTGAATGTTATTCAACAAAATGAAGACAGACGACTAGGGTAAATTACTGAATTTGTTTGTACTGTATTTTATTTAATAGATTGCTTTGTTCTTTAAAAAGGATTGGAAAAAAAGAACTGATTGTTCACAAAAAATTTTTTTTTTGTGATATACATATGCAGGGGACTGGTAAATAGTCTTCCCCTTTTGATGTGCAGACCCCTAAAGTTTGTCCACTAAAGGGCCTCTTATTTATGAAGGAGTAATGCTCCTCTCCCTTTGTTATACGGTAACCTGTAGAGTTCCTTAGTTTAGCCACAAGGTGGTAATGTGTAATGATATATATTTTAAAGCCATGTGATTTGAAGGGCTTTTTTTCCCAGAGACTTCCCAAAGGGAAA
>CM044431.1:173632068-173645390 GCA_024363595.1 Xenopus borealis
CCAAATGACAATAGTGTATATGAATTTTCACGGCTGAAGCACCCCGGTATGTGCATTATGCGACATAAGACCCCTAACAGTACAGAGTCCCTAGAAAACCATATATTTTCAGAAAGTACACATTCTGACGAATCCAATATGGGTGCATATGTGTTTCTACTGCAAATTACCAAACTGTAAAGCGATGCTGAACGTAACAGCTTATATAAAATTTCAGAAAATCGTCACAAAGTTTGAATTTCACCCCATTATATGCCCCAAATTTTGCAGCGTATCAGCATAAAACATCCTACACATGAAAGCCAGGGGTCCACTGAACACTTTGATGCCCAATATGCATAGCTATACCAAACTTAGTGGCGCACAGAGACACCCAAATGACAATAGTATACATAAATTGTCACGGCTGACGTGCTGGCTACTGCAATATAAGCACCCAGTTATGTGTATATGTGACATAAGACCCCCTAGCAGTACAGAGACCCTTTTATAGAAATTCCATTTCTGCTGAAAAGGGTAATGAAAGCTCAATCGTTCTACAGTCTAGCACTTTAAAAGACATGCAAACTCGTTCATACTTATGCTTCCCCAATGTATTAGACTTTCCCTTTTTCAGTGTATGCATTATTTGAAATGATCAAAAGAGGAACCATGAAAGCATACTTTTCCTTCACCACAGGAAAAGTGATTCACAGAGTCTGAAGAAGCTATGAAGACATATTTTCCCATTAGATGTGTCACTGAGAATTAACCTTAAATCCCCAAACATATGTTAGACATTGCCCAAGGACAAGCATTACCATATATATGTAAAGAGATTTCTTAGTAGCAGTATTTGTTCGGTGCTCTGTTTTATTACCTGGCCTCTTCAAGCACAGCTCCCATAACTCTGCATTTCTCTTCATTTTTGACATCTTCATTAATGTCAGTTCCTCCAAAGATGGCACCAAAGGGAATTCGGTAACCTAAAATTCAAATCAAAATAGCACCAATGGTCTTTATTGTACATGTATATGTGGCTGTAAAATGACTAAAATACCTTAACAGATATTTTTCTTAAAAAAAAAACAAATAAAACTCCTTAACATGAGTTCAGTTATTGTACCATGTTGGTCTAAAAGACAATCCAAAATAATTCAAGGCAAACAAGACAATGTTAGAGTAAATTTAGCTATTGTCCAATGATGCAGAGAGTCCATGTGGCAAATTGCATTTATAAAAAAGAATGCCCAAATATTGCTAGATGAATTCTTACCTGGACTACCAACACAAATATCCTTATTAGAATTTCTAATATAAACCAACAGATATTGCCCATGAACAGCTGAATAACCACAGGGTAAAAATATAAGAAAATCCAATTAATAGGATAGTGTAGCTAAAGGAATCATGGCAAGCATTAAGGTCAACTTTTCTCATGTCTCCTATCCACACTCCACTAGCAGAGATGCATTTAACTCTGGCATGGCCACCCTATGAGACATTTGCCTTCATATGGAGTTTGTTTCTGGTTGTGTAGTAAATAGCCAGAAACAAATCTTAGCAATACAGGCTGTTCCAAGAAATGCCCTGAATTGGTTGGATCATGGTTAGCCTGCATTTACAGGTCTATGGACTAGGTCAAAAGGACAATATATCGGAGAACTGAAGCAGATATGAAGTGAAGCTGAAAGACTGTCCTATAGATGATGCAAGAAGAAGTAATAGTAAGAACACAAGCTGCAAAAGCTTCTAGCTCTTGGATTGTGCCTGCTGGCTACATTAGGAGGATATCAACTTGAAGGGTAATTGAAATATTGTGGTCAGAACCAGACTGCACCCCTGTTTCATGATTTAAAAACGGTTCAGTGTTGAACACAACATTCAATTTTTTCCTAGATGAGACCCATTTTGACATTTTCCTAGATTCCCACCAAGGTAGAAACACTACAAAATATATTTTGTGTAGTGCCTGCCACATAAAGTGCTGTTTTAGTACCTCTTCCTGGACAGTTTAATAACCTGGCAGTATTTCGTTTGGATGTCCTGAAATAGATGGCAAAGGTAAGTAGGACAGGTTCTTAGCGAGGAGACCTTGCTGACTTTTGATGGGAGTGGATGCTTTACTTAAAGATTGGAGCAGAGTATTCAGTTATGTGTATCCACCCTTCTCTAGGATACCAAGGGTCCTCAAGAGGCTAGATTAGGAAAAAGCTCTGTTAGTCTCTATATTCCCCCATTGGCCACGGCAGCCTAGTTACCCATTCTTACTCCAGCTGGCAGTCACATGGTCCAATCATTTCAAGGGTGTCAATCACTTATCATTGATGGCCTGGAAGTTTAAAAACAGAGATTAATCGGGAGAGGTTGTCTCCACAATATTATAGTTTGGAGTTGCTTTCCATTCTTTGCCCAGAATAAGTTTTTTGATCCCCAAAATCCTGAAACAGAACTGGTGGTTCAGTTCCTCTTCTCAGAAAGTATATCAGAAAGTGTGCAGTAGTAGTATGTTGTGGGGGCGAGTGTCAGCCTTGTCAGCTCTGACAGAGGTCTTGGTTGGAAGACTTGTTAGTGTCCAGATTCTTCTAAACCTTAAAGAGGCTCCTCCCATACGGTGAGCCGAGTGTCCCCCGTACTGTAACCATTTAGATACTCTACTTTTATTCACCATTACAAACTGGATGTTCTGCATTCCCAAGAGGCAAGATTTGGGAAGAAGATAATAAAATAAATTAAGCATCTGGTCTCCCTCCCTCCTTAGCTTGGGTAGATACCAACTTCCCTCCTTTCAGTGGCTTAGTTACTAAGACTAGTGGGTCATGGGGGGGTGGAAGTTACTGTATAGATCATGTGTTAACCCTTTCCTATCCAGTGACCTAGAGGGACAGGGATAACTCAATGTTGGTGAATGCTGCCATGAAGAGTGACCAGCAACTAGATAGCACAGCTCAAGAATATTGCACGCATCTCTGATTTTAGTCATTTCTGGGTGCCTAAAGAATTATGGGCAACACTGGAACATGCATTTGCATCACCAATTAGACTTTTACCATAAGGTCTAATAATTGCTACAGGGTAATGTGTGAACCGATAGACTTTTTAGGTAGAAAATGCAGAACAGAAATTGCTCCCTTCTTCAGAAACATCCAATATTTTTTTCATGACCTTATAGCCATAGCTCTAAAACAACAAGGATTTATATCAGAGATCAAAACAATAAAGAGTTGGCATAATGGTTATTTGGACTCCTAATGACACAGGCAGTGTATAAGACTGTGCTAAGGTCTCATACAAATATATCCAAAAGTACAACATTCCTATTAACTAATGTTGTGTTGTTTTACATGGCTGAAAAAGGCATTAGAGGTGAAAGCGATTTTGGCCACAACCATTATAGATGAATAATTAAAAAAAAGTAAACAACTAACAGAACATGCATAAGTCTTTCAAAAACAGTGTATATGTTTACAATCACAGGTAACAGCTAACAAGAGTAGCTCCCATTCAGATTTTTATTTTTTTTGCCATATTCAAATTTATTGTAATTTCAATAAACAAAAGAGAGGCATGCAATACAATATTAAGTAAATTTATGTATAAATGTTTGCTATTGTATATGCAATGACATTCAATTCAATGCATGTGTTATTGTAAAACAGCTCTTGAAACATATCGGAGAAAAGGAAAGCAAAGATAAACTTCTTAATAATTTTAACAGTTTCCAAGGATTTTACATCTTTATACAATATTTACAGCTAGGTTATAAACATATTAATCACCTCTAGATTGTAATAGATAGTCATTTATTGTCTATTATGTACTTTTGGTGGTTTCTATAAATTTCATCCATTAAAAACCATGTTGCACCAAATTTATCATGTTTATTGTTTATCTCCTCCATCAGGTATATATCGTTTACCACTTTGTACCATTCTGCTTTGGTTGGAGGTTGTATGGTTCCCAAGTAGATAGGAATCAGAGATGTAGCTGCCATCAAAAGTTGGATTACAATGTTGGTTTTTAAATCAAATGTTTCAGTTTGGTGTACCATTTTGATTTTAAATCATTCAGAATTTAGAGAAAAAAATGTACTCCTATTTCCTGCTCAAACCCAAGCTATACTTTACCAATTCCCCTGTAGCGATTTTTCCTACAATACCTTCCTTAGAGCTGTTCATAAAACTCTCCATATTTGTTCTGTATAATAATACTGTACAGGTATTGGACCTGTTATCCAGAATACTCAGGACCTGGGGTTTTCCAGATAAGGGATCTTTCCGTAATTTGGATCTTCATACCTTACGGCTACTAGAAAATCACAAACATTAAATAACCCCAATAGACTGGTTTGTTTCCAATAAGGTTTAATTATATCTTAGTTTGTATCACGTACAAGTACAGTTTTAGTGCTGCAGAAAAAAAGGACATTTTTAAAAATTATTGGATAAAATGGAGTCTATGGCAGATGGCCTTTCTGTAACTCAGAGCTTTCTGGATGACACATTTCCAGATAACGGATCCCATACCTGTATTTGTCATCACTATGTTAAATAAACAGCTAGAAGAACAGTTTAAAAATAAATTACCGAGAAGAAACCGGCCAGCTTTATAAAGTTGTATGATTAGTCCGGCGTCAAACTTTTCCCGAGACATTAAAGCTTCTACTTCAGAGCTTTCCAGTGTAGCTGCATCTTTAAGCACACAAGTATGACCTGCCGCTTCCAGGTGATCCCTAGAAAAGGGAAAGACAAGAAATAAACATTATACTTTTAGACATACCAAAGTTAAGCAATGTCGTCAATTTTTACCCCAATTCTTAGCTCAGAACTACTGTATAGTTATCCAGGTTATCCAACAAGATATCCAGGCTACCTTTTTGCATTGTGCTTCAGTTCTGATACTTTCAACAAGCTTTTGCGTAAAATAATTTAAAATGCTCCCAAATGTATAATTGTGTAGTTTCGCAATAGCTTTTCTCTCTATTTCTAATGTCCTGCAACAGCTGTCACAATATTCTGCGATATAAAGTTCTGCAACTGCTTGAATAATAGCAAGTTAGCAGGACAGCTGAATGATGCGTTAATCATTTTTGTTTTTCTTTTCATTTATTTCTAGGCAGTACAAGGGTACAGTTTAACCCCTCCACAGAGTGCAGGTATATGATCTATAATCTGCAAGCCCATTATCCATATAGTATCTTCCATACTTTATTTTAATCAAATAATTCAGATTTTTTTAAGTATTTCTTTTTTCTCTGTAATAATGAAACAGGAGCTTGTACATGAACCCAACTAAGATATAATGAATCCTTATTGTCGACAAAACAATTGTATTGGGTTTATTTAATTTTTACATAATGTTTAGTAGACTTATTGTATGGTGACGAGGTCGTTTTCAATAATGGAATAAAATCAAGTTTTATTTACATCAGTGTGCTTCAGGAGTGCGTGATCATTTCTCCAGTTGGGAGGTACACTCTAGGTACATATACAAAGGCAAATAAATATTTCTCCTTTTATAATAAGTATTATTTTCAGAGAGAAAATAATAATATAAGCATTGAGTGTGAATCTGGGCTAGAAAATGAAACATACAGTTCCACAAAGGAACTCTTTGCTTAACACAATTTTAAGGATTACTAGAAAAAGAAGACAGGCAAGATTCTTGGCAGAAGGTACTTTTTATTAGTACTTGTACAGATTATCCTGAACCTCTTCAGCTGGAGCATTGCTTAAGTAGCTAAAACAAGAGGGTTGTGCCTGTACATTTATTAATTAATGCGGATATGTGACAGCCTGGCATAGCAACCAAAACTACATACACTCACATTCTGTCCTGTGAGCAAATCACACAGCGTTAGTGGGATGAAATATGGTCGGTTACTGAACAATTACATTTTATAGTAAATGTAGAAAATATGAACCTGAAACAATTTCATGAAAGGAACTTGGAGACACTAATAAAAGTAAAGTGTTTGAATAGTTGGCAGCCATACATGGGCCTCGGGGAGGCATTTCAGCTTATCAGCCCCTCAAGCTGAATGGATGGATAGTGTATGAGGGCATGGCTTTCTATTGCAACAGTGCAAAATATCACAAACATTTAGAACAGCACAAAGTGAGAAGTGTCAGGTCTTCAGGCAGATTTATAAGATTCTTAAATAGTCAGACCTAAATTTCAGATTCATACACAATACACAATAATTTTACCCCAAAGCATACAAAAGTGCTGTATTCGTGAAAAACTGGAGTGAGACATTCTTAGCAGTCTTTTAACAACACTATATTACTTTCACCTTTGTAAATAGAACCCCATGTAGCCAAAGGCTGCAGTGTGCTACTCTTCTACGTGCTCAACTGTACAGCATCAAATTTCAAAGAAACAAAATTGAAAAATTAAGTCTCTGGTTCTATACACGAGAATAAAGGTGAGAGAGGAAAAAAGTTCTATGGGTAAAGATACAAAATTTTAAACATGCTCTATAGATAACCAAACCTCAGATGTGGTTAGAATTTACAAAGTTTAAAAATTAAATCACTTCATGAATGTGGAGTTCTTGTATGCATTGGTGATAACCTCTGTGCAATACACCTCCCCAATATTTTCTATTGGAATTGCCTGAGAATACTGATGTAAATTCTTTTAAGTTACCATCACTTGGAAACACCACTACCAGCCAAGCAGAAAAGGCAATTGCTTTCAGAATTTAGACTGGGGGTTGTGCTTTCAGAAGATAACTAGTGGCAGTTTAGGCCAATTTCCTTACACATCCATAATTCTAAGTATGTTTCAGTAGGGGTGCCATAAGTACTCATAGGAGCCTTTACTCCTCTTTGGCTAAGCTCCCAATCGGTTTATCCCACTCAAACAACACACATTTTGGAAGTAACCTCACCTTTTCACAGCAGCCTAGGTCCCCCACATCAACAGAGTCCCTGACAGCAGCCCTGTATGTCATGATCACATTTTAACTGAAGCAGTTCATAAAAAAAACTATTTGTAAATTGCTTATTTTCAGATTTTATCTATTTTCTTTCACAAATAAACAAATACACAGAAGAGACATGGAGAAGGGGTTGCAACTGCTGAGCTAGAATATCGCTGGAAAAAAGCCAATAGCCCCCTGCGTGCTAGGAAGTATAGAAGTAGAAATGTGACTATAAAACAAATCCATTGTAAGAAGCCCACTCTTATTTCACTATAGATACATTATTGCTTTAACAAAGGATATCAATAAGCCTAGCCATTACTTCAGCTGTTCAACAACAACAGTATGCATACAGCAAAAGTTGCTACAAAGCAAATAAGTAAGATATTAGAGGAATGCAGAAAATTAAAGTTGGTGAATGAGGAATCATAGGCATAAATAGAGCAACCCTATAGAATTACAGCTTTTGGGACTTAACTTATCCTTTAAGTTAACTCAGTGTTATGCAAATCTTTAGGGTTTATTTGTCTCCTTACAAGCATACATAGGTCAAATAAATAAGTAGTTTTCAGCCTTGGTCTATGACTTCTAGCAGCAATCAAAAAAATGACAGTATGTAAAAAAAAATGCAAAGTATGTAAATTGGCCTTGACAGAGCAAATCTGTAGGCAGAGTTCATACACAGCATCACAACACCCCCTCTAAGAGTTTACTGCTGTATTAAGACACACAGTTTACCCAAGTCCTTGAGTTCAGATCTACAATGCACCATCAGTTTTTTTATAAGCTTGTTTTTGTATGCAGTGGCCATGTAAGAGACTATATAAACTCGAATTTCTTTGTTCCACACGGACTATCTTTGGCTATAATTTTCCTCAACTGGTTACAAAAAAGATGGATTTCCCTGACATGCTCTACAAACAATTATTGCCTACTGCTCCAATACAGAGCAAAGAAAAATAGATGTTTGATGAGTTGTACGCATATTTACAGGCCTGGATTTGTGGAAAGGTCACCAAGGCCCGGCAGCAGGATTTTAGGGAGCGGAATGCTACCCAAAAATAAAAATAATTTCCCATGCGCTAATCCCCATTGCTTGCGATCAGGGTCGCCATTGTAAATGACAGGGCCCTGTACAAAATTTTCAAGGCCCACCCCAGCCCCAAGCCAGATCCTGCCCACCCCACACCACAGTTAAGAAAACACACATACATCATACTGTACATGGTCAGGGCCCCTATATGCTAAAAAGAAAAAAAAAACTGTGGTGCCAGGGCCCCCCATAATTTTTTTTAAATCATTCATTCCAGGGACTCATTGAAAGTTTTTTAAAATCATTGGTGGTCAGGGCCCCTCATAAGTTAAAAAATAAATGTTGGTGCCAGGGTCCCCCTTACAAGTTAAAAAAAAACACTGGGGCTCCACAGAATATTAAAAAAATAAAAAGTATTAAAATAATACATTGGTGGGCAGGGCTTTAAAAAAAAAAAAAAAAAAAAACACACATTGGTGTTCAGTAGAACTGAACTTGTGGCTTTAGGACTTCAAGTTCAGCTTTTTTAATGACTTTGGGTCTTTATTTTGCGGCTTCAGGACTTCAAGTTCAAGTTAATGCCTTTAAGAGTGGCTTGGATGATTTATCAAACAGACATAATATCAAAGGCTATTGTGCTACTAAACTCTATAGTTAGTATAGATATGGGTACATATAATTTATGTACAAATATGGTGGGGTGTGTGTATTTGGAGGTGTTGAGCTTGATGGACTTGTCTTTTTTCAACCCAATTTAACTATGTAACTAAGTTTGGCTCTTTTCATGGCTTCGAGACTTCGGCAGGTTTCACTTTGTAACTCGTCAGTTCGTGACTTCGGCTTTTAGGAAGGGGACTTAAAAAGAGGTGGCGTGGCTTTGGTGTTGCCAGGGAGGCCTGGCTATTTAAAAAACTGAGCACAGCTAGCCCCCTTCAGGCCCGGGCCGGTACAGTTGTACCCCCTGATGACAGCCCTGCTTGCGATAATGAAAATCTGTGCTAATACAAGGAAGAGGACAGGTGCAACAAATGTCAGCGGGCCTAGGGGAGTCCTGCATATTTAGGGGCAAATTCACTAAAGGGCGAAGTGGCTAAAGCTAGCGAAAATTCGCCAGTGTGACGTCATTGCGTAACTTTACAAATTCTCTAACACTGACTCTGGCGAATTTTCGCTAGCGAAGTAGATAGACTATGCTAATTCACTAAGATGACCATTTTACTGAACGTTACCACTTACGCTAGACGTTACTTTGCCAGGTCAGACCTGGCGGAGTTCAATACGATAGGAGTTTAGAAAAAATGTCAAGTTTTTTTTTTTCAAGCCCCAAAAAACGCTGGCGTCTTTTACCTTTTGTTGGGTGATAGTGTAAAAAACAGCAAAAAAATTTTTAGGGTTACCCTCCTTCCCTCACTACATTTCCTAACATATGGCAACTCAACTATACAGTGGGAACATGTTTAGGGCAAAAGGAAAACATTTTATTTTTTAAAGGTTTTCTGGGCTTGTGTAGTGTAATATAGTGGCTGTAACATACACTTCTATTATACTTTGATATGTGCTCCATATACAAATTAGGCGTCGCTAGCGTAAATACAATTTGGCTGGCCAAGTAACTGCAGCGCAACTACGCTACCATTCGCCGCCCTGAGCATAACTTCGCACTTTAGTGAATTAGCGTAGCGCTGGTGAAAATTCGCCTGGCGAATGGTAGGGTGGCAAATAGGGGCTACCAAATGGCCAATCACAGCACTTAGCTGGCACCCCAAGAACATTTTTCATGCTAGTGTTGCTCCCCAACTACTTTTACTTCTGAATGTTGCTCACAGGTTCAAAAGGCTGGGGGTCCCTGCTCTAGGGGCAGGGACCTCCATCCTCTGGTCTCATTGACACTTAGCTCAAGGTTTATTGTAACTGTACTTTGTATGTATTTGTATTTATCCTTGTATTGACCCCATTTGTTTTAATGTATTGTTCAGCTGTACAGTGTTTTGTTCTCAAGTGTTAACTAAACTATATAAATAAAAATATACATACATATAAATAATACAAGGAAGCCCTTTTTTCTAGTAGTGTGCAGACATCTGGCACAAACAGTTAGTCTGGGGACATCACAGGGGCTATACCATACAAGGGACGGTTGCCTGATGACTTGTAGTAGTCTATGCATTTAACCAGAAAAGGGCGATTGCAAATATAGTGGGACAATGTAACTTGCTGGATTTTGTTTTCCCTTTAATGCATACGACGTTAATTAAAGCCTGTATTCATAGAAAATCTGACAGTTGTCTAGAGCATAGAGGCCCAGACATAAGGAGGCAAATTCAATAATTGGCAAAAATGCGCTCGCGATGGCTTTGCCACAATTCGTTGCACTTCTCCAGGCAAATTTTCACCAGCCCGCCCCTAATTCACTACAATGCGAATTTGCGATCAGGGCGGTGAACGTTAGCGAAGTTGCGCTACAGTTAGTTCGCCAGGTAAAGCGCATTTACGCTAGCGATGCCTAATTTGCATACGGCGCGAAGTTGAAAGTATAATAGAAGTATATGTTACAGCCACTACATTACACTACACAAGCCCAGGAAACCTTTAATAAATAAAATAAAGTTGTCCTATTGCCCTACATGTGCCTAGAAATAGATGTAGCTCTGCACTCACCCAGCCAAAGATTAAATCAAAGTTAGCCCGTTAGCCCGGTGCTCAGCATAGAGGATCCGGCGTCTCTCCACAACTTGAAGCTCCTTCCAAAAAACACTGGCACTCAAGGCAATTCCAAGCAGGGTTACCCCTTGCTACTTTATTGTGTGCGAACGTACAACGTTTCGGGGCATACCCCTTTGTCAAGCATACAACACAACCAATGTGCAGACAATAAATAGTGTGTTCAATTATAGCATTAGCATACAAAATTGGCAACGAATGATTAGCATACAACATTTTGTGGGTTAACTCCTCCAGTGAATCAACCAATAAGGCTAACACCTCTAATTCGAGTGAATAATAGTATCCATATAAATACAAAGTGACGTGTTCATTGTAAAAATGCATAAAAATTGAGTGAACAGTGCTATATTTAAAATACACAAAACTACTTTATCACATGTTTCGTTGTTATAATCTGGGTCTGTAAAAAACCAGAAAGAATTGGATATTAACCCAATACATTGTTATCGGCGCAAAGTTGAAAGTATAATAGAAGTATATGTTACAGCCACTACATTACACTACACAAGCCCAGGAAACCTTTAATAAATTATATAAAGTTTTCATATTGCCCTAAACATGTGCCCCCTGTATAGTTGAGTTGCCATATGTTAGGAAATGTAGGGGGGAAGGAGGGTAACCCCCCCAAAAAAAATTACACTATTTTTCAGACTATCATACTAAAAAAAGTAAAATAAGCCAGCATCCTATCAATTGTATTGAACTTCTTTTACTTTTTGACTTCTATTGCAGTAAAGTCTAGCACAGAAGGTAACATTCAGTACAATGGTCATCTTAGTGAATTAGCGTAGTTACGTCCCTTCGTCTGTGTGCAACTTCGCCTGGCGTAGGGGTGCAAAGCTGTGTTAGTCTATCTACTTCACTAGCGAATTTTCACCAGGGACACTATTGGTAAATTGACGAAGCTGCGAAATGACGTTACGCTGACGAATTAGCGCTAGCGTTAGATGCTTGGTGCTTTAGTGAATTTGCCCCAAAGTTGTTACTGAAGTTAAGACACATTCTCAATGACATGATTTGCATCTAGCGATAAACCTGCTAAGCTTTCAATCTACAGCTTTTCCTTTCTAAAGCACCATTCCAGCGGCCCGTCTGTGGATACAATGTATGGATGCAATAAATGGACACGGTTGGGCCACATACTGCACCAATAAAAGTAAAAGTCTGTGACCATATCGGATGAGTAACCCGCAGAGCCAGTGCTCTTCAGCGGCAGAAAAAAACTCAAATCCCCGCTCTGTGCTGTGTAAGATACATTGTTGCAAAACATCGCTGTCACGCTTACTTGATTCGCAGGGCGGTAGTGGAGTTGCCAGTGTGGGCTCGGAGGCAGGCCAAGAAAAGGATTCTCATGACTGGCAGCGAACGAAGCAGCTCTCCCTGTCACTGAGCCAGTGCCTGCTGCTGCTACGTGTCACTCGCCGTCATTGCGCGGCGGCAATACATCCGGGTGCCTCAGCTGGAGACTTTATAAATAGCTCACACCTGCTAGGTAAAGAACTACAGAGAAACCTGCGGGTGTTTGCCGCTACATACGGTCCAGCCAGCAACGCGTACCGTCAGGAACCAGTAGCTGCTCTCACAGTTCCTATCTGCATTATGCGATAAGGCTGTAGGCTGAGAGGAGACAATGAGATAACAGGAAGAAGGAAATGGCTTTGCCCTATTTTATTGGTGTCAATAAATGCAATGGCAATTGTGACTTATTTCAGATGCTTCGTGTGCACAAGAGAGTAGGGAAATCCGTATGGAACACCAATAAAAAATGTCGCCATGCAAAGTGTTTGTTTTTAGTCCACACTAACATTGCACACTGGCCTCAATAAAACTTTAATGTCTTATATTCCATCACGTTGCAGTCTTAAAGATTACTTTTAAAGTTGTGCAAGGCAAACAAGGGCTGATGTAGCAAACCTTTCATTTTTTTCTGGTAGAAATTATCATTTTTCATCTGGTCGATTCTTTTTCACTCTTATGAAAACCTTCCTGAATTTTTTTTTAAACTATTTCACACTAAAAAAAATCAGCAGAAGCCTATGCACATCTTATTATTCAGCCACCTACAGTGTTCTCCAAAAGGTCAGGCACATTACCCAGCACTGGCACTGCATAAAGCCCCACATCACTTGCCATGATAGGTAGGACTGTGCACTGCATTTTCAGAAGTGCAGTGTTTGCAGTATGATTTGTTCTTTTATGGGAAGTGACAGTGAGGTGGGGTTGGGGTAGAATATGAGGTGTATAGTTTAATGTAATATTGGCTATTGGAACAAATCAGCCTGAAATTATACATAGAAAAAAGAGTCCGTGGACAGCAATGGTTTCCCTTCTACGATCTTTTCTCGGCAGAATCAGGTTCTCCTCCCCCTGCTTACAAAATTCTCCAAGATAGACAAACGACTGTTTGCTAAATACCTCGAAAAGAAAGTTTTCAAAGAAGAAGCCGGAAAGGCGAAACGCGTAAGCGGTATAGCTCGACAACCAAGCATCTGCAGGACCGTCTCACTGTTGGAAGGACAAAGACTAGGACTCTGAAGGGATGCCATCGGAGCCTAACATCACAGTAGGAGGCGCATCGCGGAGACTTTTTTTAAAAGAACACGAAGGGAATCTGTTTGTGAGTGTATTTTTTACTGTTTCATTAAACCTAATTATAAG
>CM044431.1:173648781-173671595 GCA_024363595.1 Xenopus borealis
TAAGGTAACTGAGAATCACTTTTCCATCAAGAACTAGTTAGCATGGGCACGCCTGGCAGTAAAAAGAGCTCAGAAATTTTAAAGACAGGATAAAATCACTCTAAGAGGCTAACACGAAGCAGGAACTCTGAATAAAAATCACATCTTTATTAGAATTAAACCTTCAAAAAACTACAGTCTTTTGCAATTAATACAAAACGTTCAATATGTATAGTGAAATAATTAGAGGCACCAATTCACTCACTCACTTGTTTAACTTTCTGGGGGGTGGGGCAGGGGATTTGACTGCACCCGCCCCCCATAGAGGACCTGCCAGGGACACCTACCTGATATTTTACAGGTATGGCCAGTAAAAATGATGCTTGATGACAGCATTGAATTAATATGAAGGGAAGATGTTCTTCAAAAGGTGCCAACCCAGTTTTCACCAGCTCTGATTTACTTTTTAGCGTTCCTGAAGTACTAAGCCACAAACCACTCATCACAGGAACCAGAAATATAGACTCTATAGCATTGGTACTGTAGTTGAAGTGGACAGGAATATAAGTACATTAAAAAAAATGTTATGAACCCATTTTTCAGCACTTTACACAGTAACTTCTTAATGGTAAATTATGACTCCTATTGAGTCAACTCACATAAGACTACAACGGATCCCTATGAAATGAAGTCTTTTGTAATGTTGTGGACATTTTGTGATAGACGTACATATTATCCAATAGGTGGCAGAATAAGGCTTGTTTTACTTGACGACAACCAATCAGCATTCGGCACCGGTTGATGTAGGCGGGCACCGAAGGAGTCACGAGTTAGTGGAGAAGTAGTGGGCGGCTAGGAGCCTAAAGCTCTGGGTTTAGGAATAGCTTCCGTGTTCTGAGCGTTGCCCAAGCGGGTCTGTTCGTGTGTGTCTCGTTAGTCTGGCCTTGCTCTGACTCTGTATGTTGCCTCGGGTGTGGTGAGCCTATTCCCGTCCTCCTTGTGTAAGAATGGCAAGCCGTGATCCCAGCGAGAGGAGCCCGCTGCTGGGCGGTCGCTCCGAGCCCCCTGTTCCTGCTGGCTCCGTGTTCTCCGGCCGTGGCCTGGCCTGTGCCGCTGTGCTGCTTTCCGAGCTCTTGGAGCGGGTTGCATTTTACGGCATCACTTCCAACCTGGTCCTTTTCCTCAATGGGCAGATCTTCGGCTGGGAAGGGACCCAGGCCAGCCAGGCTCTGTTACTGTTTATGGGGATCACTTACCTGGTGTCTCCCTTTGCTGGTTGGCTGGCAGATGCCCTGTTAGGGCGCTTCTACATCATTCTGGGCAGCATGGTGCTCTACCTGCTGGGCATGCTGCTTTTCCCTATGGTCTCCTATTCGGGCACCCGCACTGCTTTCTGCGGGGATATTCAATGGGAGCTTATACAGAACTGCAGCAGGAGCAACACCTCGAGCGGCGCCGATACGTGTGTGGACCCAAGCCGGAGGTACTGCGCCCCAGCGCTCTTCATAGGACTCATCATTGTGGGCCTGGGAGTGGGCTCTGTAAAAGCCAATATCACTCCGTTTGGTGCCGATCAGGTATTATAACCATTAACCATGTTACACCGCCATTCCTCGCCTCTGTCTCTCTGTTTAATTGATGTTGTACTACAACTACCAGCATGCACTGGTAAGCAGAGCTTTAGGGAACTGTACTGAGTTAACGGGAAAGGCTCTAGTTCAAATTGGTGGTTCACCTTTCTGCTAACTTTTAGTACGTTATAGAATGACTAATTCTAATTTCAATTGGCCTTCTTTTTTTTATTAATTATGACGCTTTCAAGTGGGGAGGGGGGGTCACTGAATAAAAAAAACAAATGCTCTGTAAGGGTGGTGACACACATGCAGGGTCAGACTGGCCCGGCGGGACACCGGGAAAAAACCCCGACCCTCGTAGGCCCCCCAGATCCCCCTCTCCCAATCCCAGTGAATTTGAGAATAAAAAAACTTCTGTGCGCTTCAATAGGTGAGCAGAGGGGAAGGGAGTTGTGGGGCCGGAGGGGGTCTCTGAACGTTACTCCCTGTGGGCCCCGGCCCCCCCGTCCGACCCTGCACACATACCCAGTAACAAATCTCTTCTTTGGGCAACTAATCTCCACAAAATGCCTTCACAAGAATGTGAATCTCTGGTGGGGTGGTATACGTAGCGCTTCGTTTTCTGAAGTCGCCCAAAGGTGCCTCTTGAGGAAGCTTTGGGTTGACTAATCTCCCCCCGAGTCTTCACTTCTACCACCGGCCAAAGGCTACAAATGTATTGTTATTGCTACTTTTTATTACCTCTCTTTCTATTCAGGGCCTCTTCTTTTCAGACTCCAGCCTCTTATTCAAACTGGTGCATGGTTGCTAGGGTAATTTGGATTCTGGTAACCACATTCCTGAAATTCTAAACTGGAGAGTTGTTCAATAAAAAGAAAAAAAAAATAACTGAAAAAAACTACTGATACAAAAAATGAAAATCAATGACAAATTGTTTCAGAATATCACTCTTTATAACATATTACAAGTTAATTTAAAGGTGAAGAACCACTTATCATGCTGGGGAAAAAATGTATCTTGAGGTACACTCGTTAATTGTAAAAATGCCTGTTAGTATGTCTTTTTAAGTTATAATACTTAAGCTGTTGCTTAAAGGAGAACCAAACCTGTAAGGAAAAAAAACCCTCCCCGGGGCAAATGCCCCCAATTTTTTACTTACCCCTCCTGCAGATTCTTGCCATGGGAGTTCACGGCAGCCATCTTCTTTTTTTTTTTTTTTGTAAATTTTCGTGACTTTTGGAGCATGCGCAGTGGTTCAGGTCCGGAAATCTCCAACTGCACATACGCCGAAAATCCCAGTCTACTCATGAAGAAGATCAAAGAAAGAAGATGGCTGCCGTGAACTCTGTGGCAAGAATCTGCAGGAAGGGACATTTGCCTGGGGGGGAGAGAGGGGGGTTTACACAGGGGAGGGTGGGAGGTTTACACAGGGGAGGGTGGCGGGTTTTTTTTCCCTTACAGGTTGAATTCTCTTTTAAAACTACAGTTTAAAGGACAACTAATGTTGGTAAGAATAGTATGGTTCTTTCAGTTCCTTTATTGGCTTTGAGCTCCTTTACCACTTTCCTCAGCTATTAGGCTTTAAAGGGGAACCATCGCAAGAATGAAAACTTTATATTGGCCTCAGCATACTGATATAAGAAACTTTGTAAATACAATCAATTAAAAATTCTGTTCCATTTCTGAAATATAGTAATATAGAAATTTAATTTATCTTCACTATTCCTCTCTCAGCATCAGTCTCTCCATTTTCTTTTCATGCAGGAGTTGGGTGTCGGATTATCATTGACTGTTAAATCCAATATATCTTATAGGGGGGCTCCTTTAGCCTAGAAGATGTATTAGAGTTCACTATATTAAAAACGCCAGAAATCCCCTCTCTACATGCAGAATTTGTGCAAAAGGCAGTTATTTTGTTAGATTTTGTTTGTACTGGAATTTATTTGAATGAGCTCTAATACACCTGCTAGAAAAGGAAGCCCCCCCACTATAAGATATATTGGATCATTCATCTGACACCCAACTGCTGCATGGAGACAGAATGAAGAGAAATAGATGCTGAGAGAGGAATAGTGAATATAAAATTTTCGTTATTTGTGATAGTTCCCCTTTAAAGATATAAAGCTGACCACCCCCCTCTACACATGTGTGGCCCTGCTCTCTAGACAGGGTACCAGGCATACAGTGTGCCACATAAATATGGGAGAAGGGAGTACTAGTACCCTCATGGTAAGCTGGGCAATGAGGATGACACTGAGCTGCTGCCTGTAACAAGCCACTCTCTATACCAGGGGTCCCCAACCTTTTTTGCTCGTGAGCCACATTTAAATTTAAAAAAGAGTTGGAGAGCAACACAAGCATGAAAAAGTCCATGGGGATGTCAAATAAGAGCTCTGATTGGCTTTTTGGTAACCCCTATATGGACTGGCAGCCTACAGGAGAGAATGTTTGGCAGGACATCTGTTTTTATACAACCAAAACTTGCCTCTAAGCCAGTAATTCAAAAATAAGCACCTGCTTTGAGGCCACTGAGAGCAACATCCAAGGGGTTGTAGAGCAACATGTTGCTCACGAGCTACTGGTTGGGGATCACTGCCTCTATACAATGAAAAGAAGTGAAGTATGCCACTGTCTCTGGCCTTTTTAGCCAGAACTTGGGTCAGTGTGAAAAATTAGCAAAAACTCAATTGGTGAAGTAGACCGTATGTGGCATGAATACATTAACTCTTAGTATCTTCTAAAATGGTCAGTTCTAAGTAACTTTTCAATGGGTCTAAATTATTTTTTTTAATGATTTGCCTTATTTTTGGTTTTGTTTATCCTGTTGAGGGAGAATTTAAAGGAGAATTCAACCCAAACATCAAAAAAACCCTGCCCCCAAACCCTATGTAAACCCCTCAAGCCTTCTTTTCTTTGGTAATCTTCGGAATCAGAGAGGTGTTTTGTTGCATGAGCAGTTGGAGCAAATTTCCTGTCCAGAACAACTGTGCATGCGCTGGAAGTCTCCGTCAATTTCGGCGCATGCTTCCGAAGATTACTGAAGATAAGAAGATGACTGCCATGAATTCCAATAGAAGCTACACGAAGAAGTAAAAAGTTAGCGGCATTTGCCTGGGGTAGCAGTTCGGTTGGGGGGGCAGGTTTTTTTTTTTTTTTTTATCGTTTGAGTTTAATTCTCCTCTAAGAAGACATTGGGTTGAGCTGTCTGTCGTGTGTTAAAGGGGTGGTTTACCTTTATATTAAAGGGTTTGTTCACCTTTGAGTTTAACTTTTAGTATAATGTAGAGTGTGATATTCTGAGACAATTTGCAATTGGTTTTCATTTTTTAATTGTTGGTGGTTTTATAGTTATTTAGCTTTTATTCAGCAGGTCTCTAGTTTGCAGTGTCAGCAATTTGGTTTCTAGGGTACAAATTCCCCTAGCAACCCTGCATTGATTTGAATAAGAGACTGGAATATGAATAGGAGATGGACTGAATAGAATGATAAGTAATAAAAAGTAGCTATAACAATACATTTGTAGCCTTACAGAGCATTTGTTTTTAGATGGTGTCAGTGACCCCCATTTGAAAGCTGCAAAGAAACAGAAGAAAATTGCAAATCATTAAAAAACTATGAAAAATAAATAATGAAGACCAATTGAAAAGTTTCTTAGAATTGACCCTTCTACAATATACTAAAAGTTAACTTGAAGGTGAACCACCCTTTTAACTTGAGGAATTAAAAATATCTTTGTATGGGATTTATATTATTCCTCTACTATAAGGAAATATGGTGATTTTAAGGGGGTTTTTATTCTAACTTGATCCCAAACAGCTAATTCCATTTTTAATACTGGAGTAGAATTAGTAGGTCTTTCCTGTTTGGGAATCCATGGCAACACCGCAGGGTTTATTGGATGTATTTTAACCATTTCAATTTGAGCCCATAGAGGGGTGTTAGGTCTATAAAAATGGATTATCGGCCTAATTTGTGCGGCTTGATAATATAAAAGTATGTTGGGGACATTCAGTCCACCTTTATTTCTGGCTAGTAGTAGCGTTTTCTGAGATAAGCGTGATTTTTTTCCCACCCCAGATAAATTTCATACGTTTTTTTTGTATTTTTAGTTCGGATTTCACTACTTCTATAGGGAGAACTCGGAAATAATACAATATTTTAGGTAAAAGTACCATTTTTACCGCACTTATTCTGCCAAACCACGATATATACATTTTCGACCAAGCCATAAGTGTTTTATAAATTTCCTTCCAAAGCTGAGGATAGTTGGCTTGATATAATCCTTCAAGAGTTGGAGTTATTTTTACTCCTAAGTAGTTTAATGGTTTGTCTCTCCATTGTAAATCAAAGTTCAATTGGATTTATTTTTTCTGCGATTGATTAATATTTAAAGGTAGGGCTTCAGATTTTGTTGGATTTATCTTCAACTTCTTTGCAATTTTTTATATAGGTCCCTTATGCTTCAAAAATCGTTCCAAGCAATGACTTGCTCTAAATTGGAAATAAACAAGTGGGCTCCTTTAATTATTTGTCCATTCTGTCAGTTTATTTGAAGTGTTTCTTCCGTTTTTTTTAACTTCAAACATTTAGGATGAAATTCCTCCAGAGGATAAAAGGACACAAACTTTTTATAACTTATGAGTGAGGGAGTTAACTTTTAATTATGTTCTAGACTGCCCAGTGCTAATCAACTTTTCAATTGACCTTCATTTTTTCTTTTTTTATAGTTTTTTTATTATTTGCCTTTTTCTTCTGACTTTTTCCAGCTTTCTATTGGGCGGGTCACTGACCCCCATCTAAAAATAATGCTATATACGGCTACACATTTATTGTTATTGCTGCTTTGTATTACTAATCTTTCTTTTCAGGCCTCTTCCTATTCAAATTCCAGTCTGGTATTTAAACCTGGTTGCAAGGGTAATTTGGACCCTAGCAACCAGATTGATGAGATTGCAAACTGAAGAGCTGCTGAATAAAAAACTAAATAACTTTAAAAAAAGCCCTAATAACAAATAATGAAAACCAATGGCAAATTGTCTCAGAATATCACGCTCTACATCAGGGGTCCCCAACCTTTTTTGCTCGTGAGCCACATTTAAATTTAAAAAAGAGTTGGAGAGCAACACAAGCATGAAAAAGTCCATGTGAATGTCAAATAAGAGCTCTAATTGGCTTTTTGGTAACCCCTATATGGACTGGCAGCCTACAGGAGAGAATGTTTGGCAGGACATCTGTTTTTTATACAACCAAAACTTGCCTCTAAGCCAGTAATTCAAAAATAAGCACCTGCTTTGTGGCCACTGGGAGCAACATCCAAGGGGTTGGAGAGCAACATGTTGCTCGCGAGCTACTGGTTGGGGATCACTGCTCTAACATCATACTGTAAGTTAAATGAAAAAAATGCATTAATAAAACCATAATAAAATGAGATTTTATTTTATGGTGGATGGTCGTGCATTTGTGGCCTAGTGATGTGCTCCATGCAGCGGCACATATTGATTTATGCAATAACATCGGCAGTCTCCCTAGACAGTAACTCAAAGCAACCAACTGCTGTTGTATTTGATCAGTCCAGTTCTGTTGAATGCTGTGTGCAAACAGAGCGGTTGTCTCCCCTGTATCATCCATGACTGACTCACATTCCTGCAAAGTGTTGCTTGCAGCAGTGCAATTTTTCTCTTGGCTCCAGTGCTGGACGGCAACCATGTCCGAGCTCGCTGAACTCCCCTCCATTGTCACTTACTTTGTCCATGCTTTGTGGTACATGGACCAGGTACATGTAATGAATGGGCCAGGGTTGATGTTTAGCCAAGCTGCTCACAAAGCATATATACAGCTCCAGGGGACAGTGTCTGGATATTTGCATCCATACTTATCTTATGTGAACAAAGAAATGGATATATTATGTATTGTCCCCCCCATGAACGTTTTTGTTAGAGCCTGGCACACATTACTTGATTCTTTATGGGCTCAATGTTGCATTGCTGGAATAACATGGCACATGATAATGACTAAGAGGTTTCAGTCATGAGACCATGTACTAATTTGGTGTCTGTTAGTAATGAAAGGGCAGTTCTGTACTGTGACTTATTTTTTTTTTAGACTTTTCTTGTTTCTGAATTTGAATTTCGGTCTGTAATGATGTTATTTAGTACATTAAAATATGTTTCAGCAAGTCAGGATTTCCACTATACTGAGATTTGTAACAAGTAGCAACATTATTTATTCCTATCACAAATCGATGAATCTTAAAATGGGGAATGGAGAAAATTTGGTGGAAAATAAGTAACTATTAAAGAGAGCAGGTAGCATTTTATTTTATAAATTAAATAGTTTTGTTGAGCTGTGTCCGTTGTTAACAGGGTGGTTCACCTTTATGTTAACTTTTATTATGGTATGGCCAATTCTAATCCGCTTACTCTTTCCAGCTTTCAAATGGGGGTCGCCGACCCCATATAAAAAAACAAATGTTCTATAAGGCTACACATTTATTGTTATTACTACTTTTTATTACTAGCCTTCTGTTTCTATTCATATTCTAACCAAATTGTTGAAATTGCAAACTGGAGAGCTGCTGAATAAAAATCTAAAACCACAAATAATAAAAAGTGAAAGACAATTGCAACTTGTCTCAGAATATCACTCTCTACACCATACTAATAGTTAATCTAAAGATGAAGCACCACTTTAAAGGGGTTGTTCACTTTAAAATGAATCTTTAGTATAGTGTAGAGGGTGGTATTCTGAGA
The DNA here is from genome assembly GCA_024363595.1 of Xenopus borealis. Classification (NCBI taxonomy): domain Eukaryota; kingdom Metazoa; phylum Chordata; class Amphibia; order Anura; family Pipidae; genus Xenopus; species Xenopus borealis. The sequence continues at coordinate 173,657,084 of CM044431.1, forward strand.
CAATTTGTATTTGGTTTTCATTTTTTATTATCTGTGGTTTTTGAGTTATTTACCAGCTCTCCAGTTTGGCATTTCTGCAATCTGGTTGCTAGGGTCCAAATTACCCTAGCAACCAATTACTGCTTTGAATAAGAAACTGGAATATGAATAGGAGAAGATGTGAATAGAAAGATGAGGAATAACAAGTAGCAATAGCTATACATGTGTAGCCTTACAGAGCATTTGTTTTTAGATGGGGTCAGTGATCCCCTTTTGAAAGCTGAAAAGAGGGCAAATAATTAAAAAAAAAAACTTATAAAAACAAAGTGAAGACCAATTGAAAAGTTGCTTAGAATCAGCTATTCTATAACATACTAAAAATTACCTTAAAGGAAACCTGTCATGATTGAGTTAACACTAGGAAGAAAATAAAACTTTTAAAACAAACCACATACCCCTATTTATTATGCTCAAATCTCACTAATTCTCAATTTATAACTACTTTTCAAATGTCCATGAGACACTAACTGAAGCCCTGACTTTCCAGAAAGTCAGGAGAGCAAAGCATCATGGGTAGAATCAGTACTGCAGACTCCTCTCACGATATCACCAGTTTGTGCAGTTGTTAGTGGCTGGAGTAGCCCACACAATCTGAATAGAACAATAGAAAGGTGTTTCAGATAATTCCCATAGAATATCAAGTCCTGGTGTGACATGAGTTATACAGAGCTTGTCTATCACAGAGTATACTCTGACTAAGCATGAATGAGATTTGGCAGTTTGGCACAGCCCACACACGGAAAACAAAGGGGTGTTTAAACATGGCAGCACCTATGAAGCCCTTTTTACATGTAGGATATTTTCTAATCCGTTTCAGATATAGACAAAAACAGCTGACTAAAGGGTTTAACTAAGGATGGAAAATAAATATTTTACTCATGTCTCAAGGTGACAGGTCCCTATTTAAATGTGAACCACCCCTTTAAGTTTTTTACCTTTCATTGTTTTTTTACTTATGGCTTTTTGGCATGGGTTATCTTTTCTTCAGGTGAAAGACCGAGGACCAGAAGCAACACGGAGATTTTTCAACTGGTTCTACTGGAGTATTAACCTGGGAGCCATTATATCTCTTGGCGGAGTTGCATATGTCCAGCAGAATGTACAATTCCTCCTTGGATACATCATTCCAACAGTGTGTATCGGTGTTTCCTTCTTAGTCTTTTTATGTGGAAAAACTGTGTTTGTTACCAAACCAGCCGATGGCAGTGCCTTCACCGATATGTTCAAGATTCTGGCCTACTCCTGCTGTTCACGGAAAAATAAAAGCGAAGACACTAGAAACATGTATGTAACAGCGGAATATTTTATTTTTAGCAGTTTCAGCATTAAAGAAAAATGTAAATAGTCATTACTAAACAGACCTCAAGAGAAGCACCCATAAAGAAACGCCCAAAATATAAATTTGGACAGTTGTACAGACACACAATCATGTTCACCATAACAGTGCATCTGTAAGAGCAATATGTTTGTGACCCATCCCACCAAATCTCTCTCCAGTATCTCTGTCGGTCGGCCTGCTTCCTTGTGCCTGAAGGCCAAGCTAAATTGGGGAAGTGCTGCAGAACATTAGTATAAAGGTCACGGCTGTGAATATAGTGCTTTGTTTAAGTAAAGGGACTTCACCAGAAAAGAAACCGAGGAAATGGTTGTTTATAACCATAACTTTTAGCTTAAGTTAATGTACCGTTAATGTGTGTTGCACGTGTATGATACACTAAACATTTAGTAAACTAGCCTTGATGTATTTGATGACTAGCATCCGTAGTCTATAAACTTTTCTTATGCCTTTAGTACTTGATCCACAGAAACATTTAAATAGAACTGATATCAAAAACTCAATATGCAGGGGTATCCATATGATTATCAACATGAAGACTTATCCACTGCTTTTCATTTAGCTTGATATGAAACCAGAAACCATGATGCTTGCTTCACTATAACATTTGTTAATATATAGGATCTATTTTTTTTTTTTTTTTTTAAATAAAGCGCCCAATAAATACAAAAGTCTTACTTGAGCAGGCCCCACCCCCAACTGACTTGCCTTGCTGTCAATTACACTTAAAACTGTAGCAGAAAAAAGTACAAAAAATGTAACTAGGGATAACTGATGAGGGCAGGTTACTTCACCAGGCAAGTGCATTGTTTCTCTGAGGGTGCTCCCCCCACCCCCTGTAAATTTGACTTTCCTTGTCTTTAGCTTGTTGCCTGCTAAATCTACGACATTTTAAATATGAATGTGTGTTTGTTTTTAATATATATATATGTTTCACCTCTTTCAACAGCCAGAATAACCAGCATAGACATAAACAAAGCAGGTTGGATATGGCAAAGGCTTCACACGGTGGACCATTTAGGGAAGAAAAAGTAGAAGATGTAAAAGTGCTTGTTAAGATTATCCCAGTATTCTTGGCACTTATTCCTTATTGGACTGTGTATTTTCAGGTTTGTCTTTTAATATAAACATTTCTTTTATAATTACCTGGGGGAAAGAAAACATGCTGCACAAATCACCATTAATTTCAGCCATATTCCGGCATCTGATTCCATGTGCCATAGCCCTGATTCCATGTGTCCATGGTCATTCCTTTTGTCGCTGTTTCACTCAACAACATGGTAAATGCATTTGCTAAAGCAGACATGGTGACAGGTTGATTTCTGCCTTTGCCTGCCATTTGTGTCTCAGACATTGCACTTTCCTGTAGTTCTCTATGGTAACTGATGATAGGAGTGTTGAAACATTTTGACCTCCCTGTATGCTTTAATCCTGCAATTGGCTGTTGGGAAGAGATTGGTTTGCAGCTTTAACTGAAGACTGCAATCCAAGTCTTCTAGTTGCTTTTTATGTGAGAATGAGGCTTGTAGTACCTAGGACTGCCTCCGCTTAAGACTTGCTGCTTGGTTCTGAGTGGTTCAGATTCCCTCATATTACAATTTATTTCCTTCAGTGTCTTGTCATGATATATTACATTATAATACAGGAAAAGCACTTGAGAATATTGGTTGCACCACACATAAATTAAACCTGGACATATATTAAGTTCTATCACTGTATAGAAACTATATTTTAAAGGTCACTGTGGACTTTAAATTTCACTATGGACATATTTTATTACTGGCATTAGAGACTTGAAACATACAGCATTTTCTGGAGAAAACCTGTGTAACATAATGACATGGCTTTTTGGAGACAATTCTTGTCAATTTGATTTTTGGTGTATATTCATAATTTTAAAGTGCAGGACTCCAAAGTGATAATAGCTTAGGTATTTATTAAATAAATTTTTTCAACCAAATACAACCATTTCTATTTTCTATAAGGAACACAGTTTGAGGCAGTTCCCTTGGATGTCCAAAATAGGGCTATCTGAAACAATTGGTAACTAAAAACAGAAATGAAAGTGTGTACTGATTGCTTTCTACTTTCTGCATTATTTGTAAATTTGAAATTTACATTTTTTTTTCTCTATAGATGCAAACTACATACGTACTTCAGAGTCTTCATTTAAGAATACCACCAATCTTCAATAACAATCATACGGTATGCAATTTATTTTATTTACAGTTACTGGGGGTCACTTCTAATGTGTTTGCCTGCACTTTCTCTGTTTTGCATAGTTCTATCTGGAATATCAGATAATTAAATAATATTGGCTCATTAATCTCTCAAGAATGATCCTCTACAGAGGCTCAAGTTATGGCTTACCCAGGATTTTAACTGCTGCTGACATCTGTCATCTGTAGATTACAATAGGTTACACTAAAGGGCAGATTTACTAAGGGTCGAATTCGAAGGTTAAAAACCCTCGAATTCGACCATGGGTATAGTCTGGGAAGTAAAATCCTTCGAATATCGAATTTGAAGGATTTTACCGCAATTCGATTGGTCGAAAGATTGAATAGTAAACATTTGATCGATAAAATTGTTCCAATCGATTGATTCGAACGATTTTAACCATTCGATCAAATTTTTTTATTCGATCGAAAATAATGAAACCCAATTCAGTAGCTTTGATCTTGGGAACTAGGCAGTTGAATAAAAATTTAAAGGGGAAGTACTTCAGCTGTCAAATAGTTGCATATTCAAATAGATTTTTATTCAAATTATTCGATTCGATCGAATTTTCAAAATTCACTGGCCGAAGTGGTCTTCAAAAACATTCGAACATTTTTTGAAAATTCAATCGAACTTCGAATCTTTCATCTGAATTTAGTAAATCTTCCCCTAAGAGTAGCTACTATTTACCTGAAATATGCAGCATCATATTCTCTGTTGATGAAGAAAATCTTTAGGCTACTTGTGTGAAAACTTCAAAGATTTTAGAAGAGTGGGAGAGGTAAGCCAAGTCAGAACAAACAAAAGCATAAAAACAAGAATAAGTAGTGAAATTAGATGCACGTATATATGCACCCAGGGGTGTATGGGCTTGCATTTATTTGTGCTAAGAGCATATGATACAGTCACAACACATTAAACAAACACCACAACATTCATTTGATTAACAGAACAATGAAATGATAGCTCAGGCCCTCCATTTTCTGTGCTTTTCGCTATTCCAAAGGTACAAAGGTAATCATGGCTAAACGAGACCAGTTATTTCATGGCGGGGCCATGTAATGGAGCAGATAGAAATGTGGCAGAAGCCTGTAGGTAGACATCCCAAACATACTTATTGAATTTTTATAATAAGCATATATAGAAGTACCTGTCCAGCCTTCCTTAATATACATAAATTATTAACATCTATATTAATATAACTCCTTAATTCTTCAGTAATGCAGTCTCTCTGGAGCCAGAATCAAATTACCCTGAAGGCAGTACTGGAATTGGGGAGGGATGTCATCCTCTCACTTCTTTATTTTTGTCAAGTAGCATCCCCTCAGAAGGGATGCAAGAGTTTTGCATCCACAAACTGTCTTTTGCTCCTCTCCAAATTAAATGCAGAGGTAAAATAAAAAATTGTTAAATAATAGAGGATAAAAGGAGAGAAAAGATTGCTGGTATAGAAGTAGAGAAGAGATAGAGAAGTGTAAAACAGATAAAGAAGTTGGAGGCATCAGATCAGGGTTATAGAGAAAAAGAGAGAAGAAGAAGAAAACCGGGGGAAGCAAAAAGAGATAATTAAGGTATTAAACAGCAGCAGGTTACATAATAGTGAGAGAATGATCTATATATGAATCTAGGTAATATTGAATATGATGGGGTTGTGCTATGTTATGATACAATACACAGGCAGAAGATGGATTGAAAGCCAAGGAAATTCACATGCACAATTTTCATTTTGGGGGTTCCTATAGGTCACATACTTAAATGCATACTGGGCATTATACTGTGCTGATGAATTCCATGTATTAAACTTCACTTTGTTCACCTACTTTTGGTGACAGTCTGCTTATTAAGGATATATATTTTTTAAACTATATTTTTTATTGCATTTCTTTCAATAATACAACACAAAAGTAAAATGAACGGGGGGGGGGGTTCGCTTATATTTATCAGGATATGCATACATTTCTCAGATTGGCATATATATTTCAATTTAAGAGAATATCTTAGAGATATCTTACACATTTAGACCTTCAGCCTCAGTCCATTGTTGCCAATAATTTTTTTCAAATTTCCCTGGGCATCCCCGTGCAAAGTACCCAAGTTTAATCATAGGCAAAATATTATTAACTTGACGCTGCCATGTTTCCAGTGTGGGTGCCTTAGGCCCCATCCATTTCAGAATAATACACTTTTTTGCGTAGTATAGTAGTCCTCTAGTGAATAGTGTCCTATACTTGTTGGAGAGTGGCCGATCTCTCTAGCCAGTGACCAGGCCGACTTGTTGGAGAGGCAGTGTGAAAGTGGGTAATTGTGTGTTGCTATACTTGCCCACAACCACTCCCTCCAACACCCCCAGCAAACAGTAGGGAGACAGCAACGGGGGGGAGGGCCAGTTGCACTGATAGATAGGTTGTGACTGCTCTCCAAAAGCTTTGTATGTGAGGACATTGCCATGTGCAGGAAGTCCGCCTGCTCGGTCTGACACCTGTGACCGCTGCTATTATTTCTTATACCAAAACTTTATAGTTTGGTGGGTGTCAAACTCTGGTATAGAAATTTGTACTGTATCACTCTATCTCGGGAGGATACCAGGAAATGGTATAGATCAGGAGTGTCCATACTTTACTAATGTGAGGTCTAGTTTTAGTGATGTTGTCCCATTATGAACTGCATCCATAAAAGTTAGCAATCTATTCCATGGAAAATATTACTTAAATATTATATTTATTTAGGAGAGAACGTGTATTGCTATATTTAATGAAAAACTATTTGTTATGTAACCTTAACATAATATCTGAATGAAAAGCATGAAATAGGCAAGCCATTTGTTGACAAATGTCTTGAGATCTACTGTTCACCAGCTGAAGGTCTACTGGTAGATCCCGATCTACCTTTTGGGCAGCCCTGGTATAGATTATTGGTCACCTTCTCCCATTGGTCTTCACCCAAATCCTCTAGCTTGTCCCGCCATTTAAGGTAGGTTTGGTGGAATGGGGCTTTCAGAGCTCGAACTAGTAGCAAGTAGATTTGAGGTGTGAGCTTTGCGGGTGCCTCAGAGCTTACAAGTTTCAGCAGTGGGTAGTCCTCAAATACTAATTCCTTAGATTGAAATTGTCTAGTGAAGGCCTCTCTTAGTTGGACATAGGAATAGAGTCTAGGGTTATGCAGTGTCATTTTGTGCCTCAGGGTCACAAATGGTACAAACACGTCCTCTATTAGCACATCCTTTAGTATTTTATGCCACCAATTGGCCACTCTTGAAAATTGGGGAGATCCACAAAGTGGATAAGATTAGAGTTCCTCCAGAGAGGTAGGTTTGGGGATAGTAGTGGGGGGTCTACTCCCATTATTTGTAGTGCAGGTCTTGTGTGTTGTTGTTATTACCACTAAGTCTTTGGGAATGTCTGTTATTGCTCTACAGTCTATACGGAGCATTTTGCATGGCTTCCAAGTAGCCCAGAAATGTGGCCTGTAATTGCATATTCGGGTTTTTGGCACTGGGCACTAGCCACCAGTGGTGGACATAAGCTGCCTGTGCCGCTAGGTAGTAAGCCCTGAGTTTGGGCAGTGCCAGTCCTCCACTATCCATAGCTGCTTATAGTGTCTCCTTAGCTATTCTGGGCACCTTATTGTTCCATATAAAGGTCACTTGTTAAGGATATTTACTTTGTGCAGTGTTTGTATAACAGACTGAAACATGAGAAGGAGTAAAAGTTCCTCTGCCTGCTGTACTTGTGGGCGTTGTTGTGGCAATAAAGTAAGCGATGACAGAATATTTGAATATAAAAGCATATGTATCTCTATGGCAATCTTATAAAAAATATAATCTGTTTTGTCAATGACAACTTGAAGCATCTAAGGCTTATGCTCTGTTTAGAAAATGCTCTTTCTTTAACTGAAACTAAGTGAGCTGTTTATAATTTATTTCACATACGCAATCACACCTAGAGTTCCTCTTTCACAGTACTGGGGAAGTCTGTTCTGGTATTATGGTCTGTTGAGTTGTCCCTTCTGGGTTTTTCCTGTACAAAAATGAAGGTTCAGCTAAAAACAAAAAAAAAAATCCGTAAGATGTAGACAGTCATAACCAGAGTTTCAGCAGGTTCTAACTCTTTCGATTCTGTTTGTTCTTTTTTTTTAATTATTTCCTAAAATTGCCAACACAAGCTAATGTCCTACATAATGGAAAGTATTGGAGCATTTTTGAAACTAGTATAAAAACAGAAAATGACTTTTTTTCGTACTTGCATGTTACTATTTCTTTCCATGTTTACAGTGTTTTAGCAATATCACTGAACTTACAGCTGTATTTGCAAGTTACTTTTTTTTACAGAGTATGTGTTAACATGAAAGTTCTTTTGCTAATTTTCATGAGATTTTAGGGTATGTCAAAGCATTAACCAATTCACCAATTATGTAAAATTTGTTAAATGTTAAAACTTTGTTACAGCTCCCAGCTGCATGGCTTACCATGTTTGATGCAGTGCTTATTTTGATTCTCATACCACTCAAAGACAAGCTGGTGGATCCTTTTTTGAAAAAAAGAGGCCTTTTGCCATCACCCCTCAAACGAATTGCTGTTGGAATGTTCTTTGTGATGTGTTCAGTGCTAGCTGCAGGTAAGCCATATTTGCTTAAAGGGCACCTGTTGGGGCAAAATTGTTCCCCCAACCAAAATTGTTCCCCCAACCCGGAGCGAGCAATCGTCTCCCCACATGTACGCGTCTTACTGACGTCACGAGCATGCGCAGAATGAAAAGCGGCCAGAATTGTGACCGCTTTTTCATTCCTCTGGCCTCCTTCTCCCCCCTCCATATTTTTCTGTTTGCTTATTTCTCCTATTCTCTTCCCTTTTCCCTACCCTCTAACTTACTAATTTTACTCTTTCTCCTCTTTTCTCTCACTTTTCACATTTTCACTTCTGCTGTCACAATTTCTCAATCACTTAACTACTTACCCTGCTTTTCCTCTATCTGTATGTATTATTTAAAAAATAATCTACAAACGTGTCACTGCCTCAATACACAGAAGACATGTGTGAGGCCTGAAGGGCACTGCTTTAAAGGGAAATTCAATCCCTCGGGCACTAACCTCCTCCCCCCTAGCCTATCTCTCCCTGCGGGCAAATGCCCCATAGTGGTTACTTTCCCCTCCGTGCAGGTTCCTGGGTACCATCTTCTTCAGCAACGTCTTCTTCCTGAATATGGCGGCGCATGCGCAGGTTTGTACTACTGCACATGCGCCGAAAGTTCGCAGACAAACCGGCAAATGCGTCCTACTGTGCATGAGCCGCCAATTGCCGACGGATCCAGGAAGAAGACGTTGCTGAAGAAGATGGTACCCAGGAACTTGCACGAAGGGGTAAGTAGCCACTTAGGAGCATTTGTCTGTGGGGAGAGATAGGTGGGGGGGAGGAAGGAGTTGGGGGTGGGGGGGAGGAGCTTAGTGCCTGAGGGATTGGATAGGAAGGTAAAAAGTGGGAAAAAACATTTTACTTCCTTGTTTTGTGACAGAAGGTTATGTGATTTCCCTTCCCACCAATAATTTGCATATGCTTAGTAAAATTTACATATGCAAATTAAAATTTGCATATGTAAATTAGAATTTGCATTTGTTTCGGCCAGGCACAAGGATTCATCAGAATCCTGCTGGAAAAGGCCAAACCCCAAAATGAATCCTGGATTTGCTGCATCTCTAATTGATTTACACCACAGTCTCTGCAAAATTCTGGCACAAAAAGAAGCAGCTTCTGGAATTTATGTATACATAAATACACCATTTATTTTTTTTTAAAAATGTACAGCTTCATATATCAAACAGAGGCACAGGCAAATTGTCCATCGCTGATAAATAAACCCCAGTGTTATGTAATAAAAGGTGCTACATGTTTAGTTACCCGTTGCATAAAATCAGCAGGTAGTACTTGCTTAATAGCTTCCCCTTGTTGTCCACCTCTAATGAATTCACAGGCAAGCAAAATGGGAGTCTGGACAGCTTTATATGATAGACTACATCAATAATTTAAATAGAGTAGGGGAGTTAATTTGTAGTGAGAACTGTTGCATAGACGTCTAAGCATTAATATCTATCATAATTTTTAGGTATTTTGGAAAGTGAAAGGTTGGAGATTGTAAAGCGTGATAAGATCCAGCAGCAGATTGGTAATGTAACTTACTATGCTGCTAATCTGACCGTATGGTGGCAGTTACCTCAGTACATTCTAATTGGAATCAGTGAGATATTTGCAAGTATTGCAGGTAAGTAATGATTAGTGCTTGCTGTTTTGTTATTTGTATATAACTTGTTTTGATAAAAAGAAAAATGTCCCTGGCAGCATTCACAGTCAATTAACATTCCTTCTTACTACCATTAATTTCTCCTCTCAGCAAATATGTTTGCTTATCCCTTAATGCTCCCATTAATGTTCTTTACAGAATTCTTTTCATATTAATTCTCTTAACATAACTTGAAAATCAAGTAACAAGTTAATGATGTGAAAAAACATAAAAATAATGCTATCACTTTTGTAATAAATAGGAATAGTTGTTAAAAATGCTTAGATACTTTGTGCAAACCTACATATTTACAGCTCCTCTCTGAAAATGTCATATTGCACTCTTGTCGCTTCAGTCACCTGGTGCATGCCTTGGAAAGGAGCTGACCAAACCCCAAAACAACTGATGCATTCAGGGCACTCAGAGGCTACTCAGATGTTCTTCTGCTTAGGAAAGATTTGAGAAAGGTTTGCAATTTTTTTTCCTAAGCAAAAGAACATCAGAGCAGCCTCTTTCTTTCCCCTGACAACTTCCTTGCAGAATGGCAGGGAAAATTACCAGCAGGTGGCGCTGTTGTAACAAAATTAATTTATGTTAACAGTACATGTATACTTTAATATCTTGGAATTGAAATAAAATTAATAATGAATGTAAATGACAAAAGTGCTTGGAATAGCACTCTCGTTAATTTTACATTCACTTATTTTAAAGGTTTACTTATCCTTTAAAAACTGTCTAGCCAGTGTTGCACATCAGTAGTGGGAAACAGTGTGGGATTGAAGTGTCAGTGGTTAACTTTAGAAAGTATACTAGTTTAGTGAGTTAGGACTAGGTTAAATTGAAGTAAGTGTCAGTGGTTAACTTTAGAAAGTATACTAGTTTAGTGAGTTAGGACTAGGTTAAATTGAGTGGCCTTTCCTTTATGATATATTCTGTTTCATTAGGTTTGGAATTTGCTTACTCGGCAGCCCCTAAATCTATGCAGAGTGTGATCATGGGGCTATTCTTTTTCTTTTCTGGAATTGGATCTTTTGTTGGCTCTGGACTTCTTGCCCTTGTGTCCATTCCACAAATTGGATGGATGAGCAATCACTCTGATCTAGGTAAGTCTTTTCATAGGTCTGGGCCGTATATACCCTTTTAAAGTAGGGAGGTTAAAAAAGCCAAGAGATAATGGGAAAAGATTAATAGTATTGTTAAATGTGCTGTATTCAATAGTAGGGCTTGCGCTGCACATACTTTTATGTCTAGCTAAAGAATCAAGCATGATGAAAAGATTAAACAGGGCAAACAGAGATAGAAGCTACTCCATGTTTGGTCCTTGAAAGTTAGACAATCGATTAACAGTGAACAGATACATATCCTGCATAACCTCCTGCTAACAAATCAGTCACTACAAAGGGTGGTGGAGAGGTTTGTATACCGGGAATGTAATTATCGACCTGCCAAGGACCAAACTTGGAGTAGCTTCAATTTCCTGTTTACCTTAGGAAATAATAAATGTGAATAGGGCACAAACCATATTCTTTACTCTCCTGTTGAACAAGGGAGTATACTGTTAAATGAATGTCCCAGTATAGTATATTTCTGGCACACTGGCACATATTGGCCTCTAACTCAGCTGCTCTTGTCCGAGTCATCATACAATGGGTCTGTGTGTGGTCCATAAATATTAACCTGTTTGGCAAAGATTAGGCCCTACAGCTCTCTACATACACAAGAACATGTTGTCTGTGTTCTGTTGAATGAAAAAATGACATATGCATGTTGCTCAGAAGCATGAAGATATTAATGATATTGTGAAGCAGAGCATTGAAGATCCAGCTGGCAAGCGACTCAGTGCTTGAATATTCACAAGGTTTCCTGCTTAGATGATATTCTATTTGTTTAAACCAGCCATATGATGTTGGTAAATCTAGGTCATTAGTTTTACCTTCTTTTCTTTCTTTCCCTTAGGTAACATAAATGGGTGCACGCTGAACTATTACTTCTTCCTACTAGCAGCTGTTCAGGCAGCAACACTCCTACTTTTCCTTATAATTTCTGTGAAATATGAACGGCAACAGTCCAAAACTCATGGGAGACTTTAACAACATTTGCTAAAATATACCATTTGTACTGTTGCAGAGTTAAGCTGAAGCCCCGACTGAAGTATTGTCCGTGATAAACGCCTAAAAAGCACCAGCTTGTTCTGTAACTTCAGTTTCACTGCTCCGAGTGTCCCTTAAAGCCAAAGAGACTTGATTTGAAGGGCTACAAATACTTTGCACTACTTTCATTCTTCAGGACAAGCCAATTACTAATACACTGAAGGGTATTTTAGCACTCCTCTTAGTAAAAAGTGAAACTAGGTAAATTTTTCTATGGCTAATATTTAGTGGGCATGTTTTTATTTTGAGATATGTAAAAAACTGAGATCATTGTTTGACTATGCCTTTGCTAATCCTGTGGAAAAAAGACTTTGCATTTTTAAGTTGCTGCTACAAGTGTGTGTTCTGACAAGCCCGCAGCTCAGTTTTATTCTTCCAGTTAATGGGCTCTCAGCATTGAGTCGGTGCAGAGTATATTAATGTCACTGTATCCTTTTCTGTCAAAATGTTTCTTGAGTGACATTTCTGGCAGAGAAAGGTACTTTCTGCCTGCACCATTTAGGTAACATTCATATACAGGTACAGTATTTATTACATGGAATCAGTGGGACCTGCTGTTTTCCAGTTATGGGATGTTTTTAAAATTTGGATCTTTATAACTTAGCGGAGCAGTAACCCCAAAAATTTTAGTCATTAATCTACCCCTAAACTGCTGTAATAATAAAGACTTACATAACAAAAAACAATTTCACCTAGAATCATACGTCCACAATTCTATGTAGCAGCAGGGTGTCCAGGGAGGGGGTTTCAATGAAAACAAATCCAAGACTTGCCTATTACTACAGCAGTTTAGCAGATGGATTAAGTACTGAATTATTGTGTTACTAGTCCATTATCCTTCAATAATAGTTCTATCATACGTTTATGATTAAGATGTTATTTAAAATCCCATGCTAAAACTCTGCTTCTGGTCTTCTCAGAAAAGGTGTCACGGTGACATTCACTGCTAAATCCAACTTGCAGATCTCCAATTATCCTGCTAGCTCAGCTCCTGAAAAGCTGGCAGTAAATTGTCAACCACTGTGCACAGGATTTTCCATCCTGCCATGTGCAATTCTTCAGACTGATTTATGTCTGTAAGGGCCCTTACACACGGGCGTTTTGGAACTGCGCTCCCCTGCGTTGCCTTTGGCTGCGTTCAGCCGCAGGGGGGCGCAGGTCTAGACGCACCTCATTAGTTTCAATGGCGTTGTACCCACGAGACGTGTTTAAGCGCTGAATGCAGATTCAGACGCAACATGCTGCATCTGAATCTGCGTTCGGCGCTTACACGCGTCTTGTGGGTACAACCTCATTGAAAAGAATGAGGTGCGTCTAGACCTGCTCTCCCCTGCGGCTGAATGCAGCCAAACGCAACGCAGGGGAGCGCAGGTCCAAAACGCCCATGTGTAAGGGCTCTTAGGGCAGTGAGCAGTACTTAGAACTCTGGTGAGCCCACAATCTAAGGACCACAGAAGATCCCAATCAGCATGCTCTTCACTGCTTGCAGCTGTCATAGAAAAAAAACTACTCAGTAGAAGTAACGCTGCCCACAAGCCCTCTCTCCCAGAACTTAAACTAAAGGAATTTAGAAGACCAAGAACGATTACAAGGCAGTTATCAAATTGTCTGTACAGTGCAACAATTGACTTCCAGTTTTGCAGGAGTCAGGCTAGGAGGAGATGTGGAATGCCGCATGTTGGATTTTGTTGAATGTTGCCTCTTTGGAGAAGACTGAAAGCATTTTATTTTTAACATGTATTTTGAATAAAATATTTACATTTGTAAACTTTGTCCAGGACAGAACGAATATTGGAAAATCATAGAATGGATTTTCACTTAAACAGTTTAGTGTTACAAGTCCTTTAAAAATCATGTAATCCATAGATATGGATTCATACACCTTCATTAGGATCAATTATATTTAATTTGTAGTGTTGTGGATAATGGGTTTCTGGATAAAGTATCTTAGACCTTTACCTGACAGGATCCAGCACTCATGGGTGCCAGAGCCCCTGGTTACTGCCTGAATTCTGATCTGAACTTTTTTGTTTTTTTATAATAAAGACTGAAAAAATGCAAACCAATTCCATATGTTTTTTTATTGATATTAAATAATGCAGATTTTAAGATTCCAAAAATGCCACAGCTAGATTTAAAAAAAAAACAAAAACACGATTGCCACATGGTCTGGAAAGGAGAACCAAGAATAATATTTAAATTTCCCAAAAAAAAGGATTTTTTAAATCACAACCCTGAGGTGACACATTTACACATTTGTCTCTAAAAATATAGCATTTTACAGATTTTTATTGCAGTATTTCTGCTCAGACTGTTTATTTTCTGGAATCTTAAAACTGCTCCATTTAGTAAAAGTTGTGTATGAGATACTACAATGGCTGATGTGAAGCTTTGGATGAGCTGTTCTCTTATTGAGTCCCATGGATACAGATAAACAAATGCATGTCTACTTTTGCATCGTACCTCGCTTCACAAAACAGAGGAGGGGTTACTATATA
>CM044431.1:173673384-173685850 GCA_024363595.1 Xenopus borealis
ATATATATATATATATATATATGTGTGTATATAATATATATGTATATGTGTGTGTATATACAGTAAAGTGCAGCTGTTCTATACCTAGCAATTTCTTGTTTTAATGATTACAAGTTTTCTGAGACCCCTTAGTTTGTGCATCTATACTCCCAAATGCTTCATTTCTTTATTGAGTATTATCGAGTGGCCTTTTGAATATTTAATGAATGTTTGATAAATAATGATTGTTCATAAGTTCTTTAGAATTTTCCTGCCATCAGCAATACTAACATTAAACCGTATACTTCCTACTACCTGTTTTGTGTTTATACAATGACAAATGTGGGAAAAACTTTACAGGCTAATGGTCTACTTCATTCTGAGTCCAAGTTTATTAGGGAGGGTGAACTTAAGTAACTTGAAGGAGAAAGCTGATAAGCACTTGAATTTTGAGTGGTTCTTTTTTTCACCCTTAGAGAACATACGTATGTCTTGTAATGCATTCTGCTCACAGCCAGAGCTCAGTACAGTGTGCTTTTGTATCCAACATGAACAAACACGTCTTTAACATAAAGAGGTGAATACAATCGTTTTTGGTATAGTGGGAAATGTTCCATTATGGATAACACTATTTTTAAGACACATTTCACATTTTTGTCAGTTTCTCTTAAGACCTGTTCATCTCAGCAGATCTTTTCAGCATGTAGTCTTCCTCTTGTTTTTCAGCGAGTACCTTGAGTGCAGTTCCAGACATAAGATTTAGGACTTTCTACTGCTAATCTGTGTCTGTATTGATGCCAGTTCGGAGTAGACCATAGTACTGGGTGGGATTTGTTTTCCGTGTGTGTGAAATCTGCTAAAACGTTTTATATTGCCAATCTTTACCTACGGTACCAGATCTGCTGGAGCTTTGTTTGCACAGAATAATGTAAAATGCCTTTTTTTCTTGTTTTTGCTTTTGTATGGTGTTAAATGTTTGTTTTTTTCATATTGTTATAAATCTGTTTTAAATTTATAAATAAACAATTTAAGTTTGAAAGTGTGTATTCAAAGGTGGCACTTAAATAAGAACATGAACGTTTAAGACTAATACACTGATACATAGAGGCCAATTTATTAAAGGTAACATTTGAATGGTTTTTGAGGTTCTTGAAATTACTATTAAATGTTTATTTCTCGAAAGC
This sequence comes from Xenopus borealis, assembly GCA_024363595.1. Classification (NCBI taxonomy): domain Eukaryota; kingdom Metazoa; phylum Chordata; class Amphibia; order Anura; family Pipidae; genus Xenopus; species Xenopus borealis. The sequence goes on from CM044431.1 coordinate 173,674,548, forward strand.
TACAAAGGACATGAACATTTATTGAAGGATCCATATATAAAAAGAATGAACTGGAAAAAAAAGACTGGAGGATGCACTAAAGAATACAAATATCTCTAAAATTCAGGTTTTTCAAACAGCTCCCATTGACTTGACTTCCGATGGGACCTTGACTGCTTTTACCAGGAGATGTTTTTGTATTGGTTTTTTTGTGGTTTTTACCCTTAATAAATCTTGAACAAACTGCACCAAGTTTACCCAGAGACGGTAATCTATAGCAACCAGTTGGCAGTATGTACTGTTCACTTGTTTAAAGGACATGTCAACCCCAAAAATACATTTTGACTAATAAAAGAAAACCTGATTCTAAGCAACTTTGCAATATACATTCATTACACATTTTCTATGGTTTAAAAGATATATGTACATGTATTGCTATTGAAAGCAGTGTTTGTCTGTCCCTTTCTATTCTCTGTACTGGCTTTTGAATAGGGACGCACCGAATCCAGGATTCTGCCTTCTTCCCGGCTGATCTGAATCCTAATTTGCATATGCAAAATAGGGGCGGGGGAGGGAAATTGCATGACTTTTTTCTTTTTAAAAATGTTTTAATTTTCCAACCACATCAATTACATTTATCCATATTATTTCTTAGGATAGCAAGTAGCCCAAATATAACCCTTTCAGGATTCCACACATTTCTACTCCTAAATAGCTCACATTACAGGGCTTATTCAATACTTTAACACATATAACACGAACAAACCCCCCAAAAAAATCCCTAATAGGCAGCTGGGTTTCCCTCAATTTTCCCTCTCAATGTGTACTCCTATCCACTTTCCACCTTCTCTTTTAAGCATTTAGTGATGACGTCAAAAGAGCATCCTTTTCATATGCCAACCAAGGCATCCAAATATTGTCATGTGCTTTCTCATCATTCTGCAGCTATAGTAGCTATATAGATTATTTTTGCTTTCAGAGACATCAAAGATAATGTTCTTTTCTTCCAAGAAGACTTTTTTGTTACAAAACAGGAAGTAAAAAATGTTTTCCCCTTCCCACGGATTCGGTTCGGTATTCGGCCAAATCTTTTGCAAAGGATTCTGGGCTTTGGCCAAATCCAAAATAGTGGATTCGGTGCATCCCTGCTTTTGAAACAATGTAATATAAGCCAACCAATTAACAGGCCTGTCTTGCTGGAGGAGACTGGTTTTTGAAACATTGTTTAAAATGTAACAACCAGGAATTATGCAAATGCTGCTTTCAATAGAAATTACACTTACAAATAGCTTTTAAAGTGACAACAATTCTGAATACATTAATTTTGGAAAGTTGCTTATAATCAGGTTTGCTTTTATTAGGCAAAAAGTCATTTTTGGGGTTGACGTGTCCTTTAACAGAAAGCATCTTATTGGTTGGTATTAGGTTACTGCTCCTGGGCAAACTTAGTGCCTTATATAACATATTGGATTTCGACTTTTAGAGAAATAAAAAACATTTTTAGAGAAAAACCCATGTTTTTAAGACGTTTTACTATTCATGAAAAAAGGAAATTGAATGTTAGTAAATCATCTCCATATATCCATAATATACAATACACCAGAGTGTAAAGTAACTAAGAATCATTAAAGTAACTGTTCTAGGTAACATTTAGGGGTTACTTTGAATTTTAGAGCTACAGTATGTGAGCATTTTTAGACCTTGAATGAACACACAGCTTGAATTGTTTCTAATTTAAGAAAATCTGGAATGGGAAAAACTTGAATCGGCAATTTCAGCGTTTCTGGGGGAAAGAACACGAGTCGCTCAAATTAATAGTTTTCAAGTGAAACCCTCTGAAAAAACTAGAACATCATGAAGGCTAGTAACATCTTCAAATGGTTCAAGGGACCCCTGCCATTGACTCCTACATGACCTTGACAGTTTTTTTAGTTAATTTTCAGATAGTTAGTTCCAGGGTCGGGGCATAATAAATCCTGAAAAATGTGGGGGTTTTTTTCCTAACCTGAATAATCTAACTTTTTACTGAACAATAACCATGGAAAACTGTTTTTTTGTGGAAAACAAAACTCTAACCTTAAAGTGATACTGACACTAAAAAATTAAATTCAACATATGAATGTACATTAATTGTTACCTATAGGTCATGTTGATCATTTTTTGCCGAGAGGTTTGTTTTTGTAGATAACTGTTAGCTGAAATTTCTAAGCCTGACACCCTGACACTCTTACTTTGCCAACCAAACAGTCCCATCTCAGTCTGTTAGTTACAGTTTCTAATGATAGCAGATGCCGGGTGCACAAATATGAAAGCCCCTCATACAGGAACATGGGGGATCAGACAGGTAATGTAAAAGTATCATACAAATACTTTATGGCAAAGTTAGAAGTAGCCTTCAAAGCCAGTTATTACAATAGAGGTAAAAAAGAGTTTGACTTCAGGTGTCAGAATCTCTTTAAGAAATCTGACCCATGGTCTTCATTTTTTTTTTTATCATTTTCGAATTATTTGCCTTCTGAATCATTCCTGCTTTGAGATGGGGGTCACTGATCCATCTAAAAATCTAAGGCTCTGCACGGCTTTAAATGTATTTCTACTTTTTATTACTCTTTCTGTTCAGGGCCTCTCCTACACATATTCCAGTCTTTGATCAGTGCATGGTTGCTAGGGTTATTTGGAACCTAGCAACTAGATTGCAGAATTCACAAACTGGAGAGGTGCTGAATAAAAAAGAAAACAAAAATACAAATAATAAAAAAAGGTTAACCAAAGTTAACTTAAAGTTAATTCAAAGGTGCACAACCCCTTAAAGCTGCCTTTCACATTCACACTAGACACTATGTTTGATTTCAGTAGGAGCCATTTAACTTGTCTTGTACATTATTCATATATGATAATCTTTGCACAATTTACTGAAAACATTGACAGTATTTTTTAGAGAGACAGATTTTGATGCCCCACATAATACTGGTTTCAGCACCCCACCATCATTTGTCAGAGAAACTAATTTCTGTTGCTTTTGTAGCAGTTTTAGTTTTCCAAAAACCACCTGTTTTGTTCTTTCTTATAAGTTCTAAACACAACTGAAACAGCAGCTACAGAGACAGCAATATTTAAAGCACTTAAATTCATGTGTATGACAAGGCTCAATTCAGCTCAAGCACATTGACAGTAATGGCCTGCCACTGGTACAGGCATAGATTTGTATCTGTCTACCTACAAATACTTTAGGAAAGGCTTGACAAATTAAAGAAAGATAAATGTACATGTTCACACAAGTACATTTTTTGTTCATAGTACCTTAAATTGTGGGTACAGGTATTATTTTTGTTGCCTTCTGGAACTGCAGATTTGCATCATGCTGCAATTGCTTTTAACATTACACTACATTTTAACAAAAATTAAAATATGAACAAATGTGTTAAATCCATATAAATGTATATTATATATATATATGTATGTATATTAGAATGGCTATTAAAGGCAACCATCTTTGCCTGTGATCTGTTTGCTTGTAATTAGTGTGCGTGTATAAAAGGTCAATGGCTTTCTGGACTCCTGACAGACCCTTGCATCTTTCATCCAATGGTGCACTGATGTTTTTTCCAATTCATGGGGAAAGCAAAATAATTGTCAAAGGATCTGCAGGAAAAGGTAGTTGAACTCTATAAAACAGAAAAGGGATATAAGAAAATATCAAAGGAACTGAGAATGTCAATCAGCAGTGTCCAAACCCTGATTAGGAAGTGTAAAATTAAGGGTTCTGTTGAAACCAAACCAAATAAAACTAAAATTTCAGCCACAACTGCCAGAAAAATTGTTCTGGATACAAGGAAAAACCCCACAAATAACTTCAGGTGAAACTATGTAACTATAGAAATGCAGAAAAAATATGGTGTGGCTGTTTCAATATGAATAATAAGGACTTGAAGAAAGATGGGGTGCATGGTCGATTTGCCAGAAGAAAGCCATTACTATGCAAATGCCACAAAGTATCCCGCTTACAATATGCCAAACAGCACAGAGACAAGCCTCAAATACACAGTATTACCAACTGGGGTATGTAAACTTTTGATCAGGGTCATTTGGGTATTGTGTAGTGATTATTATATTCTCTGAAAAATTGTTAAGAAATCATAAATTCTGCCAGGGTATGTAAACTTATGCGCACAACTGTATACATGACATTTCTCATAATTATTTAAAATAAATATCCCCCTCCCAAAAAGATCAATGCATGTAAAGTCATAGTTTATAGCTTCTGGCCATTAATACCTTGACTGAACAAATGTTTAAAGTGTTTAAAATATTTAAACACAATATAATTATCTTACAATTGCATAATATATCACCATGAAACTTCATGTATAAAATAAAGTAGGTGATAAAACTTTGATGTGAAATAATATTACATTTCCTCCAGTTGTACAGGCTGCTGTCAGCTGATCCCAAATCAAAGCACTTAAAAGTGTAATTTGTGAAGGGTGGAAGTATAATTAAAATTGCCATGTGCTGAATTATAGATTTTTAGAACTTTTTTCATGTTAGAAGCTTACACAATTAAGCAAAAAGGAGTTCAAGCTAATTAGCCATTATAATTATCAATGCAAGCAAAAACATTTATTAAAAACAAGTTTTATTATTAACACGTATTTATAAAATGGCAGTTTATAGTCCTCCGAGCTAGAATATATGTATGTATGTATGTATATATATATATATATATATATATATATATATATATATATATATATATATATATATTGTAATAATTTCCCAGTCAAAAAGTCTTCAGAATAAATTAATGCTATGGCAATCAAGAAATATCACTTCTAATTATTTAATGTATGCCATGATTGCCACCTCACCCCTTTAAAACTGAACACATGGAATGGCTATTAGCAATTCATTATAATGCATGGCTGTGCATAAATCAGTTTAGTCTGAAGCATGCATCAAAATGAATGAGCAGTAATGGTTTGTAAATTTGTAAAATTGATTTCCTTTTTCTCTGTAATAATACAACAGTACACTGTACTTGATCCCAACTAAGATATAATTAATCCTTATTGGAAGCAAAACCAACCTGTGGGGCTTACATAATGTTTACATGATTTTATAGAAAGATCCGTAATCTTGAACAACCCAGTTCCCATGTATTATGGATAACAGGTACCACGCCTGGAGTTTTCAAAGCTGTTCTGTTATAATGGATCATTCTATGAGTGTCAACATGTCTTCTGCCCCACTTCCTCCCCTCCCAAGTGATGTCTTCCTTACGTCCTGGACCTTTATTCCTTTTTGGTGAAACTATGGAGAATTAATATTTCAATTCACTGCAAGGACATATAGGGGCACATTTACTAAGGGTTAAAGTGAAAATTCAAATTAAATTAGAATTTAAAAAATTTGAATTTCTAAGTAATTTTGCGCTACTTCGACTATCGAATAGACCAAAATTCTATTCAAATTGGAAAATATTGAATTTTCAAATTTTGCAGTACTGGCCCTTTAAAAATTCTTCAAATTAGACTCTTCGCCACCTTAAAGTTGCCACATGGGGGACCTCCTAGAACCTGTCCTGAAAAAGCTGATTTAAAAAAAAAAATCGTTTGAATTGTTTCATTCGAACTATTTTAATTCGATCGAATATGGCCGTTTTCTTTTTTTTTTTTGTATTTTTACTAAAGAAAATCGAACATAGTACAGAGTAAATAAAGTACATCTTGGATTTGATGACATTCTGTCCATTTTTCACAACACAGTAAAACTCTAGAACAAATGTGTAGGAATGACCCAGGGGATGTAGAAGAGCTGAGATCAATTCAGAAATAAAGTTAAAGGGAGGGATAGGGACTGAGAAATAGAGAGAGGAGAAGTGGAAGAGAGAAAGAGGATGAGAACGAAAAAGAAAAAAAAAAGATAGGGGTGGAGGGGTTGGTAGAGTCAGACCAGAGCTTTATAGCGCTCAGTTTCTTTGAAGGATACCTTCCAACAGGTATCCACAAAGATCTTGTTTTGGTCCTCCGTGCTCCGTGTCTTCCTCAAAGACATACAGCTCTTCTATTTTGGCAAACCAATCTTTCACTGTTGGTACCTGCTTGGATTTCCAGTGCAGGGGGACAAGATACTTCGCTGCATTGAAAAGAAATGGCTCAATGGAACACTGAGACAGGATTCTCCATGTGGAACAACAGGTAGTACACAGGCTGCCTATCAAGTGTATAGTTTAGGATTTCTTCTGATATATCAATAATGCGGTCCCAATATGTTTTAATCATGGCGCAATCCCAGAAAATGTGTAGCATTGTGCCTTTTTCACTGAGCAGAATTACATCCCAGGGTTTTAATAGGACTACAGCTGGCTTGCCTCACTTTGCATTCTTAAGAATTGGCCAAGGACTGCAAATCCGTTCTGTTAGTTGGGTTCTATTTTTTTCAACCAAAAATGCTCATAATTAGCAGATAGGAAGACAACCATTAGCCTACATTCAGGCTCTGTTTTCATTCACTCCAAACATCCCCTCTGCTTTTTTTAAACACTCAAATTATTGACAGTTTTCTTATTTTGTTAAAGGGGCTGTTCACCTTTTAGTTAATTTTCAGCTTGTTATAGAATAGCTAAGCAACGTTTCAACTGGCCTTCATTTTTTCTTTTTCATAGTTCTTGCATTTTTGCTGTTGTTCTGCTTCTAACTCCTGCCAGCTTTCAAATGGGGGTCACTGACCCTATCAAATAATGCCATGTAAGGCTACAGAATTATTGTTACTGCTACTTTTTATTAGTTTTAAGATGAAGTACTGTTTTAGGCATTTGGAAAAATGCAGAAAATGTAAAGTTTGGTGATGCCTTTTTTGGCTAACTGAATAAGTAGCAGCTGCAAGCTTGAAAGAGCACACAGGCCCCTTTGGCAGGCAAAATACAAATGAAAGCTGAAAAGGCGCATTATATATATTGATTGATCACTGAAAAAGGGTTTATGGGCAATAAATTATAAAGTTACTGATAGACAGAGATAACTTGTAGAAGATAATAAAAGTAATTAGGGTGAGTTATAAATAGTCCAGGATGCAACCAGGTCACATAGTTTGAACTAGACCTAAGGTTAACACAACAGTGCATAATTAGGAAAATGGACAAGAAAAAAGTAAAGTAACAGGTAAGGGTTCCACTGGTTGGGATAACATATGGAAACAGAACTTATCCACTTCACACGTCCTTACCAGACTGTAACAAATAAAATACAAATAGGAATTGTGACATGTAAAGATTAGACAATATTTCAGCCCAAATACTGACCCAAGGACTTTTTATTACTCATCGTTCTATTCAGGCCCACTCGTTTTCATAATCCAGTCTGTTATTCAAAGCAGTGCATTGTTGCCCAGGTTATTTGTGGCTTAGCTTCATCTGTGGTTTTCTAATAGCACCCCATACTCACCCCTTTAAACTAATGTTGGCCCTATGCTTTTAACTGCACCAGATAACACTTTTGGATTCATTTATCTTTATTATACTTATTGGGTTATAATTATAACCCAACTTAGGTTGTTTCATATTTACTTTAAATTGACATTTATATTTTTATATACTTAACTTCACATTCACACATAACTATTTACTATTTATATGTGCACTTGTACACATAATTTTACTTTGCCTTTATTATCTTTACATTGTTTTAAAAAATTTGGCGTTGGTTTGGGCAATCATTCTCTCTTAAAAGCCGCAAGCTAGTGGTGGGGGAGGATTTAGCCTTTTGATTGAAACCAAGGTTCAGCAGACTTTTACCTCCATTAATGCTACTATGCAGAGAGGCACTAGATCCTTTATACTATGACCAGAGGTAATAAGTTAGGGACCACCGTGTGGGGTTATCAACTTTATGATTATAACTTTGTAACAAAAACCCCTGTTTTGTAAACTTATGCACTTGCATTTATACTGAATTATACTGAATTATTTGTGAAACAGGGGGCCAGGGAAGTGCATTAAAAAATAGCACTTCCCTTATACTTAAATATATTTAGCCTTCAGAGTGCTTCCACAACCCCCCAAATTGTACACAGGTTATTTGTACCCTAGCAACCAGATGAAATTGCTAACCGGGGAGCTGCTGAATAAAAAGCTTTCTCAAATCCTGAACTGAGAAAGTTAGTCAGACAACTAGTGAAACTTCTTCAATGAAAAATAAAGCAAATCCAGTTGATTTGACATATTAATATAGATATGGTTTTAAAAACATTCCCATGTGTATTAAAACGTGCTAAGTTTGCTCGGGTGCAGCAACCAATACTCATATATTTGTTTTTAAATGGATGAATATAAAATGGAACCTGCTTATAGCATGCTATGGATTTGTGTACTTGGGCAAACTTAGAATGGTTCATTTAAAAAGACCCCAGACAGACCTTCCACTTCATAAATGATCCATAGTGTCTTTTATTTCATAAGCCCAGTAGTTTTAAAACACCACAAGACTGTAGACAATCCTTTCACTTTTTTTCTTTTATCAAAATTATATTAAAAGGGTCTGGAAACATTCCTGAAACATAGGGGCAGATTTAAGAACAATCCGTGCCTAAGGGCTCTTACAGACAAGTGTTTGAAGCTGCGCTCCCCAGAGTTCTGGTTTTATGCATTCAGCCGCAGGGGAACGTAGGAGTAGACACATTCAAAAAGGCACATGTAGGCGCAAAAAATGCAGCATGTTGCGTATCAACCTGTGTTCGGTGCCTACATGCGTCTGTGTGAGTACAGCCCCATTGAAAAAAACTGAATGCATCTACTCCTGCACTCCCCTGCGGCTGAACACATAAAACCAGAATGCAGGGGAGTGCAGCTTCAAACATAGTAAGTTAGGCTGAAAAAAGGCTCACGTCCATCAACCTTTTTAACTTTTTTTTTTTTATTTTAACTGCCTAACTGCTAGTTGATCCAGAGGAAGGCAAAAAAAACCCATCCGAAGCCTCTCCAATTTGCCTCAGAGGGGGAAAAAACTCCTTCCTGACTCCAAAAAGGCAATCAGACTAGTCCCTGAATCAACTTATATAATGAGCTATCTTCCATAACCCTGTATTCCCTCAAACGCTCGTCTGTAAGAGCCCTTAATGAGATGTAATTATGTTAACTCCTCAATAAAAATATTGCCAATCCCTTCAGATTTAAAATAAAATGTTTATGAGCTTTTCAGGTGTAATATAATTAGGAGTCACGTATGTCTTAAGTGACCTAAATAAGAAAACAGTAATACACCAGAACAAAAACCACAGTAAAATGTTTAAAACATAACCATACAGTGACTATAAATAGACATTGAAAGATATAACCTGATTTGCCCAGATGCTCTCATAAAATGGCCTTTTGCTGGTGGCATTCACCATGGGGAACTGCCACCAGCTCTATATAAATATTTGTTCAAATAAGTGATGGATGTACCCAGTCTAGGATTTATTCTGCCTGCCACATCAATGGTGTCCCCATGGACAGGCAACTGCAGAGCAATTTGAGCTTGTTCTTCACTTTAGAGAGCAGTTCGGGAAAACTGATGGGTAATCTAGTTAGAGTCTGTGTAGGATATTTGCTAGTTTGATGTCAAAAGGCCCCAGAGCTGGGAATTCATTGCATTTCTTCATTTGGCTAATGGCTTAGTCTCATTTTTGCAATTCCTGGGAAGGGGGGAGTATGACACTTTATATAGTAAACAGCTTGCTATCTAAGTACTATCTGCAGGGAATACTGGCAGAAAATAGCTGTCTGTTTGTTCTACACAGTCCGAATATTGACTGTTTAGTATCAGACCCATGGAAATAAAATGAGAACTTTGTCAACCGCTTTGGAGCCTGGGGCTTTAAATAACGGTAAAATGGAAATATTTATGAATGGCACCCTATAAAGAGCAGGGGTTCTGTGGTCCTACAGTAACTGTAACAGTAACTGGCGGACATTTATGTAAACATTTATAAAAGGTGCATTTTTCCTGTGATGCCAGTTTGAATGTTAATGTTGTTTGTTCTCACTGTCAAATTTGTGTGTTCCTGAAAAGCTTTTTACATTTTTTTTACCATCCTTTCCTTTTTAGCAGGACAAAAGGGTTGTCTTATTTACTAAAGCATTTTAATGTGTTAATATTGAACTTTCTCAAGGGCTACTACAACATCCCACTTCCTAGACTCTGAGATGGCAGTGGATGTGATCTACTCAGTCTTTGCTAAATCATTTGATACAATACCACACAGAAAGTTGGTGAATAAATTAAGGAATATTGGCCCTGACATAATATTTGCACTTGGATAAAGAACTGGTTGAAGGATATAGAGTGGTGTTGAATGGAACATTTTCTAATGGAATCAGTGTTACTGACAGGGTTGCGACCTGGAGGTGAGCATTGTAAATATTCTCTATTTTTTTGTGATGATACTAAAGTGTAACATAGTAAGTTTGAAGCCTGTTCAGTTTGCCTCAGAGAGGGAAGAAAATCCTTCCTGACTCCAAGATGGATCCAGTTCCTGGATCAACTTGTAGTATAAGCTATCTTTCATAACCTTAAAGCTATTTAATGTATCAGTCTGTGCGACTGATTTAGCGAGAGAATTCCACATCTTCACAGCACTTTAAAAAAAAAAACCTTTTGAATATTTAGACAAAACGTCCTTTCTTCTAATCGGAATGGGTGATCTTGTGTCAGCTGGAAAGACCCACTGGTAAATAAAGCATTACAGAGATTATATACATATTTATACATATATCACCCCTTAAGAGCCTCTTCTCCAGTGCTAACAATCCTAACTTGACCAATCTTTCCTCATAGGTTAGATTTCCGATACTTTTTACCAGCTTAGTTGCCCTTCTCTGGACCCTCTTTGATTATGCAAATTTAAAGTTCCTATAAGTTCCATATACAATGCTGCCACTTTGTAGAGTGATTTTTCTAAACTGGAAAACTGGGCAGCAAACTGGCAAATGAGTTTTAATGTTGACAAGTCCAAGGCTATGTACTTTGATAAAAATAGAAGTATGAGTTCTACAATTATTCACTGTGTGTTGTGGGCATCCTTAATTCAGCAGAATCTAGGAAGTTTTGTGGCTAACAAACAATGCCACTCAGTGGCTACTTAAGCCAATAAAGTACTGTCTTGCAAATAAAAAAGCAATATATGGTATTAACTTGAGGGATGAAAATATGAATTGGCTCTTTACAGGTCCCTGTTAATGCTTTACCTGAAGTATGCTGTGCAGTTTTGGCCTCCAGTCATTAAGAAGGATATAAATGAACTGGAGAGACAACAGAGACTGTGTGTCTTGTCACATATATGTGGTGTTG
>CM044431.1:173699380-173717081 GCA_024363595.1 Xenopus borealis
AGTTAGGGAGCAGTAAGTAAGACTCTGTGATGTTTTGCCAACTTTCCAATCAGAACTTACAGGGGATTGTAATAAAAGTTGGCAACAGAAAAACTATTCGCAATGCGTAAAGTTATGCCTTTGCATGAATAAATTTTGCTTTGTGCAAATTTAATATAGCTTTTGCTAATTTTATAGTTTGCGCCAATGCGTAGTCAGCGTAATAAAACTTCTTACTAAAAAAGTTTGCTCCAAAAGATTAGGACACCTTCAAGAACTTCTTAAGAGTGTGCAATTAAAATTTGCAATGCAATACCAGTTTAAGGAACAATATTACATTCCAAGATGTGGATTTTTATTCTTATTGGTGCGAACTGTTTTTCTATTTGCAACTTTAATTACATTCCCCCAATAAACTTTAAGACAACGAGCAGCAGAACAAAGTAAACAGTAAAACGCATTCTTTTGTGAATTTCAAAATGCTGGTGATTACACATTCCCCTGATTTAACCTTAAATTTGAAACAAACTAAAGGCCTATTTATTTGTACAAGCAGGACCTGGATTTAAATATTGGACATTGCAGTAATGGCCCACCATGGTTCAGTGATAAAATCCTTTAATCCCTTCTGGGTACTGAACATCTCCATAAACTGATTACAACCCATGAAAAATCCAGGTTTGTGTTAGCTGAATCATCAGAGTCTTGCAATTACTGGAGTGTCACAGTTGACTGTGTTCTATCTGCTTGAATTGACACTGTCCCTTCAAAAATATAAGCAAGACATCTGTCTACTCACATGCACACAGGGGAATTACTTAGACAAGCCAAGCTGATATATTAGCGGAAATGTAAAAGACTGTAGGTTCCTTCATTTTCTTTTGCAAATTGCATTCCATCTACATAGCATAAAGTGTAAAAAAACAAACACTGATGGGGTTATTTGTGCATTTTTCTAAAATGGTTTCAATTGCAGAAGCTGTGGTGATCTGGGTAATGGCATCAATACCATTGAATGCATGTAGTCCCCTAAAATAGACATTCAGACATTAAACTTTAAAAGGTTCATTCACAAATGCAAAAGTGCACAAAGTGTTTTTTACTCAGTTTCTCCCCTGCAGCAAAAAAGAAAACCGAACCTGGTCAGCGTGAAAAGGGCTGTAAGGAGCCAAAAAGCCATTCACAAGCAATTATATGCAAGGTGAAGCCTTCTGAAAACAGAAGGTATTTACTTGTCTCATTTTAAATATCAACACATCTGAAAACAGCGCTCCTCTAGGAAGCTCAGGGAAAAGTAGAACAAAAGGAGGAATAAAAGAATATAGTGTAGTATTCTTTTAGTAGTTGTGCAGAACTATAACTCTCTCATATGACCCACTGCAACAACCACCGACCTGCAATCAACCCTACTCCCTAGGGATTACCGGGGCTAGTGCAGATGGGTACTTACAAACGTTCAAATGATTAACAGGCCTATCTGCAGATTCTAACAAGGATCGTGTCCCAAGCTCTTTCCCTGACCTTCCTTCAGATGTGTTGATATTTAAAATTATACAGGGACAAACTTCTGGAAACCTTTTGAATTACTCTGTATTATTTACTTGTCTCATGCCATACACATAGCACTGCCTAGATACCAAAAATAAGAGTCTTAATTCTCCCATAAGGCATCATGGGCAGATACATGCAAATCACTCCTTTATGTCCCTGTGGCCAACTATGCATCCAGAACCGCTGGTTTATAGCACAGATACAGCCTAATAGTTCAGAGCCATATATCCAAACTTGCAGACAGCCTGTTTCGATCTTGTTAGATCTCATCAATGCAAGATATTGGAACATGGCTTCTGAGGCGTAGGACTGAGAATGACTGAAAGGAGCCAAAAAGCCCCTCACAAGCAATTACATGTTAAGCGAAGCATTCTGAAATCAGAAGGTATTTACTTGTCTCATGCAATACACATAGCACTGCCTAGATAGCAAAAATGAGACTTTTAATTCTCCCATGAGACAAGTAAATTCTGGATGCATAGTTGGCCAAAGGGACATAAAGGAGAGATTTGCATGTCTCCACCCTTGATGCCTTATGGGAGAATTAAAACTCTCCTTTTTGTATCTAGGCAGTGCTATGTGTATGGCATGAGATAAGTAAATACTGATTTCTGATTTCAGAAGGCTTCACTTTTTATCCCCTGCAGCAAAACTGTGAGCATTTGCCAGGTAGGGTGTTATGTATCGTGCACATGTTTTACCAACGGATGCAATAGCATGTTTCTAATTCTTTATCAAGGTTGTGGGTTACTTGTGTTAAAATGGAGATCTGGGGCTTTTTCAATGACATTACTAAGTACTGTAGCAGCATCTTAATACTTTGAGAGTCACGGGACAAAGAAAATCCCAATCCTTGCCTTTCTTTAGAGGGGCATAACCATTGGCTAGTTCATAAAATTACTGCAATTTAACTATGCATGTCTTTGTAATGATTTATGGTAGAAGTAGCTTGGTTTTGTACTTTTTATTTATATATCATCTCATATAATATCACATATATCACCTGACCAGCAGGTATGGGGAGAGTTGAAGCATTTTGTTCCCATGTCCCAAGCTACTAATTGCCTCCTTTACTGGTGGAATTACTATAAACTCCCTTAAAAAGCAAATTAAATACAGCTGATGTAAAAGTAATAAAATACTAAATACAATTCAAATGAACTTTCTGAAGATTACTGGGGTGCATTCAAGTAGTAGGGGTTATGTTTTTTTAAATAACTTTCTCTGATGTATTTTTTTTTGTTGTTGTTGTTTTTGACATGGACACTTTAAATGGCATATTGGTAACTGGGGAATCCTGACAGTCAGGAGACTGGAACCTCTTATATTTATTTTAGAAGATTGACATATATCGCTTGAACTGGTAAAAGATACCCAGGGTAAATACACTGATGTGAACTTGACACGATTTAAGTAGTAGAAACTGGCTTTCTAAGTACACAATTCATTAGAAAATCTGAATCTCTTGTTATAATGGGAAATGTTATGTGACTGACAGGCTGGTAGAGGGGTCCCTTTATATGTAGGCCAGCTTTCTGCTGAATTCATCCATAAGAATAAAAGAAATCTGTGTTGTTTCTGCATCCACCTTAACACAGAGACTGAACCAGTGATTAAAGCTGTCCCATTAAAGATTAAGGCTGGGTAAAGAGGTACAGTAACATTGGATATGTTATTATTACTTCTACAGGTATGGGATCTGTTATCCGGAAACCTTATCCAGAAAGTTTGGAAAAATTTCAAATTTTTTCTAAGTCCCAAAAAAAACGCTGGCGTATTTTAGCATAGGAGGGTGATAGTCTGAAAAAGATTGATAATTTTTTTGGGGGGTTACCCTTCTTCCCCCCCTACATTTCCTAACATATGGCAACTCAACTATACAGGGGCACATGTAGGGCAATAGGACAACTTTATTTAATTTATTAAACGTTTCCTGGACTTGTGTAGTGGAATGTAGTGGCTGTAACATGTACTTCTATTATAAGTTAAAGTTCCCGCCACATGCAAATTAGGCTTCGCTAGCGTAACAGCGATCTGCCTAGTGAAGTAAAACTAGCGCAACTACGCTACCATTCGCCGACCTAAGCGTAAATTAGCACTTCAGTGGATTTGTGTAGCGCTGGAGAAAATTCTCCTGGCAAAGTGCGGCGAACACTAGCGAAGTCTACGCTGGGGAATTTTCGGATCTTAGTGAATCTGCCCCATAAACTCTAAGTTATCCAAATAATTTACATTTTTTAAAAATGATTTCCTTTTTCTCTGTAATCACAAAACAGTGCCTTGTACATGATCCAAACTAAGATTTAATTAATCCTTATTGAAAGCAGAACCAGCCCATTGGGTTTATCTAACGCTTTCATGATTTTCTATTAGATTTAAAGTATGGAAATCCAAATTATAGAAAGATCCATTATCCAGAAGGCCACAGATCCCTAGTATTCTAGATAATAGGTTCCATATCTGTATTTATGTTTAGGGTTGCCATCTTTTTTCCTGGCCAGCAAGTACCTTGTCAGTATATTTTTAATACTGGCTCCAGTCTTGGCTGGTATTTTACAAGCAAGGACTGTGAAATAAGGGCCAAAAAGCAACCCTAGTCCTGTTAAGTTCAGATGCTGGAGCAACAAATCATATGTAGGCTTGTTTAGTTGTTGTCTATTATGGAGAGGTTGTGAGCACCTGTGGTTAGGTTAATCAGTAGTGTAGCCCAAACATGTCTATGTTTTTACTGTTGTACTATTTATGAATCTCAGTCCCCATTGTGAGTAATTTGTCCCACACTAAAATAGAATTACATACATTAATGAATGAACAACATTATTTTGCATCTCCAGAAGTTTGCTAATATTGATTTGGGAGTTTAGTTTCTTTCCCACCATCAGTTGAATATTTTTAAGGCAGGTAACTTAATCCATGTGGAATATTCCTGATACTGAAAAGTTAAAAGTAACTAAAAAGGTAAGTTTAAAATGATTCTTAATGATATCCAATGAACACTTTACCTACATCTTTAGCCTTTAACGAACTGAATCTCTGCACATTAGGAAAGCTTCATTAGCATGCTATGATTGGGCTCTGGTTTATCAAGGGATTTATGTCTGACTGATGAATACATGTAAGGAAATAGGTAGTATTCTGAGCAGATGTTTCATTACTGAGCTGAAAGGATGTGTAATAGATTCTGTGCTTATTATGATAAATGGAAATGACAGTACAGGGCTTTGTGGAAAGACTGTGCAGTAATGCTATGATGACTTCTGGCAGAGTGTTGTTTAGCAAACCATTCCCGTACCCTCCTGAATAACATTCTACTTCAATAAAGTTTCCTTTCTTTCTTATGTTATTTCTTACTGGTCAGAAGTCAAAGGGTTTCTGTAGAAAAAACTGGTAGTAGTTCAAGTCAGTTTGATGTATTAATACAAAGTGAAAAGCTTAATTTGGGCCTAATAAAGATGCTGAGGCTTTTTGAAACCACGCTTAAAATAATTTTCTCTAAAACCATAATTGCCATGAAAGTTTATTTAAAAATTATTTAAAAGATCCAATTCTAAAAAGCACGAATGAAAATATATTTAAAAAAAAGGACTGATTTTTGTATGAAATGAAGGGCAACTTCCATTGACTTCAATATGAACTGAACAGCTTTTATTTGGCATTCATGGATTTTATGGCTTGGGGACTTACTGAAAAAATCGTAAAAAGTTACTATGAGAAAAATGTTCTAAAAAGACCAAATTGTAGAAATTAAGATTCTCTGAACATTCTTATATCAGCCCTGTAGTCTTGAATGCTCAGGAGTTTTAAAATTGCAATAGATATAGTACAGTTGATCCAGGGACTGGTCCGATTGCCATCTTGGAGCCAGGAAGGATTTTTTTGGAAAGGCTTCAGATGGGTTTTTTTGCATTCCTCTTGATTAGCTAGCAGATCAGCAGGTTATATACACACTTCAGGCTGAACTTGAGCGATGTGTGGCTTTTTTCAACCAAACTATCTTACTATGTAGATATTGAGACAGAGATGATCTCCCTTTCGGTAAGCACCAAGTTGTTGAGAAGAAAAAACATGCAGGTAAGATCTGTGAAAAATTGTATTTTGATTCACATCAGGCTTTCCAATTCTTGTTTTCCAACAAGTCTTTCTTTTCCATAAGGACATGGCTGCCTTGCACCTTCCACATTGTGATCTGCACCTAGTGCTGGTTTTCCCAGCTGCCACCCAGGATACAAGGAATTTTAGAATGAGTAACACATACTCTAGATTTGCATTAGGGGTTATAGTAAATTACTAGCATCTAGTGAAACTCTAGTTTGCACATTTCAGTACTGCCAATTAAGTGGCACAATACAGTTACACCCATAGTTTCATTAATGGTACTTGCCTCAACATGTGCTCCTAGCACTTTAATATAGTTAAGCTCTGTGCTGCTCCTGACTTACTCCTGCTTCCTACTGTGAATCGAGTTCAGTTGCACCTGTTGTCTCAGGTCACTGTAGGAACACTGGAGCTTCTGTCACCTACAAACCAGGCATAAGCTCCAGTATTCCTACAGCAGCCTGCATAATAGGTTCAATGCTGCATTTAGGAAAAAGACTGTGAGTGAGCCAATGAGCAGTGCTTGCTGCAATAGTGTTTATTCCAACAACAAGTAAGATACTTGATAAAGGGCCTTTGTTCCCAAAACATGTAGTTGGAATAAACACTATTGCAGCAAGCACTGCTCATCGGCTCATTCACAGTCTTTTTCCTAAATGCAGTTTGCTGTTACACCTGTGGCAGGGGTGTGCACTGGAGAGTTGAGCATATAATTAACCCACATTTAGCCACCTCTACACTTTAATAGGTTCAACTCTGTTGAGCCAAAAGGATCAGAGACTCATTACACTCATGCCAAACAATGGAAATGATGCCAATTGTAGAATTTTCATCATAATTGTGTCTGATTCGAGACATAACGGTTTCAGAAGTATCCCCTCCCCGCCGATGACTGCATTGAAATGCAGTCCCACCTGGGAGTATCAGGTAGAGGCACATTTTAACAATCTATAAAATGTTTTATAAATGTGTTTTTCTGGAGGTTTTTTTTTTTAAAGCAATGCATTGTAAAATAATCATATATTTTTTGCTTTCTCAGTTTCTACAAAATAATTATTTTCCACTAGGTTTTCTAGGTTCCATCTGTCCAATATGTGACCTTTCATGATCTCTCCTTAGCTACTTGAATATTACTGCACTGATCTCTCTCCATATTTATATCTATAAATAGTACTGATTACAATCCAGCAATGACTACTATCTCTCTCACTCTGTATATATATATATATATACGTGGTTGAAGAAGTCCGCAATCATAGGACTTGGAGTATTTTAAGAACTCTATTCCATCCAGTGATTAGTCTGACGTTTTCGGCTGATACAACGTCACCATCACATTTTTTTATTTTGTATGCAATATGGGTAAAATTCACACATTGACACAAGAATTATAGGATTGTTTACACTATGATGTCACAACCAACGTCACTTCCCCTGCTTCACGGCCGTTTTCGCGCCATTCCGTGTATTTATTTCGTTTGTTTGTTCCCCACTTCACTTTGAGAAAGGCTGTTGTATCAGCCGAAACGTCATACTACTCACTGAATGGAATAAAGTTCTTAAAATACTCTAAGTCCTGTGAGTGCGGACTTCTTCAACCACGTAGATTGCTTTCTCTAAGGACTGCACCTAGGCAAGCTGGACTACCTTATCATGAGTGCCGTTTTTCTTCCTTTGTGTGTATATATATATATATATATATATATAAAAAATCCAAACAAACGGCACTCACAAAAAAGGTTGTCAAACTTGCCTGGGTGCAGGTGTGTAGATAGCTGTTCAAACAAAGACGTTCGGTCCGCACTCACAGGTCTTATGTCCAAAAACTATCGTTTTTGGACATAAGACCTGTGAGTGCGGACTGAACGTCTTTGTTTGATTATATATATATATATCATTTATTTATACATATGTTTGTGTCTACTACACAGCAGCATCATTTGGTCCATAACTATTGTGTATTTGGTATATTACAGGTTTTCTGTATAACGGTTCTTTCTGTAATATAATTTTCATATCTACTATCTACTAGTCTATTAAACAATTGTGTAATTATTAAATAAACCCACTAGGCTGGTTTTGCTTTTAATGAGGATTAATTATATCTTAGTTTGGATCTAGTACAAGGTACTGTTTTATTATTGCACAGAAGATTGAAAACACTTTACAATTTTGGATTATTTGGATAAAATGAGTGTATAGGAGATAGCCTTACAGTAATTCTGAACTTCCTGGATAGCTTGTTTCCGGATTACAGATCCCATACCTTTACAATTTAGCATATAGTTTTCACAAGTATGCCTGTTAAATTTTAAATAATTGGACTTACCTTAAATGCAGTAGCTGAAATCCCCAGCATGCTTTGGGTAAATTATTATGAAGTTACTGAGAAAACATCAGTTCCCACAGAGGATTTTTAGAGGTAAGTAAAAATGTTCTGCTGTTTTCAATTAATTGTGTTCTGCTTGATTCACATTCCTCTGGAAAATTGGCTTGCTAGAACTGTGAAATTTCATTCGCTGTGAGGTCTTTTCTCATTGACTGCCATTGGGAGTAACAGGAGTTTTCCCACAGCCTGCCTGCATTTTGAGTGATAATTGTGTGCTGTGGGCTACTTGTAATACTTTCTTGTTTGTCCCTGGTTTAGTACAGATTTGTCCAGATAACACCCTACAGTGTCTATTAGCCATTACATGGCTTTTACAGTTGTAGTGAAAAACCCATAGCGCATGTAATTCTGTATATACCGGTGTGGCTAAGCTAGCTATAACTACACTTTAAGTACACAAATGTTTTTTTTCCTTTTTGTGACATGAAAATAGCCCATAGAAATCACAATGCATAATGAATTTACATGTAAATAAGGCAATTGACGATTCCTTGCCTCATTTTCTTAGACTGGTTAAAGGAAAACTATACCCCCAAACAACGCAGGTCTCCATAAAGATAACTTGAATATGAAATAAACCATTTTCATAATAATATATTTTTTAGTAGTGTGTGTCATTGGGTAATCATAAACAGAAAATCGCCTTTTTAAAAAATAAGGGCCCCCCCTTGGAATAATAGGATGCTCAGTGCACACAAACAAGCCAAAAGTGGTGTTTGTGCAGGTGCCTGTAGGTGTCACTGTGCACAGGAGTTGTGCTGTACATGCACAGTGCCTTCTATTCTGTTTTAAAGTATTAAACTTCGTTACTGCTGATGTGTAATGGCTGCATGAACCTGCTAATAAAACACTTTTATACTCTGATCATCCTAGGCTACCAAAACATAACACCAAACAAACCATACATGTTAGGCCAATTAAGAACAGAGTTATGTGTTTTTCTTCCACACTTCTTCAGGTTACAATCAGAGCTGCAGCATTTCTGGTCAGATGATCTCTGAGGCAACACAGAGACAATCACAAAAAGGTGGTTCAGGGCAGGAGATGTAAAAAAGCAATATTTATTGAAATATAAATATATATATAATATATATATATGTGTGAAGTGCAATTGAAACAGATGAGAGAACGCTTCAGACTACGTGGGTATGACAACAGATCTCTTGATAGGGCCTTATCTAGAGCTAGGTCCTCAGTTTCACAGCAACAACAACCATGTAAAAAGAACCCGCTTATATTATCCACTGTATATAACAATTTGTCCACACCACTCCGTCATGTAATTAAGACAAATTGGAAAATTATTCAAGCGGATGAGAAATTGGGCAGTCTATGCCCGGATCCACCTATGATGGGGTTTAGACGGGGGCATAATTTACATGATCTCTTGGTTCTAAATGACCCAATTCATTGTTACAAGGCCAACTTACCTTCGTCTAATTGGTTACCATCCACTAAACCCGGGTGCTATCGATGTCCTTCTTGCTTATCTTGCAGATCTATGACACCAGGGACGAGCTTTGTACATCCCCATACAGGGCATCATTACAAAATTCGTCACCATATCACATGTACCACTACCCATGTGGTTTATCTAATAACTTGCCTGTGTGGGCTGTCCTATGTGGGCAAAACTGATCTGATGTTACGCCACCGGATTGATGCAAATAGATCAGCTATTAATATTGCTTACCGTGATCAAAAAACCATAAAACCTGTAGCTAAACACTTCCTTGAAGTTGGACATCGATTACCCGCGTTTAGATTCATTGCAATTGATCATGTACCAATGCCCCGAAGTGGTGGTGATAGGTCCCGACTTTTACTCCAGCGTGAAACATTTTGGATTAGGACCCTAGATACTGTTTCGCCTAAGGGCCTTAATGAGTATTGTTCCTTTGGATGTTTTCTTGCCACACGGTAACTACAGTGATTGGGTGATGAACATAAATGTGTTTGTGGCACTTAACTGGTTAAATGTTCCTGATGTCATTGAGTGGGTGTGTTCACTAATTGTTACTTAATACGCTTTTTCATTGTGTTTTGTAAACGTGTTTTTTGCACCTAGATAAAGGTCCTAGGCCGTGGACCGAAACGTCGGTGCTTTTATTATGCATTCTGTTTAAATAAATTTTTACAACTTTTATAAGTCGGTGTGCGTCTCCATGCTTTTTTCTATATTTTTCAACGATAAGACACAGCACCCGAATGCCACTAAGAACAAGGACGAGCAGTTGGAGCGTGTGCGGACGCTAATGGTGTATTTGTATGCAACAGATATCAAATTAAGTGGCATATTAAAGAATCTTAGCAAACCGATATATATATATATATATATATATATCGGTTTGCTAAGATTCTTTAATATGCCACTTAATTTGATATATATATATACCGGTTTGCTAAGATTCTTTAATATGCCGCTTAAGTATTCATTTTGGGGGTATAGTTTTCCTTTAAAAGGAAACAGATGTGTGCCTAATTACTTAATTTAAGCCTGATCTGAGCCCCTACTAAGCACATTGCTGTATTGCAATTGCTGTCTGTCTATGCCTAATGGTACATGGTATTTAGAAGCAAAGGGCATACAGCAGTGGAGCAGCATGTCACTTTCTAACAGGCAAACAAAACATTTATAAACATTATAGGGATCTCACAGCATTTCCAACCCAGTAGCATATTTACTATAAAGAAACAATATTAGAATAAGAAAATCAGTTAGTGGCCAGAGTGTCTTGTTTTCCACTAATGTTTTCTGCTGTTGTTCAGGTTGTATAATCACAGTCAATGCAAGGCTTTCCTACAGTTAAAATAATTGGTGCATTTTACATCACAGGTCAAAAAATTGGTCCATCTTACAAAAAACCTTGAGTGGCCCTGGTACAGCAACCCTTCACATATCATGTGTAGCACTTTCTTCAATGACACACAAACAAAAATCAAGCTTCCATTTTCACTTACCGTTTGGTGAAAGCCTCTGCCATAGTGTTACTTCAGTGCTGTAGCCAGGCAACATGCTGAGACATCTGGTACTCCCCTTCAGTTTTTAGGTCAGTAATACTTGTATTTCTTCACATTACAGAAGGCCATGTCTCTGCGTTTTTATTTTAAAGGGTGTGCTTTCTCCTTTCTTATTTGTGCAAGCAGGATATCAGAGGGAGCATGCAACACTTCTGTAAAGAACATTTTTGGGTGCTTTGATCATCACTAGATAAGGAACTGTGGGTTTAAAGTGGGAGAAGCCAGACAGACCATTGCCATGTTACATAACAAGGCGTGTGAGAAACAGAAGACATATTTTTACTCTTAAAGCAACTACAACCAGTATTTGGTTTTCCTCTAGCTAACCCTTTTAAATATAATGCTTTCCCACCAACTTGAGCTGAGTTTTCACTATTCATTGGAGTCCTCTCACAACCCAGGCTCTGGTCATCCTTTCACTCTTCTCCTTGAGGGGTTCCAAGAGAGTGAACATGGCTGCCTGCTACATTTTATACCACTACTGGTGACCACCTGAAAGTCCTGTCCCAACAGGGATTTTAAGTAAACACAAGAAATTACTTTACCTAGTAAAGCTTCACACTATTCCACCCAGGCTTACACAACACCAGACCTCTTATCCTGAGAGACACAACCACTGTACTGCTTGGATCTTAAGGACGCAAACTCTACTTCTCTGTAAGTTGCAGTATACAACAAACTAGAACAAGTATAGTGGGCATCACTACAAATAACCTTAAAACACCTTTATTCCAAACTGTAGGGCAACTGCAATGTTTGAAGCCTTTATTAGCTCACAATCAAACGAGTTTGTCAAGCAAAAAAGCTATTTTAATATTATATACGGTGGTACCCAGTATATAGTGTTTGTAACGGCTTTAGAAATATATCTCAGAGCAGACCTACTATATAAATCTAAGACACAAGACTTTCACTTGGTGGAGGCCCTCTATTCCATGTGTGTATACAAATCTAGTCTCCAATCTTAAACACAGGTTTCCCCTCCGTGCTCATTAAACATTCTGCTTTTTTAAATTACTGGCCAGAAATGAGACTACTATCTGCTGTTGTAATTAGATCTCAACGTATCACAAATTACTCATACACAAGCCGTAGGAAATGGAAAGCTTCCAGATGCTCCTGGTACCTGCATGCTTTACAGAGTTTGAGAAAAAAATTAAATATTTATGTTTGCAGAATTGCTTTATCTAAGTGCTACGCATATGACATCCATTGTCCTAGAGGTATGAAGCATCTGCTTCCAATCTCTTTTGTTGTTCAGAATCTCTAATGTTAACACCTTTTCTGTGATTTTGGAAATAATGTTCCACAATTACATTACTAATGCATATTGCAAAAATATATTAAAGACTACATACACCTTAAATAATTTTTTCAGAGCACTTGCTATATCTAAAGACAAGATAAATAACATTACAAAATATATAGATAATATATTCTAAACAGTAGTTACAAATCTGCTGCCAAAATTTGCATAGAATATGTGCAGGGTAAATTCAAGTGCTGACAGTTCTAGTTACTTTAAGGGGCCTCTTTATTAAACCTCAAATTTTTCTGGTCACGTTTTTAATGGGCAAAATTCAAATTTTAGAGATTTGTTATACCCCAGAGCTGGTAAAAATTTTAATCTGAAAATACTCCATCTCAAACCTGTTGAGGTCATAGAGAAGTTAGTGGCAGTTATCCCTGAAGATGTTTCTTGACATCGTGATCTGCGTTGGTTTTTATCCGATAATGGAGTTTGAAATGATGCACTGATTTGTAGCAACTTTTTCCGCATCTTTTCGAAAAGACTTATGAGTTAAATTCGTTGATGGGAATTAGAACGAATTTGTTTTAATTAAAAAATTAGACACATTTGAGTTTTAATAAATACCCCCATTAATATCCCAAAGTATTGCTAACAATAAAGAAAACAGGAGTATATTTACTAACACAGATGCTAGATCACACTGACCATAGCAACAGATTTTTCATCTGGAATTTCATCTGGTTCTGTGGGTAACTATATCAGTGAGTTTTAGCACCTGCAGTATGTTGGCAACTGAACCCACCTGTCTTCAAAAGTTTCCTGCAAACTTTCTGCCAAGAAATGTTATGGCCCCTTAGATGTTTCTGTTGAATCTGTCTCCACCATTAGAATTTCTGTTGCTCCAAGACTCACAATGTTCTCCTGGCTCTTTTTGAAGTGTAACTACTATATGTTTACACTACTTTGCTATCCACTTATTCCTGTCTCTAAAAAAGATTGGGCTCTAATTGGGTTATGTAATATAAGGCACTAAGTTTGCCCAGGAGCAGTAACTCATAGTAACCAACCAGAAGCTAGAATGTAGCAGTCACCTGTTTAAAAGCAAAGATCCTATTGGTTGCTATGGGTTCCTGCTCCTGGGCAAACTTAGTGCCTTTTATTGCATTTGGGGGTTTGTCTTATTCATTACCCTAAAAGAATACACAAAAACAATGATAGACTGGCATGGAAAGCAGGGAGAGCAATACACATGTTTAATATATTATGTACAGTAAGTATATTTGTTGCCAACTTTCCTTATGCAAAAGGCACATTCTTAAGAACAAATAAAAGAAAAGGATCCAACATTTGAAATGGTAACGGTCTGTGAAAATGCCAGTTTGAGCTCTATTAATCTTATGCAATGTGTACTTTTTCACAGAGCCATTTTATTGTCTATACGGTTTGCTCCAGCAACTCCGCAAGGCGGCTCCATTGTCGTAATAAACAGTACCATTTATTTCCTATCTGTAAGAACAACTCATTTAAAATTACAAAGTTGCCTTTGAACAGCAATAAATGTATTTTAAAGTGCTGAAATAGAGCTAATCATGAGTTAGGAAAGCACGAGCCTGGGTGATTATTCAGTTAACTTAAATCAATTGCTGCCTTTGATCAATGGGGCAGCAACCATCTAAGACCCAAATAGACATATTTTGTCCTTCATACATCACTGCCTTACTCAGACATAACAGTTGAGCTAATTAACGTGCATCAATTTCAATACTGATGGGTCTACAATGAAGAGAGTCTAATCAGAATTATCTGATAGTGTTTGGGAATTTCATTTCATTTTAGTGTCTTCGTGAAACATAACTGATCGATATAGAGGTTCCAGCTGGAATAGCAATTTTTCTTGAATTCCAAAGTCAGAAAATAAAATTCAAACCACAAAATTACTTTAAGAATGTGATTCCAGCCATTATTCCCAGGCATCTAATGCTTTGGATTACTCTCTGATTAAATCTGTACTTCTGCAGGCTCATTTTTTTAACTAAAATATTGTCTTACATTTTTAAAACATACAAATAATACAAGACAAAATAATAATACAATAAAAAATAAATTAACTATCACAACTGAAACTTATAAATGGCAACTGGATTTCATACTATAGAGCTCTTCGTACCAGCAAAATCTCTATTAATCTCTCTAGACCTTGTAACCAGCAAGTTGTCGTTAAACATGTAATGCTAAAAATAAAACAAAGGGTAATTCTCATAATGGAAAGCAAATTTCATCATATGCCTCCATACCATTGTGTAACATATAACTGAGCTTTTATTCAGTTGCTATATGTATTATTTTAGTTTTGGGAGATGTCAAAGGTAAATTTTTGTTTTCCAATGACTGACAATAATCAATCTGGCTGCCATGAGCATGTGTTGACAAAGTCTATATGCTGCACTGGAAACATTTTTAATTCCCAAAAGCATACCAAAAAGTTCTTTACAGAAATTGTCATGTAACACTATAGAAATAATGTGTTGCCAAGTCAAGGGTCCCAATTTTACAGTTCCACCATATATGGACCATAGTTCCTCTTTCTGTACAACGCCTGAGACAGTGCTGGTTGCACATGGGGTACAGCTTATACATTCTGGCTAGAACTAAGTATGTTCTTTGCAAAATTTGCTCTTTCAAAGATCTCTAATAGCTACATAAGTGATTCCTCGGTTTAGGCTGCAGTTGTTGAGTTGAGAACTTGTATCAAGATCATATCATACTTGTATCAAGCATATAAGGATGTTTTTTGTTATATGGGGTAACTGGGGTGAACATTTTGTAAGTAAGGCTTAGTATCCCAGGGGCCAAAGGAGCCTGTTTACACACAGATTCAAGTCTGAAGAAGTGAAAGTTCTATACTCAAAGAATGTAGTTTGTCTATTAACATAATGTAAACATCCGCAAAGTTCTGTCCTGTAAAGGAAGTTGTTAAGCATTCATCACTTGCAATAAAGTGAGAGGTTTCCAATTACGAGTTCCAAAGTGAATCCAAAGTGATAATTCCCTTGTTTGTCCACCAAGACAAAAGCCCAAGTGGAAAGTCGTTATTATTCAACAAAGGAGTAAGAAATGAGGGCGAGGAAGTGAAATAATATTTTTTTGCAAGTGTTTATCCCATTGTAATAAATTTTGCATGATGGATTAAATATAGAAGGAAAGCTAGTTTTACTGTATATAGTGAGGATAAACAAATCATGAAAAATATTGTAAAAATTCACATTGTTTTTAAAACCCTAAATTTAAATGCTTTGGAATATTACAAGGCAGCATATCTTTGCAAATGTCATCAGTGTATAAATAAGGTTTGGTAGAGATGTAAGTGGATTAGTCAAGTGTAGTAAAAGGTCATGGCAAATATGGAGAGCTCATATTCCTTCGCTTTAATTGTAAGAACCCTAATATCTACATTGACTCTAATAGCTCTTGCTAAAAGCTCCATTGCAAGTGTGAATAAAGCTGGAGAAAGCAGAAACCTCTGTCTAGCCCATGTTAATTCTAAATGTTAATCTAGTGGAAGGTAGATAAAGTTGGGCCTTTGGTAAATTTTAATATAACTTAAGCATGAATAAGAATAGGGCCAACATTTAAAACCAAAATACTGAATACAAATTGCCAGTTAAGTGTGTCTAAAGCTTTTTTGATTTCTAGTTCTAGCAAACACAGGGTTTTAGATTTATTTGTATAGGCTATTAGGTTAAGGTTTTTCCTAATTTATCAGGGTTTTGCCTAGTTGTAACAAAGCCAATCTGATCTTTATGAATTATAGTAGTTCAGATTTTATTTAGTCAAAATGTCAATATTGTGACCAGGATTTTAATATCAAGGAGTAATTTATCAAAGGTTGAGTTTGTGTGGTTTTTATACCTCAACTTACTCACAACTTGAATGTGTTCTGGTTTATGAGAAAACTTGAATCAGTGAATTGGGAGTGAAAACCCAAAAACTCAAATTAATTGAGTTTTCTGCAAAAAAAAACCTTCAATAGTTTGAATTAATGAAGTTTTCAAGCAAAATTCACCAGAAAAAAACTGAAAATCATGAAGGCTACAAACACATAGTTTTTATGAAAAGTCTGGGGTATTAATGCTTCTTGAAATGCACCTCCTGAAGGAGAGGCAACATCTGAAATGCGGCCTTATATTTAGTTGGAGAGTTGAGACCCTGAACATTATGGTAAATATTCTTAATAGAGATTTCTAATAGTTAAATATGCTAGGGTCCCAAGTTCCCATGTTAAATACAAAATACAAGTAAAATTATTTCGTAAGAAACCCAGTCACTTAGAGAAAAAAAAAGAGAAGAAAAAGGGAAAGAGATAAAAAAAATTAAGGGCAGATTTATCAAGGTGATGGGAGTTCATTTAAATTCAAATCAACTGGAAATTTGAATAAAAATAGACCAACCAAAATTTAATAATTTTAATTGATAAATTTAATCGATAATTTTATCAAGGGTCGAATTTTGAAGTTAAATAATTTTTAAATTTGACCATTGAATTTTTTCAAGTGTTTTTAGAATTTCAAAAATTTTCAAAAACACTCCTTAAAGGTTATAGGAGGTCCCCCATAGGCTAAAACAGCAATTCGGCAGGTTTAAGGTGGCGAATGGTCGAATTAGAATTTTTTTACATAGACAGTACTTCGATTTTTGAATGGTTGAATTTTTAAATTAGAATCAATTTTTTTTCAATTCCAATAGAATTTTGGCCTATTCGATAGTCAAAGTACCCAATAATTACTTAAACATTGGAATTTTTTTAATTCAAATTTTCACTTCAATCATCTAAGGTTATCTGAGAGGGAAACGTTTCCTGGTCATGTAGTCCAAGGTCACTAGGACCTAGCTCATGATCAGCTCTATACTAATGGGGGGAATGTAATATGTTTTTGTTACTTGTGAGCGTTAGTAACCAGAATTTTTATTTTTTTTGTGTTATTTTTTACTGATTTCAGACCTCAACGACTCAACGAAAAACAGTTTTTTCAAACATGAGCAGCATACATATGTAGTGAAATTATTTAACAAGACCCTGGAGCAGGTGGTAATGCTAACCTTTGATTAGCCATAAAGAGCAATGTAATATTTGCCAGAGAATGGTTTTACATTGCAAGCAATGTTAAACATTCGCAAAAAAGCAGTTTTACTTGCATCCCCCAACAGTTAATTTCAGTTCATTTTTGTATTCTCTAACTTGCTATTCTTTTTTTTTTGACAGATGCAAAAGGAGTTTAACATTCATTTCGCAATATAAATTTTCATCTTATCATTTTGATTTAACAATTTCTATTGTACGTACTTTTTTTTTTGCCCGTAACTGGGCTAGTAAACAAGACCTTAACGAACCAGTTTGAGGGGGAAGAGGGGGGGGG
>CM044431.1:173721249-173742297 GCA_024363595.1 Xenopus borealis
GTTGTAGCAGGGGGACGCTGCTGACAGAGCACCTGATCGGGTATGTGGGGACAGAAGATTCAAGTGGGCTTTGAGCGGTCTCTCCGTTTGTTTGAAGCATATCTTATGTTGCCCTCGGCTGTTTGGATGGAGAGGAGTTGGGATTGATTGGTAGTCTTCCTTAACTGTCTGGCGAGGATTGTGTGTGCTTTAATCCCTGATTGGTAATATTTAGTGATGGGCGAATCTCCCGAGATTCGCTTCGCCGAAAAATTCGCGAATTTCTAGCGAAATTCGCGAATCGGCGAAAAATTAGCGAAACGAGTCGCGGGACGCTTTTGACGCGCGTCGCGTCAAATCGCGTTGCGTCGCGTCAAATTGCGTTGTGTCGCGTCAAATTGCGTTGCGTCGCGTCAAGTCGCGTCGTTTTTTCGGCGAATTTTTGCAAAGCGAAATTTCGCTGGTGATTCGCGAATTTATTCGCCAGCGGCGAATCGCGGGATTTCGCCGCGAATTCGGCCCTGGCGAATAAATTCGCCCATCACTAGTAATATTGCCTTTTTGACCATATAATTGTTTTTCTGCTGCTTTAAGAGCCTTCTGTTTAAGTATGTCTCTGGTTAAGTGAGTTTTACTTAAAGTTTGAGGGGTAGGGTTGTTGTTGTATGTGATTTCAAGCTTACTTCGCTCATTCTCTAGCCTGTGGGTTTCCGCTTGTTTGGTAGTTTGCCTACCTGATGTCATTGCTATCAGTTGTCCCCTAATAGTGGCCTTGTGGGCCTCCCAAAGCATTGCTCTGGATTCCACCGTGTCCTTATTGACAGTAAAGTATTCCTTAATGGCATCTAGGACTGTTGTTTGGGTTTCTGAGTCATGTAAGATTGTCTCATTAAGCCTCCAGTGAAGTTGTTTTGGGAGGCGAGGTGGTAATGCAATGGATAGCATGATCTGACCATGTTATGGCTTGTATTGATGTCTCTATGGAATATTTCAAACATTCGCGGGTTACAAAAAAGTAGTCAAATCTGGTAGAGAGATTGTGAGGGCTAGAATAAAAGGTATACCTTCTTTCCCTAGGGTGGTTGATGCACCATATGTCTAGTAGGGCTTGCTCCCTAAGTAGCATTCTGAACTGTTTCGATTAGTGGGGTGATTTCGCCTTAGGTTCGGGAGGGCGATCTCTATCGAGTACTTCTGAAAATACCAGGTTAAAATCTCCCCCTGCTATCGTTATTGGGGATGTGACCTCAGACAGTTGAGGAAGTACCTTTTTCAGCATTTTGATTTGGTTAACATTAGGAGCATACATATTCAGCAGTGTAACTGGTACGCCGGGCGTAGGAGCCCTGCAGCAGGAGGAAGTGGCCTCTGGGGTCATTGCCAGTGTCTGTTTTTTGTGGCTGTTAAGGCCCTTGATGTTTAACAATACAAATTTAAGCACCATTGTTGGCTACTGGATTTGCACAGTTGGCTGTCACCAATATCACCTCCTGCTGGAGGGGCTCCCATCCGGCTCTGGTTAATCTATCACACCTTACATTTCCATAACTACATCTCCCTTCTTGATTGCCTAGTACCCTTATTATTAATAAGTCTTGTTTTACCCCTTTTAGTTGAAGACTGGACCATATCTGAAAGATTTACTGCTTTGTTATAAATGAGGAAACAGGTAATCTGGTTGCATTAGTTACAAAAGTTAGGTCTGTGAACCATGTCTTAATTATTTTTAAACACAAAAAGCTTAACATTAGAGTCAGGGTGGGGAGATTTATCTCCCTTGCCTTACTAGTCTTGGATCTCTTGAGTGAAATAGGGTTGTAGTCTTTATAAGGTGTGAGGCTTGGAATGTTGCCTTCCCAGCAAGTCTTTGTGCCTGATGGTGTGCTCCTGGGTCTGGTGATCGAATCTGAAAAGATGGGTCCTAGAAAAAGGTGGAAAAAAGCGAAAAACGGGAAAAACAAGTCTCCTTTTTCTCATCAACAGGTGGTTCAGCATTTCAAAAGTAAACTGTTATTAGAGAGTTACCAATAAAGTGGTAATCAGTGGCACTGTCAGGGGGTACTTATCTGGTCGTACCCGTGCCAGTCAGAGTGTCCAGGTCACACAGAAGAGGGTTCATGGTGAGTTAACTCCGCATCCGAGGCCTAGAAAACTTGTTAGCTCTGGAGAAATTGCTCAGGGATATCTCCTGTGTAGTCTGGCCTTCGAGGCTTTTAGGTCGGTGAGGCTGATCTCTGGGAGTGTTGGCGGGATGGTCTGGGGTTCTTTGGGCCCACTTTTTTCCAGTTAATCCTCAGCTTGTTTGGTGATCTGCGTGGATCTGGTTCCAATGGCCCTGGGGGCATGATGCCTAATGATGTTAGAAGCTTCTTGCCCTGGCTTGGTTCTGTGAGCACCGATTGTTTACCATTTTGGGTTACGATTAGCTTAAAAGGGAAGCCCCAATGGTATTTTATGTTGTGTGCTTGGAGTCATGGCCGGAGGGACTGAAGTAGAGCAGAATGGAGGTGAGGTGGGGACTGAAGTAGAGCAGAATGCTGCTGCTGGAGATGGGGGCAACTTAAAACTTAAAGAATAATCATACCCCCTTGCAAGTGCTTTTTTTCCAGAGAAAACAACCCCAACCTCTCTAAGTCCCTCTAACCAGCCTAGTTGCATGTCTCTGCACTCTCTCCAGCTCATTTATATCCTTGTTAAGGACTGGAGTCCAAAACTGCCCTGCATACTCCAGATGAGGCCTTACTAGAGATATATAAAGAGGCATAATTAAGTATTCATTCCTTGAGTTTATGCCCTTTTTTATGCAAGACAGAACTTTATTTGCTTTAGTGGCTACAGAATGACACTGTCCATAATTAGACCAAAGTGATAACTCCAGCACACATATCTTGCTCAAGGGATTTCTCCCGTGTTTATTGCCAAGAATACAACGTTTCGGGGGTGTACCCCTTCGTCAGGTGACCCAAACCACTACTACCCATGTTTAAATAGCATAAAGTTCAGTAACCACCCCTCCAATTAAGTAATTTACATAATCAATTCAACCAGAGTCCACACTGAAAAAAGTCCATAATAATTCGGAAAAAAACTTCAATGAGGGTAAAGGAAATTGCTGTTTAAAGGGAAAAGAAACATATAAGAGAAATGTATAAGACCAATTACATACAGAAATATTCTAACACGTAGAACGTCTAATTAAAAATAAAAGTAAAAGTAACATTACCTTCCCCAACTATTAAATAAATGGATACATTTTAGGAGAATCTGTAAAGGAAGGGGAAACAAATTAACAAATTGGAAACTGCAACACGTTACAAATAACTGGTAAGGCTGAATTCTTCATTTAACCCTTTAGATGACTGAGTCTGTAACAACCAGATCCAATAACTTTCTTGCTGGTTTAATTTCAACTTAAAATTGTGATCAGCAGTTATTACCTTTTCCAATATCTGCCACCTTAATTGGGAATTTCTATGACCTTCCTCAAAAAAATGTTTATATAATAAAGTTTCCTGTTTTCTCAATTTCCTCTCAGTTTCCTTCTGTATGGTACTGTATCAAATGCTTTAGCAAAGTCTAAGTAAATTACATCCACTACCATGCCAGAATCGAGGTCCCTGCTTACCTTCTCATAAAAAGAAATTGTTAGTCTGACAAGATCTATTACACATAAAACCATGCTGGCACAAACTCGTAGTATTATTTGCTATGAAGTCCAGTATTTTATCCTTTATTACCCCTTGTTTTTCTGAATTGAATTGCATCTCTAATTGTATCTCATTCATGACTTTTCATGTGTTTAACCTTTTTCTCACTGAACTGAATCTACCTTTGACTTCTACATGATCTCGACCCATTACATTTTTCAATAAAAAATTTAGATATCCCCCTTTAAACCTCAACCATAAAAATTTGAGGTTTAATAAATGGGCCCCTATATGTTTTGAGTATATCTGTCCTGTCTGAGGTGTAGGTTTCAAATGTATTTTTTTCCTTCCTACTTGCCAATCTTTGTTTAGCGACATAAGCTTATCCCAAATGCTGTTACTTGCAATGGCTCAGGGGAATTCTGAAATTACTTCTGCAACTTGTGCATGAGTTACCAAATCCTAATTTGTATCCATATTAGTGCATCATTTATGAATTGCAGTGGATGCACCTTGGCAGCACCTGTAATTTTACATATGATCTAGAAAAAATGGAAAACATCGTGATTAGCCTTAGTACAATTGATATCTCTTCAACAGTAGATTAACTTCTATCTTTTCATTTACAGAAAGGTCCAAACTTCTGGAATGTCACTTTTGTGAACATTTACTCAATTGCATAACCTTAAACTTAAAGCTTTAGTAAGCTTTAAAACTAGAGAACAGAAAGCTTTTAAGAATTTTCCTAATAAATCACTCCTCCCTATTCTAGTAGACAGAGGAAAAGACAGAACAAAGTTTGTTTGTCCCAGCAAGGCAAACTCACCTGTTTTAATTTAACAACATGCCCATAGAAAACTTCCAGGCAGACAAGATAAATGAAATAAAGCTTTTTTTTTTACCTGCAGGCTTGTCAATTAATCCTAGCAGACAAGAGTAGGGAGAAAATAAAAGATAGCGAAACTCAGTTTTAATTAAGGTTAGAATTATTTGAAGCCTGAGGATTCAGCTTAAGGCGAAAGTTCACCACTGAATTTAGTTTTAGCACGTTACAGAACAACCTGTTCTAAGCAACATTTCATGTGGCCTTGTGAGTTTAAATTATTGCCTTCCTATTATGCCTCTTTCTGGCCTACAACTAAAAGCTGTTTGGTTGTTGTGTCAGTTACCCTGGCAACCAAAAAATACATTCATTCTGAATTACAACTTAGTGCCTTTTTTAAGATTGCATAAATATTACTTAAAGTTTACAGTTATTCTTAATTTTTGTATTTTTCCTGTTTGTTTAATTATTTACAATTTTGCTCTGAAACATTCCACTTTGGTATTTCAATGGTCACTTGAATGTTACTTGAATGCTAGAAAAGAGTCCCATTTACATTTACAACCAGGGAGAAGTGTCTTAGTAAAAATGATGAAAAGGAGAGGGACTGAAAAGAAAGATTAGCAATAAAACATAAGAACAACAATAAATGGATACCTCACAGTTGATTAGCAGGTAATATCTTATGCCCAGTACATGCAATTGGTATGATGAAAGGCAGCAGTCATGCTTTAATGAAGAACAAGTAATGGTACGTTCTCTACTTAATGGTAAGTTCTCTACTTGGAGTAAGGTTCTTAGTGGGGTCCATCAGGGCTCAGTATTTGGTCCACTTTTATTTAACTTGTTCATTAATGACTTAGGGGAGGGTGTTGTAAGTAATGTATCATTGTTTGCAGATGACACAAAACTATCCAGCCCAATTAATTCCATCCAGGATGTGGCATCCTTGCAACAGGATCTTGACAAACTGGCAATCTGGGCAGCTAAGTGGCAAATGAGATTCATTGTTGATAAATGTAAAGTCATGCACCTGGGATGTAAAAATATTCAAGCCACTTATATCCTTAATGGGACTGCACTAGGCAAATCCATTATGGAAAAGGACCTTGGAGTCCTTGTAGATGATAAACTTGGGGAGGGGGTCATTCTTCCACTTTATAGAGCACTTGTAAGGCCACATCTAGAATATGGTCTCCCTCACTCAAACAGGACATTATTGTATTAGAGAGGGTACAGAGAAGGGAAACTAAGCTGGTAAAAGGTATGGAAAATCTTAGCTATGAGGAAAGACTGGCTAAATTGGGGATATTCATGTTGGAGAAGAGGCGCTTAAGGGTTGATATGATAACTATGTAAAAATATATAAGGGGATCATATAATAATCTCTCTAATGCTTTATTCACCAGTAGGTCTTTCCAGCTGACACAAGGTCACCCATTCTGTTTAGAAGAAAAGAGGTTCTGCCTAAATATTCGGAAGGGTTTTTTTACAGCGAGAGCTGTGAAGATGTGGAACTCCACATCAGGCTGATACATTAGATAGCTTTAAGAAGGAGTTGGATGGCTTTTTAGCAAGTGAGGGAATACTGGGCTATGGAAGATAGCTCATAGTACAAGTTGATCAAGGAACTAAAACATTTTTTTAAAGGTTTAACTTGATGGACGTGTGTCTTTTTTAAGCCTAACTTACTATGTTACAAGTACACAACAGAGTCTGAGCAAAGTGTATTGAGATACATAAGTACTTATACCCGGCAAATTGGACAAGACTGGTAGCTAGCAATAAAAGGTCCAAGATACATGCAGAGAAGGAATGTCCAGTAAACAGGCCTAGGTCTGGGCAGGCTGAAGACAGAAGCAAAGTCAAGTAACAGGCTGAGGTCAATACAAGTAAATCACACAATCAGGCAGGGAACTGGAACAAAGCCACAGGAACAAGGGTGAGAACTCAGGAACAAAGCAGGAATCAATGTACAGGAATCAAGCAGAAATTGTACAGGTATTCAGAGTAACACACTTATGAGCTGAATGATCTAGCAACTCACTGTTGTGTGAGACAAGCTTATATAGCCCCTTAATTGCCAGATTACAGACACATGGATTTATTTAGGGAGGGGGCAGTAAGTGTGAACATAACAAATGGAGACTTACCATTACATACAGGTCTGGATCATACAGTTTCCAGTGGTTCAAAAAAGAAATGCACTGTCCCAAAAGCACACAGTTCAGAGTTTGAATACAGGCATTTCCTGACAGCAAAACAAATTGCGAACAGGTAATATTTCTTTCTCGAGATGGTGTTGGATTTTTTTATGAAATCACATCATTTATTTACAAAGGTCTTGTGGACCATGAACCTCTGCATCTTTTTTTGACAGCTTGAATAGAAACCCAATGTGATCTGTAATGTTTACTTATAATTAACTTGCCATCATGTCATGCTGATGACCACGGGTGAGTCTGCTTGTGGTCAACTAATGTAGATTGTAAGCACTTGTGAGAAGGGCCCTTTGTTCCCATTCTTATTATGTAAGCATTGTTTAGTAAATTATTGTAAGAGCCATGTGTGTTATTAATGTGAAGTGGTTCATAATTTTCTCACACTATATATATAAGTGATGGTGGTATATCTATCATGAAATATTAGTGGTCATGTTCCAGTCCACTTGCTTTCAGCATGCAGGGCACCATCTTGCAGTACTCCTAACTTTTATTTTCTGATTCTTATAAAATAGTCTTCCTGCAGGCTATTAGTGAATAAAAGCTTATTTGCTTCACCAGGAGTTGATTTGCTTGGATAATGATATTTATATGACATTTGTAGAAAATGATACATGATATCATTTGCTTGGCCTATTTGAGAAACAAATATCAACATAAATTACGTTCTAAATGAAAATGAAGCAAGTAAAAAGTAAATGGCGCTTTCTTTGAAAAATTAGGTTTTCGTGTCTAATATTTTAATGCACCACAATTGTCGGAAAGAAGTGAGGGAATGGCAGCCATATCTGGACTATCCTTCAATACATTGTTTACACACCTGCATCAGAGGCAGACCTAAAGGAAGTGCAATAATAGATCATAAAGTTTAATAAAGTAGATAATACCAGAACATTATTATATATTATCATTAGTATTATTTAGTATTTATTTTGCAATGATTTATTGCCAACTAATTCAGACAAAAGGATAGCAAAACAAGGCATTCTGCTTGGTGACTTAGGTCCCCAGTGAGTGGATCTTTGCGTGTTCTAGCCACCAGTAGGCTGATGCAGTTCTCCACTCATGTATTTTTAAAACATGTCTGATGATCCTTGACCTGGTTGTAGGTTTGGTTGCATATGTGGTAAAATAAACTACCAATTCACTGTGTAGACTATAACTGTT
Organism: Xenopus borealis; assembly: GCA_024363595.1. Classification (NCBI taxonomy): domain Eukaryota; kingdom Metazoa; phylum Chordata; class Amphibia; order Anura; family Pipidae; genus Xenopus; species Xenopus borealis. The sequence continues at coordinate 173,729,088 of CM044431.1, forward strand.
CAAGATACTCTACAGTATCCCCCCTCTCATCAATATCTTTCTCTCTCTCTCTCTACATGCAAGAGGCAAATTCAGATTTGTAACTTAGAAAGTGTTGCCTTTGACAATGGACCAGATTCAATTAATTGAGAGTAAAAGTTATCCTGCAGTTTATCATGTGAAAACTCATGGACGAAATTCAATTCGAGGAGAAGAAAAATGTAATTCACTTTTTTCCCATAGACTTCAATGAAGTTTTCACATGATAAAGTTTTAGATAATCTTTTCTGAATTGAATTGCATTTCAAATAGAATTTTATCACATGAGTTTTCACACGGTAAACCCTTTTCTCACTGAATTTAATTGGACCTAGTGTATTGGAACCCACTATCTATAAAAATAACTGACTCTGACACAAAGTTGCTTGTAGAGAGTCAGAGGGAGGATATTTTTAATTGATTATGTTTAGAAAGTTTATTTAGAAAGCCTAATATTTAGCTCAGTTTTAAAAACTTAATCAAGGGGTCCAAGAACAAATGAATGACCAAAGGGGGCTTGGATGAAAAAAGTTGAAAATATCAGGCTTATATCAATGAAAAGCGGAATATTGACTTTTGTTTGTATGTTTTTTTCTTTACTTCAGTTTGCCAAGCTAAAAATTTAATTCCTGATGAATTTGCATCTAGTTATTTACTTTTTGATACATTTGTTTGGGCAGATTTGGAAACATCATTGAGAGTACATTTAATACAAACCTTGGTTTCAGTATAAAGAATTGATCCTCCCCCGCCAGTATGCGGCTTTTAAGAGAGAGAGACATTCCCAAACCAAAAAGCCGCATACTGGTGGGGAGGATCAATTCTTTATACTGAAACCAAGGTTTTACTGACACTGATTACAAATAATGCTACTATGCAGAGAGACTCCTTATACTATGACAAAAAGGTAAATATGTTAGGGTCCGCCATGTGGGGTTTACCTTGACGTGGTATGGCGGCTTTTCCACTTTATGATCATAACTTTGTAACTAAAAACCCCTGTTTTGCAAATTTACTTTGGAGACAGGGGCACAGGGAATGTGCATTAAAACTAGCACTTCCATTATAAATACACTATAACTTTACCTTAAGAGTGCTTCCACATACCCCCTATTTTGAACATAGATGCTATGTTGATGCTGTTATGATGCTGGAATTATTCAGACAATTATGTATTAAAATAAACAATAATGGAGATTTTGCATGTATCTCTGTGTTTGTAAATGAACCCTATTTAGCATAAGCCCTAAAGCCTGAAGGATATTCAGTGCATAGGAGCACAAAATCAACACAATTACAGCATTTTATGAGCACAAAAAAGTGTGTTCATCCCATAAAACCATATAGTTTTGGAAAGTACACATTCTCCCAAATCCAATTTGGGTATGTGTGACTTTCTACTTCAAAGTGCCATATTGCAAACCTTTCCTAAATATGGATATTTTGGTGACATTTATGAAACTTTTACCTCAAAGTTTGATTTGAGCATTTTATCATTAGGTACCAAGTAAGCGACCTGAAATTTAAACGTTTGGTGTCCAGTGAACACTTTGGGGGAAATTCACTAAAGTGCGAAGCGTCTAACGCTAGCGCTAATTGGCCAGTGTGACGTCAAATCGTAACTTCGCAAATTCACTAACACCGATTCTGTCGAATTTTTGCTAGCAAAGTAGATAGACTTGCGCAACTTCGCACCCTTACGCCAGGTGAAGTTGCACACTGACGATGGATCGTAATTACGCAAATTCACTAAGATAACCATTTTACTGAACATTACCACTTACGCTAGATGTAACTTGGCCAGGTCAGACCTGGCGAAGTTCAATACAATAGATAGGAGCTTGAAAAAAAAATTGGAAATTTTTTCTAAGTCCCAAAAAAACACTGACGTGTTTTATATGATAGTCTGAAAAAGATTAAAATTTTTTTTGGGGGGTTACCCTCCTTCTCCCACATTTCCTAACATATGGCAACACAACTATATAGAGGGCACATGTAGGGCAATAGGACAACTTTATTTTTTTTATTAAAGGTTTCCTGGTCTTGTGTAGTGCAATGTAGTAGCTGTAAAAAACCTAAATTTCGCTGGCGAATCGCGGGAATTCGCTGCAAATTCGCCCCTGGTGAATAAATTCGCCCATCACTAGTCCTGTGTTGTGTTTCATGGACCTAGGTGACAATCCCCGTGGTTCATTGCCTAGGGGGTTGGGGCCCATTCGACTTGCTGTATAGCGGCACTAGTGCAGCGAGGATTTTATTTTTATTCTTGCTTTGTATGCATGTCAGAGATAGCAAAAGTTTAAGAAGCACTTTGGCACATCACTACTAATGCTAGCAAGGTACTGTAGCTGTGTGAACACATTAATAGTGATTCAGCAGGAGTGCTAAGTACTTCTGAAAGGATCTTTTCAGAAGTGCATGCCAGCAGTGATTACAGGGCAGCAACAATCTGCTGGAAAAGGCTACTTTCAAGCTTACAGTATGTGTAACTTTTTTCTACACTGATTTCTTTTCTCTGTATGGTGCTGTAAATGGGTATATATGTGTACAGCATGTATATAGAATGATACAAGTGGGCTTCAATGAATTTGTATCCTTAGCTCCATAAAGGATTTTTTTCAGTCTTTTAGTGCTGCATGGATACAGCTTCTTTTATTAAATGTAAAGAACATGGATATTTATAATGACATTCAGAAAATTCTACAGTGCATATCTTTTGAAATAATTATCAATAATTAATAAGTATTATGTATAAACATATTTATAATGTCCACAGTAATGCACTGGGCTGACGAATATAGCACATAGCCCCAGTTCTGGATAAGAGTTTACCAACTAAAAAAAATGCAGTATTCAGTAGATGGCTTCACAGGACTCCCATACAAGTGTACAGGCTGCACAAATGATATGTCTACCCCACTGATGTGTGTACACTTGTATCATGTTACCTTGTGTCATTTTATTGCACTTAGACACTGAGCTTTAGATGAAGCAGAATAGACACTAACATTACTCTGTGGAAGTGCATTTAAAAGAACACATATACAATTGACCACATATGTTTGTGGACATATTTATATATATATTTTTCATGGAATTCATTGTTTCTGTTTAAGTTAAAGGAATTGTTCAGTAGAAAAATAAAAACTGGGTAAATAAATAGGCTGTGCAAAATAAAAAAATGTTTCTAATATAGTTAATTAGCCAAAAATGTAATATATGAAGACTGAAATGACTGCATGTCTAACATAATAGCCAGAATCCAACTTCCTGCTTTTCAGCTCTCTTGTTTTCCACTGACTGGTTACCCTGGTTACCAGGCAGTAACCAATCAGTGACTTGAGGGGGCCACACGGGCCATAACTGTTGCTTTTGAATCTGAGCTGAATGCTGAAGATCAATTACAAGCTCATAGAACAGTTATGTTCCATGTGAACCCCCTTCAAGTCGCTGACTGACTCAAAGTTGAAGGAAAACTATATCCCCAAATTGAATAACTGAGCAACAGATAATTTATATCAAATTAATTTACATATTAAAGAATCTTACCAAATTGGTTTATATATTTAAGTAAATATTGCACTTTTACATCTCTTGCCTTGAACCACCATTTCATGATGGTTAGTGATGGGCGAATCTCCCCCGTTTCGCTTTGCCGAAAAATTAGTGAATTTCCAGCGAAATTCGCGAATTGGCGAAAAAAATTAGCTAAACAAAACGAATCGCGTTTTTGACTCGCGTCACGTCGTTTTCGTCGCGTCGTTTTCGATGCGCGTCGCATCATTTTCCTCTCGTCGCGTCAAAGACAACGCATGACTCGTTTTTTTCGGTGAATTTTTTTTTGGCGAATTTTCGCTGGCGTTTGGCAAATTTATTCGCCTGCGGCAAATCGCTGGAATTCGCGGCGAATTCGCCTCTGGCGAATAAATTCGCCCATCACTAATGATGGTCTGTGTGCTGCCTCAGAGATCACCTGACCAGAAATATTTCAACTCTAACTGTAACAGGAAGAAGTGGGGAAGCAAAAGACAGAACTTTGTCTGTTATTTGGCTCATGTGACTTAACTTTATAGTTTGTTTATGGTATGTTTGTGTGCACCGTTGAATCATACTATCCCAGGAGGCTGTTCTTATTTTTTAAAATGGCAATTTTATATTTATGATTACCTAATGGCACATACTACTGAACAAGTATATTATTATGAAAATGGTTTATTTACATGAAACAGGGTTTTACATATGACTTTTATATGCAATATATTTTTATAGAGACCTACTGTACATTGTCCGGGGGGTATAGTTTTCCTTTAAAGGGCTGAAAAGCAGGAAGTTGAATTCTGGCTATTATATTAGACATTCAGTCACTCCAGCCTTTATTACATTTTTGGCTAACTATATAAGAAACATTTTTTATTTTGCAAAGCCTATCTATTTACCCAGTTTTTATTTTTACACTGAACTGTTCCTTTAAGTAAGTTTAGTATTTTGATATGGTATCTATTTTATTTATCCATCCATCCATCCATCCACCTACTGTATCTAGCTATCACATATATATTGTACAAATGTAGATTTACACACAGGTAGACAAGCAGTATTTGTCATCTATCTATCTATCTATCTATCTATCTATCTATCTATCTATCATCTAGCATGTGCATTTAGTTTTCCATAGAAGTAGACAAGCAGTGTACTGTATGTGCTTTATTTAGAATCCTATTTATCAGAACTCAGCAAATTTGCACTGTGGCATTAAACTACAGCAATCATTTATTAGCATTTTCAGCCATTTGCAGATTGAACAATAAAGAAGATAAACTGATTTGTTGCCATGTGTTACTGCCAAGGTGTAAATTTGCCCAGAGTATTTTCTCTAACTCTGGGCAACAACTACACAGAGTTTTCCCTTTCTATACAAGTACCCCTTTATAGAAAGGGAAATCAAATCAAAGTTTGAGTTCAGAGGATAGCATTTGCAACCTATTTTACTCACAGGGGCTGATTTATAAATTAATTAATGCTAAACCACACTGGTGAACTTGCAGATGGCCATTAGATTGCATCTCCTGCTTGCAGTGCTTGTAATTTCTGTCTGTTCATTGCGGATGTAAGTATCAGACAGAAATGTCTGACTGCCGTCTCTGGAGATCATTCCTGCTTGGCACAAGACATTATTATTAGCGTGTATTAATAAAACACCAACATATTCCCCTTTGTTGTACAATTAATGGTTGTATACATTAAACATACATAAAAACACACATAAACCACCAATAACTAATACAATAAATAAAGAGGTAGCTGACCATATGAGCTTATGATCTAAACATTGCTGACTGAAGTGATGGCGAGTGCAAGCAGGACATACGATCCAATCAAGTCACCTGCTTGGTCTAGCTGTCATAGGAGATTCCTAAAATTCCAAAAAATGTCACCGTCAATTACATCTGAGTTTCTGAAATCTCCAGAATTTACTAAAATCAAAGGGGAAATTAACCTGCTGAGATTCGCTCATCACTGCACAAAAGTTAATGGCTGATTGCTGGTCAGTACTATCTGCATTTGCAGTTTTCCAGTTTAGCACCTATGTTTGTAAATCAGACATACAATCTCTAGAAAGGGCAGCACTTAGTTCACAGATGGGATCCCAGGGAGGATTGGTATATTGTGGGTGCTTATCACTGTGTTGCTCCTAGTGTATCCCTCAAGAACAGAAGGCACTTCCTCTTCAGGCACCACTACAGCAATGTAGCCTTTCCTTCCAAATATACTTATTTTAGGAATAACCTTGAAATTCTTCACAATGTTTTTTCTTCTTCATCATTGCGCTAATGAAAACCCTGGATGGGAGCCCAGCACAGTCAGTGCCCAGTCTTAAAGGGCTTGTTCTCTGCCAAATGTGTCTCTATTTAGCTTTAAAATGTTCTTTAGCAGCCAGATGCTCCAAGTGCTTTGCAGTAACCTTAAAAATTATCACTGAAAGAAGGTAAAAAAAGGAACCAACTGGATATTCATAAATGTAGCAAAGGACAAGCTAAGTTCCAGAAATCAGTCAATTAATTAATCAGCTGGGAGAAAGTTTTATTTAAGGCTCTTACATCGATCTGTACAATGCAAGAGGATTTCAAGTAAAAATCATTACTTACTAATGCTATGATGCCACTTAAGGGAAACCAACAAGTCAATGTTTGGGATCCTTACTGGAAAAATGTACTACAACTCCTATCAACCCTTACACTCAACCTTATGCCATAGGTTTAATTTGTATTGGCATGCTCTGATTAATTGAGCATTGTTTCATTCTTGCACACTTATGGAGCATATAAGAGAGGTTTCTCTAACTGTATAATAGCCATTTACTGTATTTGAACAATTAGTATTACAATAGTGCCCCCTTTGGTTTTAGGAAATATAAAACAATTACAGCTTTAAACTTCTCTGAATCAGTGTACATTAGAAAGACATCACTCTAAGCAATAAAAGCATGATAGGTGCATAATATAGTTATTAGCTCTACACATATGCCTAATTAGTTCTGTGTCACATATCTGGCAAAACATAAAAGCTTAAAGACAAAATAGTATATTGATGTATTCAGCGTTTACATAAATATTTCCCTGTGCACACAGTAAACACATATTATGTGTTATTATTAGAAAAATATATTTCCCCCAGGTCAAAAACACTGGATCTGAAGATGTCCTTCACATGTACTGGAAAGGTTGTTGCTAATACTCACTGGTCACCAAAAGGAGCATTGCAGGATTAAAAAAGAATTAAATGGTCTCACTAATCCAGTTCTTTATTACATCTTAATTTACGTACCACAAAGATTCAAACTGTGTTGGCTGGAGACTTGAGTGCTCTGAACTTCAAGAGCAAGCCATTTGGTATAATGCTGAATAATTACCATCCTGAAGTGATTCCATTAATGCAATCTACATGAACATATTCCTCTCTGGTGGCAAAATGAATCATGTTGCATTTGTCATGTGGAGTTTGAGTTCCACTTCTAAAAATAGAAAATTAAAAAAAAAAAAATCTGCTGTATTAACCAGTTTGGTGCCTTTTTGTGCCAACCTAAGGGATTCAGTATGTTGAATACAAACGTACATTTATTAATGGAACCTGTTATCCAGAATGCTCAGGACCTGGAGTTGTCCCGATATGGGATCTTTCTGTTATTTGGATTTTCATACGTTAAGCAGTGCCGGATTTGAGAGCACAAGTGTCAGAACACTGGGGATCAGCTCCCAATAGAGCAGCTGGGCTAAAAATTAGCTGCCCTAGGCCCAGGTCTATGAGACCTCACCAAAAATCCGGGCCTGACCTTTAATCTACTAAAAAATCATGTAAACATTAAATAAACCCAATAGGCTGGTTTTACTTCTTCCAATTAGGATGAATGATATCTTAGTTTGGATCAAGTACAAGGTACTGTTTTATTATTACAGAGAGAAAAGGAAATCAATTTTAAAAATCTGGATTATTTGAGTATGATGGAGTCTATGGGAGATGGCTCTTCTGTAATTCGGCACTATCTGGATAATGGGTTTCCAGATAAGGGATCCCATACCTGTATTTACAAATTTACTAGTGGGCATGGGAAAATAATTTATGTGCCAAGCTTAGTGGACACAAAGAACTGTGATTTACAAGGAACGCTGTAATATATATAAGTGTACATACATTTCTCTATTTTGGTAAATATAGTCAATGTGACAGTAGGCACCAAAGGAGGTTTCCATTCAAATTTAGTACTCTTTTTTATTTTTTGTGTGTGGTATGAGAGATTGGAAATGTCTGAGTCTGAAGTGGCCTTTGTCCAAAGTACTGGATACTATATGTCAGTTTTTACTTAATTCCTTCTTGAGTTCCAACCATAGTTTGTCACCTTGCCTTATTTGCCTTTTCAAACCTGCCCGATAGATATCTGTCTGATTTTAGCTGAGATATCTGACAGCGAGAGGTCGGAGAAGTTCCATACACAGGCAGACAAGCCTCCGGCTTGGTGTGAAGGGGCCAATTGCCAGCTTAAATATGTCCATGTATGACAGCTTAAACAAGGCACCTGCAGTTTCAAGTAGTTTTTTTGTTTGTGATTCATATTCATCTCAGATTTCTCTATGTTGAAAACTTTTTATTTTCGTCTCAAACTCATCTGCTGTTAATTTTCAATAATTGGCCAATTTTATTTTCATTTACACACTGCTAAATGTACTGTGTAGATTTTATTTTACTTCTTGTCTGGAACAATTAATAAGAGACCTGACACCCTCACACGTGAAAGTGGACTGGTTTGGATTGTAGCATACTTGCGTTACAATCACTTACAACATAACACTTAATTTCCCAAAAAATCAAAAGCACCTATTAAAAGGAAAATAAACACCATCAATCCAAAATTAGTATAGTGTGGGACAATGCCCTTAAAACTGGATTAACAAATTCTGAAGGTTGATCATGAAACATTGAGGCTTATCAAGTCATTGTGCATTCCAATGATGCATGGGTCATTACACAGATAATATTTTGAAACAGCCTGTACCTTTAATTACTTGATTATCAAGCTAGTTTTATAAACTGGTCCCTGGCTGTTTGTGATAGATTATTTATTTTACTCTTGTTTGACATTCAGGCTGAATCTGACCTTGATCCTGTACTGCCTTTTCCGATCTCTGACTCTTTGACCCCTTCTTGTTATTCCCTTGTACTCTGTTGTAGACCTCACTAACTTCTCTCCACACCACTGGCTTCTTGTACTAACTTTGTTACAGCTGTCAGTGGGAGCTGCCCGTAAGTTGATATTGATGACTGATTCTCTGACTGGCCTGATAAAATCATTCAACCCTTATCCCTCCATCACCACCCAGCCATTAAATCCTGCATGTCTATGTTGGGACTGGTGAGGCCTAGCTACAAACCAACCACAGTCTAACTATGCAGTCCTAAGTGCTTCATGCTTTTGTGTCTTCATTGGATCATAAGTCTTGTCCAACTTATTGTACCACGGGACAATTGGAGAAACAGGCAGCACATATAAGCATGAAACCTGCTCAACATTTTACTGTTATATAATTCTGTATATAGTTCCACAATATTGGTGAAAGAAATTGCCTTATTTTCTTAAAATTTGCAAAATGGTGAGATTTTGCAGAAATTTCGCCTAATGCATTGGAGTCAAGGGGCATTTTTTTCTTTTACCAAATGCTTTGGAATCAAGGGGCATTTTTCCTCTGTCAAATGTGTTGGCTTGAAGGCAATTTTTTTTTCTTGTGCCAAATGAACTGGTGTCAATGGCCATTTTTTCCCAAATAGTTTTTTCCATCTTGAAGAACAATTTTTTGAAGAATTTTTTGTTTGGCATTGAAGATTTTTGAAGAATTTTACCACTCACAAAAATTAGAATTTAAGGATTAATCTGTATCAGCCAAAAAAAAAAAATCACTTATTCCTATTCCAAAAGTGTACACAGTGCTTTACAAGGCATAACAGGGGGTTCAGGAGAGCAGGGCCAACGTAAACAGGCACTCTTGGCCACCCGGATGTCCTCCTTAACCCCTTTCCTGCATGCAGCAGGATGCACATGTGGTCATGACACAGGAGTGGAGATTATTTTTCAAATGACCACATAATTCTGGCACTAATCATTAGCTTCTCATTGTTATCACTAGTGATGGGTGAATTGGCGAAGTTTTGCATCACCAAATTTTTAGCAAATTTAAATTTATTTTGGATGCAGGCGTCCATTTTTGGCGCTTGTGGTGAATCGCGTGAATTTGCTGCGAATTCGCCACAGGCAAATACATTCCACCATCACTAGTTATCACACATACAGTACCTAACAAGGAAGTGATGGACAAAATAATGATCCATAGATACCTACCTCAGCACACAGACAGAGAGTCCAGAAAAAACCTATCCACTGACTGTTCCTTGATTACTTGATTGCCAATTTTATAAAATAGTTTTTTTTTTTAAATAGTTTTACACGTAAACCAGTCTAAGCCAATTTTTATGACCCGTTTAGGGTTTGCACTTCTCTGTGTCACTGCTTTGGAGGGGTAGTTCTTCACTCTGCCAGAAGTTTTGCCAACACTTAGTGAATTAAGTTGAAACAGTTGCTTTGGCCTGTGGTTCATAAGCTCATTTGTGACTGTTGATAGGTTCAGCAGTTGGCATAATTTGTACTGTATAGTTCTATATTATTTAATAGAGTATTAAATTGTGGCTACAGTGCTTTGGGCCACAGCCAGGTAAACTGTTGGGATGGGTTGGTCCGTGTCAGCCATGTGATTGCTTTTCCTTTATTCTACAGCAATGGGTTTATCTTCTGAAACATGTCCCACAGTTCTAGAATTTTGCTATTTAAATCAAGTCTTGAGGGACCATGCTTGCTAGTACAACAATCTCAATACAGCAGAAAAGAAAATCCTTAGGAAATAATTTAAAATCAGTAACCAGGGTGCAGTAACAGCAAATGTTCTGAAGATGGGGAAATAGCTCTATAAGAATTCTCTGTCGCTGGAATACAAGGATCCTGCTGTAGTTTTAGATCAAAGCTGTATTTTACCTATCTAAGGGTGAAATGCTTCTATATTGCTCATCCTATTCAGTTTGCCTCAAGACTATAGCAAACTGCAGCCACTCAGCATGACAATATAATATGAAATCACCATGGGGTTCAATCAAACTATGTCATCCTGGAAATTCTGCATATGTTATAATAATCATACATTTCTTTCAACACATAAATATGTTATTTTTCATTTTAAATTTTTTTCTAACGCTTCATATATTGAATACATTAGTTAAACATCCTTTTTATTATCCTAATTTTAATATTTGGAGAGTAAATGGTCCCCTCTGGCAGTCTTTCTCAATCAATATCTGGCCAAAAAATGGCCAGATTTTGACCAGGCAGGCCTAAACTTCCCACTGGATGCAGTCCTCGATCCTACACCCTGGCCTTGTGATCAGATTGTTGCGGCCTACAATTGGATCAGCCCGATATCGCCCACTCAAGGTGGGCATATCGTGCAAGATCCACTCATCTGGCAACCTCTACAGGTGAGCAAATCTGCCCATATATGGCCTCCTTAAGACTTAACATTTTCTATCCACCTGGAACCATAATAAATATGTCAACTGGCAGTGGCATTCTCTTCCATCAATCAAAAATAAACTTTATTTCAATTATTGGCCAGCCTGTTCTGCATTGAGCACGGAGTGTGCATTGATGCAGGTGAACCCCGCAGCTACTGCCACCTCCAAAGGTGGTAGTAGCCCCGGAGTTTTCACAGCAACCTTAAATGAAAAAATGCTGTCATTTTGGTAGCAAGTTCTGGAAGTGATGCCATCCTCCAATTATAAGAGCAATTGTGTTTTGATTTGCATTGAAGCATGCAAGCAAGTGTGCTTATTTTAATGCATTAGCTGTAATGGGGCAGGCAAATTGCCCTGGTCGACCCTTATTAAGCTGGAATCATGGGGTAAAACACAGCTTTGTGGGTAAAGAAAAAGTGTGCATTTTGCACCCTGCTCTGATTGCTAGAAAATTACTGTATAATTTATAATTTCAGATCCTCCTTTATAATTAAATTATTATATGTAGAAAATATTTCTGTATTCATATTTTAGTTCTTTGTTGTGTTGTCAGAGATACTAGTGGGAGTTGGATTTTATCTTATTCAGTTTCTCATGTTGTGTCAATCTTAACTGCAGAATGATTTGTACTATGTTATAGATTTATAGATTTGATTGACAGACTATTAATTGTATAAACTTAGGGTAAAAAAAACCCTCAAATTCGACCATGGGAATTGTTGGGAATAGTGTGGGAATAAAAACCCTTTGAATTCGAATATTGAATTCGATGAATTTTACCGCTATTCGATTGGTCGAACGATGGAATAGGAAATTTTTGATTGAACGATAAAATGGTTCAAATCGAATAATTTTCTTATTCAATCAAAAATAATGAAACCCAATTTGGTGGCTTTAGTCTGGAAAACTAGGCAGTCAAATAAAAATTTAAAGGGGAAGTAGTTTGACTGTCGAATATTCGAATATTCAAATATATTTTTATGAGAATTAAAGTTCAGTGATTGAAGTGGTCTTCAAAAACATTCGAAAATTCGAATTCGAATCTTTTTGAAAATTCGTTAGAACTTCTAATCCTTCATGTGAATTTGATAAATCTGTCCATATCACATTATACCAATCAAATTGCAGTCCTATAATCATGATCAGCTTGACTGTTGCTATACATTACATTTCGTACAGTTGTTCAGATACAAAGAGGGGCATTTTTATTATGTGGTGTAAATTTTTTATGCCTCTTAGTCTACAAAAGACCAAACTGCACTTTGTGCAAATATATTAATATGAGATCAAAATACTCCTGATCAATATTTTATTTTTTTTCAAGAAAATATTTTGCTTAAATGAAAGTTGTTGCACACAGAGAGGGACAAATATACTAAAGGCTAAATAGTGGATGCTTTATGCCTTTGTAAATGCCCTGAAGCTTCAACACAACAGAAAAAAATATCTAAGTTGCCAGGGACTATCCAAGAAGAAAAACCTCTCGCATTCATGTAAATAATGTGAACTGCTTACAATGTAATTTTCTTATGATTTGGCTGTTATTATCACATAATTGTAAAATATAGTGAGCTGCAGTCTCTGAGCTAGGGTTAAAAACAAACATTTCACCACACAGCAGTGTATGGATAAAAGTATCACAAAGGGGGTAACATTCACTTGACAAATTATGGCTTGCAATCCTTTGGGCTAGATTTAATTCAGTGAGAAAAAGTTATCTCATGGTCTGTCATGTGAAAACTCATGGCCGATGTTCAATTAGTAGAGAAAATACTTTTCTCCTAGTTCAGTTTCAGTTTTTTCCCATAGATTTTAATAGAGTTTTCACGTGATAAACAGTGACATATTTTTCTGAATTTTATCTCAAATTGAATCTTGTCCATGACTTTTCACGTGATAAACCTTTTTCTCACTGAATTGAATCTGGTCATAATGTGACCAAGAGAAGTATCAACTTATCTAAGTTTCATGTACTGTTTTAAAATACAGCTGTATTAATGAAAAAAATAAAAATATAATAAATGTAATTTGTGAAAAACTATTTGCCCCCTTCCTGATTTCTTATTCTTTTGCATGTTTGTCACAC
>CM044431.1:173766988-173809622 GCA_024363595.1 Xenopus borealis
TGTATGCTGGCTTTTTAATTTGGAGCGGTTGAACTTGATGGACTCAGTCTTATTTCAACCCAATTTAACTATGTAACTATGTAACTATGCAATAATAAATATTCAGGAAGGCTATTGGTGCTAGATTCTATGTACAGGAATTCCTATCTCTCTAAAACTGAGTCTTTATTCATATGCATATAAACAGCCATGATTGCTAAACCCCATAGAATCTGGGTAATATAATTAAAGGAGCAATGTTTTGCCCAGGTATAGTAACCAGTAGCTAGATGATTGCTTTTAAACAGACAACCAATAAATTACAATATATGTTGTTTGGGTGCTACTTTACATTTTTTTTAATTACCTCCAAAGACTCTAAGGGGCCTTTTTACTAAGATTTGCATTTCTATTTTTTTCACAAACGGAATTTCTTCTATGTAATGTAGGGACCCATAGGGTTAATATACTCCTACGGCTTAAAGTCCCTACACTTCCTGATCCCCCTAGTTGCTGGGCAGATGCCCATGTTCATAGATGTAATTTATAAATTACAGTTATTGGCCAGGAGGCACTGTGACCATACCCATGTCACACTTTGGTATAGTGAGAAGGGGTGGATCTTCCTCTTTGGCTTTTGGTTGCTGACCCAGCTGGATGTTCTAGGGAGCCTGGGTGTAAGAAGGCCCAGTAAAGCTGTGTGACCTAGAGGGACCAGTACCTCTAGAGAGACAAGCCGGGGAGCAGGGACCCCGTGAATGAGGCCAGCGAAAGATAGGTTACTACCAGTAATAGTACTCTCTAGGAGAGTATGATAGGCAGGTTAAGTAGCAAGAACAGCTTGGCTCCAACTAGGATAACAAGCAGGTAGCTCTCCCCCAGGAAAGACTGGGAAAGAATTAGGGCTAGTAAGTTCCTTGATCCAACGTTTAATGATCCAGGTCGAGGAGCTGATATCCTGAGGGTGTATCTATCCTGGTGTGACACTGTCACCTCAGGGAGTTCCCCTGTACTGTCTCTCAGGGACATGTTGTAACCATGTTATGATTTTCTGCTTGGGCCACTGGGGTTTGTCAATAAACCTGTGGATCATTTTTCTCTGAAAAATTAAAGTTTTATTCTGTTTGAATGCAAGAACCTCCTGGCTCCCATTATTTTCCTGTTTTATTGCACAATAGCCTATGGGAGATGTAGTTACTACACCACACCCCTATACTTACATTTAACGAATGCCCAAGCCTGAAAGCTTTAGCTCACTAGTTGGTGATTAACCCCATTGGCCTATATAGCCCAAAATAGCATTACAGTAACTTGTTTTTTTAGCTCTCTAAAAGTGAGATTTATGAAGTGTAAAAACCACAAAAAAATGACTACAAAACTAAAAGCAGTAAAAGCAGTCAAGGTCGTATAGAAGTAAATGGGAGCTCTGCGGATCCTATTGGACATTTTTTTAGCCATTCACACTTTTAGAGGTTTTCTGTTTTTTTTCGGTTGTAATTGACCAAAAACTTGATTTTTTTTTTAGAGGTTTCCATATCTGATAGTTTAATAAATTACATGGCATTTGTGGTTTTAGAGAAAATTAGTTTGTTCGTGGTCTAAAAAACCTAAAGCCACTAAAATGAAATGTGGATAGATGGGCCTCTAAGGAGACAGTATTATTTTATTTATCTAATTATAATATCTCATTATTTTAATAAGCAAAACATATCACATATAACAGGCATCATACTGTTTATGTATTAAGTGCAAAGATGCAATAATGCAATAAATGAATTTTCAATAGCATGTGTAGTATCAATGCTGTTCAGACAGTATATGTGTATATTCATACAGTTTAGGATAGGCAAAAAGCAAATCACCACTAAGCACTTTGTTGCTGTTATACTGCCATGGAAGTAGATATATGAGAGAATGGAGGTTCCACAAGAAAAAGAAGCAAATAAATTAAAAATACCCATGCTGTAGACCTCTTCTAGTTGAATAAAATGAAGGATCTCTGAAGGATGCTATCATAAGTTATACCAGTTGAAATTCTGCTGGTAGGCTCCCTGTCTTTGTGGTTTGAGGGCAAGTGCCCCTTGATTGATTGATTAATGGCTACAGTATTGACATGTTGCTCAACTCAACAGTGATTAAGTAATTACATTTGTAATTATCTCATCCTGTTTATAGCAGTAATAATTTTGAGAGCTGCTGTCCATGAGCATCTGGGTGTCCTCCATTATTGTGCTTCATTGGCATCTGGGGGGAAAGTGACACAACAGCATGTGAGCACACGCACACAGGGTAGTGGCATCTGAATAATACCAATGGGGCTTGAGCTGACTGCACATTTCAGATGAATAATTAAACCATGAGACAAATAGAACATAAAAAGAAATATCTGCATGTGACATGAAGCATTTAATCACAATTTGTATTATATATATATATATATATATATATATATATATATATATATTACATTCTCTTAGGCTACAATGCAATAAATGAGTCATGTTTTCATTCTCATTGATACTAACTGCCACTGGGTCAATTTCATAACTATAAACAAGGCATACTTACATTATACCTGTAATTATTTTTGCAGGGGAGTTAGATCCATAAAGCTTTTTGAATCATTTATGAATCAGAACTATATTTATGGCTGTGCTACTGACAAGCATACTTCCTGAGTACTAGAATAGTACAACTGTTTTGACACATTTGGATTTCATATACAAGGGCTAATTTACAACAGGGTAAGGCTCAGTTCTTTTCATTCACAGAATCAAAGAGTATGATTATTTCTAGTAATGGGCGAAAACGATGCGACGCGCGCCGAAGACGACGCGTCAAAAAC
The DNA here is from genome assembly GCA_024363595.1 of Xenopus borealis. Classification (NCBI taxonomy): domain Eukaryota; kingdom Metazoa; phylum Chordata; class Amphibia; order Anura; family Pipidae; genus Xenopus; species Xenopus borealis. The sequence continues at coordinate 173,769,813 of CM044431.1, forward strand.
GTGCTGCGACTCGTTTCGCTAATTTTTCCGCCTATTCGTGAATTTCGCCGGAAAATTTCGAATTTTTCGGCGAAGCAAAACTGAGTAGATTCGCCCATCACTAATTATTTCCAGTGCTGGCAGAGCCTGCTGGTGGGGTACATAGGCAAAACATGGATGTCACATTGCTTTTAATTCAGGACATACATGTATCAAGGATACAAGGTTCAAGGGAAACCTGTACTTAAAACATGCACCCCCTGTAACTCCTATGTCAGCTCTGCCACAAGTCACATTGCCCGGATTGCACCCCACATAGGTAGGTATAAGTACACAGGATACACCAGGAACAAGCTCACCCACTGAGCTTTCAGTATCTCTGCAGTGTATTTAATGCTAAGTGACTTCTTACATATGCAAGGGACCATGTAATTAAACTATTACAGACTGGGTTATTCTACCAAATGGAACACATTGCTGTAACTTTGTGTGTTAGCTTGGCTTTCTTAAAAGCCCAAGGTCTGTATTGCACTGTATTACCATTTGGGGACAGTACATCTTTTAGAACTGCTCACCTAGTTTTAAGCAAACAGTTTGAGGATGAACATCAGGTCCCCCATTCTGGTGCACAAACAAGATTCTGAGATGATGCAAGGCTTGTCTTAATAACAGTGTCCACAAAATGGCTCCTGCCTGCTTGCTATAATTATGAATTCCCAGACTGAAGGAAACAAGATTAAATAATTTATATTGTGTAATTAAAGTTCATTTTGCTTGACTAATGTGATAAAATAGGATACTGAATAATTTTTTTTGGTGACAGGTCCACTTTAAAGGGATACTGACAAAATATTAATTTACATTAAAGTTAATCCTGCTTTTGTAAGTCATTGTTACTTGAAGTTCCTAAATCTGACTGTATTGCCAACCTGACTGTCCCTTCTTAACCTGTCTGTTAGAGTTTCCAATGCTAACAGATTACTGCTGCACAAATATGGCAGCCCCCTCTTAGAGGACATGGGGAAAGAAGGGTAATGTAAAAGCACCAGGGGAATACTTTAAGACAAAATTATAAATAGCATTCAGAGAAAATGTTATGATAGATATAAAAAGTTTAGTTTCTGGTATCAGTATCTCTTTAAAATATTTTTAGGAGCACACCTAGACATCACTGTCCCTTAACTTGGACATCATTCAGATAATTCATCAAGCATTAAGTGCTGATTGCAGTAAGCAAACCCCCCCCCCCAAAAAAAAATGGTATCTGAAGTCATTGTATATATCCACTTACCTGCATTTACATGAAATATTCCTGATATTACCAATTAAATAAACATGTGCTGTAGGTGTATATCCACTTACCTGCATTTACATGAAATATTCCTGATATTACCAATTAAATAAACATGTGCTGTAGGTGTTTACCCCCAAATATCCAATAAAGGGCTTGGCTGCCATAGATTGAACATATATGTGTATATATATATATATATACACATATATAATATAGTGAATATATATATAGTGAATAAAGTACCCCCTCTTGTAAAATTTAAGGATATTATAAGTTACCGAGGAGTTTCATGACCATATAAAAACACGAGGCCGAAGGCGGAGTGTTTTTATAAAGGTCATGGAACTCCGAGGTAACTTCTAATATCCTCATAGTTTGCAACTGGGGTACTTTATTTATTATAATACACAAGTTTCAGTGAGTCATGTGATAGAAATTACATCAGAACTCACCGTTTATAACTGATGACATCAGAACTTACCGTTTATAAGGATATAATTTACAAGATATTGATGGCTTTTGTGTATTATATATATATATATATGATAAAAATGTGTTTAATTTACAATTTGAGTCATGTATAGATACACATGAGGACAAGCCACTTTATATAGGGAACTGGTAATCAGATGGTTCAGTGTTACCTATAGTAACCAAGTTTTCTTCATATTTTAGAGGATTTCCTTAATTTTATCAGCTCTCTCTTATACTGGATGTCAGACATAGAAAATGTAGTTGAATGAAATGGATCAGTCAGTGGTTTGATGTTTTTGGGGGACATTTTGCAGAAACGTACAAAAGTACCTCCAGTAACCAAATTGCAGCAGATCAAAAATTTAAGGGGCAGATTTGCAAAATTCACATGAATTATTTGAAGTTCTATCGATCGTATGATTCTATCGGATATTCGAATATACAAATTTGGCCACTTCGATCATCGAATATGCAAAATTCGATAGTATCGAATAGATCGAATAGATCGAATATTCAAATATTCAATCATTCCACCATTCGATGATCGAAGTACTTCAACTTTTTTTTTTTATTCGACTGCTTACTTCGCCAGATTGAACCTACCTAATAGCAATAGAAGCCTATGGGAATCCCCCCATAGGCTCTTTTTTCTATTACCTGCTCGAGTAGCATTTGCACGATCGAACGTCTCGATCGTTTGAATTGTACAAATTTTTCGAACGATCGAAGGAAATTTCATGATTTTTCGAGAAATCGAATAGTGCTCAAAAATAGCCTAAAACTATTAAATTTCCATTCGACAGTCAAATTTCTGCCGAATTTGAGGGATAAAAGAATAATGATTCATTTGCCCCTAAGTGTACAGGCATGGGAACTCTTATCCAGAATGTTCAGGACCTGGGGTTCTCCAGATAACAGATTTTACATAATGCCTTAAGTCTACTATAAAAATAGTGTAAATATTAAATAAACCCAATAGGCTGGTTTTGCTTCCAATAAGGAAGTCAGAGATCCCTTGAACCACTTGAAAATGTTTGTAGCCTTCATGTTAGAGTCCATTAATTGGGGAGATTTAAATTTTTTTTGCTGAAATCTCGATTAATTCAAGTTTTTCATCCCGAATCCACAAAACATTGGATTTGTGAGTTTATTCAAGGTATAAAAAAACTCACAAATCCAACCTTTGATAAATAACCCCCTATGTGTTATCAAGATCCAGAATTGCTTTCTTTGTCATTTTTTTAAAAAGTGTTTTCCAGTTGGAAGAAATGTAAAAAAAATTTCCTGATCTAATAAAATTATAGAAAAATAAAATGTCTGCAACTATTCAGCAGCAACACTGGACTCGAGTTAGTTCTATACTGTACACAGGAGTCATATCTATGTAATGAAAATGGAATTCGAAGGTTTAAACATTGTATGGATATTTATAGATTACTCCTCTGAATTCAAGACAGTCCTAGTATACATCTACAGACAGAAGAATTGGTTTTACTCTTTTTCAGAACTAGTTTTGGAAGATGTCAGAAGCTAATAACTTCACAGCATGGCAATTACATATACTCCCTCACTGTGTATATTTATGAACACATCTGGCACCAAATCTACAAAGTGCCTGAGATTCCCAATGATTAGTGAAAGCATACAGGAAGTTCTGTGTAAGTAGCACATAGGGAATCACAGAACACTGCAGCAAGTCAGCATATAGTCTTATTAGTATTCATGATTAATGTTCCTCATAGAGATTTTCCTCTGTGATGAATGCATATCCCACCAGAAGTTTTATCTTGTTTGTTAGACATTTTTCTTTAAAAGGATTCTTCTTGCGAATTTATTCGCCAGGGTCGAATTTGCGGCGAATTCCCGCGATTCACCGGTGGCGAATAAATCCGCGAATCGGCAGCGAAATTTCGGCAAGCGAAATTTCGCCGGAAAAACGAGTCGCGCGTCGTTTTTGACGCGACGCGACGAAAACGACGCAACGTGTGACAAAAACGACACGAAGCGCGTCAAAGTTGACGCGACGCGCGTCAAAAGCGGCCCGCGACTCGTTTCGCAAATTTTTGCCCGCTTCGCGAATTTCTCTAGAAATTCGCGAATTTTTCTGCGAAGCGAATCGCGGGAGATTCGCCCATCACTAATAATCTGATCGTACGAATTCATCGAGAAATCAAATATTGAGCAAAATGATAGCCTAAAACAATTTGATGGTTGAATGCTTATCGAATTTCGAATAGGATTGAGCAAATTTTCGGGAATAATAGTAAATTTTCCCCTTAGTATTTATAGTATTATAACATTAAAGGGCAAGGAAAGTCTAAAATAGAATAAGGCTAGAAATGCTGTATTTTGTATACTAAACATAAACATGAACTTATTGCACCACAAGCCTAATCAAAAAATTATTTATGCTTTCAAAGTTGGCCACAGGGGGCTGTCATCTTGTAACTTTGTTAAACATCTTTGTCTGACACTGGCACTGCACATGCTTAGTATGGTCTGTGCTGCTTAGGGATCGTCCTAAATGATCAAAAAACAAAGCTGTTTTGATTAGGCATGGCTGGTAAGTAAGGTGGGAGCTCCCCCTGCTGTTCATAAGTATGATTGTTTCCCTGCCAGAAGTTAGGGACCGTCTGACAATTCCTATCCTCAGCACTAAATGTAGGGAGAATTTCACTGCATACAGTCAGGTTTCTTATAAAAACGGTACACATTTTTAAATTAAAGTATATTGGAGATAGATTTCTTTTTCAATAAAGAAAGTAAAAATGGGATTTTATTTCTTTGCCTTTCCTTGCCCTTTAAAATTTTTGCCATGAATCATACTTTTTTCCTTAATGCTAAAAATTCAAGATTTATGAAGTGTAAAATAAAAAATTCTAATACAAGTAAAAGCAGTCAAGGTCCCATAGAGGTGTAGTGGTATTCAAATTTTTTGAAACCACAATTAACCTCTATTTCTCTCTCTAAAACCACCAAAGTTAATAGATCCAAATACAAAAAGTATAAACTGAAAAAATCTCTAAAAATTTCTAAAAATTTATTTTTTTAGACAATTAAAAGCAAAAAAATCTGAAAATCTTTTAGAGTTTTTTTATTTCTTGAATGAACTCACAACTCAAATGGTTTCTTATTTAAGAAAAAACTCAAATGGAAAAAACTTAAATTAACCCAAAAACGTTAATCAAGGTTTTGGCGAAAAAGAAACTTGGATCACTCAAATTGTTTGAGTTTTCAGGCAAAACACTCCAAATACATCATTAAAGATATTAACATCTTCAAATGGTTCAAGGGACCTCTGCCATTAACGCCTTCATGACTTTGTCATGGTGTATGTTCGATTCAAGCTATTGCCAGGTCAAGAGTATAGTAAAGATCAAAAAATTTGTTGTTTTTTTCTTTTAATTGAAAATTTTAGTTTTCTACTGAAAAATAGATTTTCCACCCAAAAAAATAACATTGAAAATGTTTAATTGAAAACAAAACTCAATCCTTAATAAGTCTTCCCCTCAAAGTTTGAATGATTCAAAAAAATGTCCAAGAGGCTATCTATGTGACATTGGCTGCTTTTAGGTTTTGTATTAGAGTTTTTTTGTGGTTTTTACACTTCATATATCTCACATTTTTAGTTATAGAGAAATTAAAAACATTTTGTAGAAAAAAATCAGAATGTTAGTAAATAGGCCCCTTTTGTATTAGGATCTTTTAACTTTCATGGCATTTGTGACTTTAGAGAAATACAGTTTAACCATTGTTTCAAAAAGCTCTTATACCACTAAAATCTGACCTTTAATAAAAGCCAAGATTTTTGATGGTGACCACTGCTGTTTCAGGATGCCATTAGAATGATATAGCAGCATCTTCAGTTGTCAAATATGTTTAATGGAGAATCTGATCCATTTGTTTCAAAACTGAGTCACTGCATATATCAGGGATGTCCAGTTCCACTCCTCAAGGGCACTTGCCATGTCAGGGAACCAATATGACTAAAATACTGACTAAATTATGAGTGTTTTATTAAATGTAAAAGTACTATAGTTTGTCTGATACAGGCATTCATGAATCACATAATTTTCCTAGTTTATAACATCCTTTTAATTTTGATTTTCAAGGCAATGTGTATTTTTCGTTTGTGAAATTTTTGAAAACTATACACTTTTATTTTAAAATTGCTGTTTTTCTGTAAACAGTAGCTAGGAAGTGCTCTCATATAGATGACTTGATAGAACATGCAGCCACATCCCTAACAAAAAAACACACTTTCTCATTAAAGCAGAAAAATAGCATTAAAAAATAAATCTGTCTGATTTGAGGAATGGTATATAAGATGCCATATAGAACAGTTTCTATATAATTGATAAAATATCACTTTCTGTAAGATTTTCTTTCCTTTATTCCTGTCTCTCTCTCTGTCTGTAAAATGTTGTACATTGAACCCAAGTAAAAGCATGCAACGATGTTAACCAATCAAAAATGTTCATTCAAAGAAAATTTCAAAAATGCTTATTTTTCATTCTTGACAATAAGTTCCCTTTAAATAAAACATTACAGAAGAGAGAGAGAGAGAGAGAGAATGATCAGAACATGAATGCCATCAATGAATCACCTTTTGTTATTCATTTCAATCTTGTAACATTTTGACTGGTTAACATCACTTTTACCTGAAACACTAAGAGGCATATTTATCTTTCTATTCATTCCTTTTGGATTTTTAGAATCATATTTATCAATGGAATTCACTATTTGATAAATATGCTTTTAAAATCCCATAAGAATGAATAGGAAGTGAGTTTATTTTCTGTGGTGAGCTCTAATCTCACATTTTGATAAATATGCCCCTAGCATTACATTGATTTAGAACAGTGAAACATTAAAATGTTTGTACAATTTTAAATTCACTTCTGCTCTTTATATAATTCATTATATACTAGCTTGGAAAAGAGATTTAAATGTTTTGAAAACTTGCTGTGATTATCATCAATATCACATTTACACTATTTTTCATGTTCTTTCATGTTCTTAAAACTCTGTATATTTTCTTACAAATACATAATCAGAGATACAGGTACACTCTGCAAGAAGAATGGTATGTCCAGACAGTGTAAGTTTTTACAGATACAGGTATAGGTTTTATCATCAGTTACTTGGTTACATTTTTTTAGAAATGTAAATCACATTTTACCACATTGTTACCTTTTTGTAGAAACTATTTTTGGTAGCTTTGTTGTGCGCTTTCATTAACTTTAAATGTTTCCCTTACACAAAATAGATGACACATTCTGTATATTGAACATATTAAGATATTGTTTTTCATCTTGGCCTGTTGTGTGATCCAAAACTCTGCACAGTTTGGTATTCATAAATCCTTGAATACATTTTTAATTGGAGAATCTCAGTTGCAGAATCCAAGTGACCAATAACATCACCACATTACCTATAAAACTGAAGGCATCAAAATTTGTGGTTAAATAATTTCAACCATGAATAGTTATATTTTGTCTTTATACTTCTCTATATAGTTTCTGAGATCATTGGATTCACCGAGGTCCATATCCTGGCACACCCATTTAATGTCATCCTCATTAGCTGTTATGAGTGCATTGACAGTTGGGCAACCATCATCGGCTGGTATTGTGGTGAAGGTAGTGAATTTTACTCTCTTTCTTTTTGAGGTTGGTGAATGCACAGGATCATTTTTTTTGTCTTTTGAAGGGGTTTCTGTTTCTTCAGCTTGCCTATGTATCTGGCTCTGCACATTCTTCTGGGTATTGCCATTGAAAAGATGGCTACTCTCATCCAATAATGTTCCTCTGTCTATGATGGTAGTATGTTCATCCTGCTGGGGGGAAACATCTGGAGTATTTTCCAACAACTCTGTCTCATTACCAAGCCAAACCCAGTCATGAGAGTGTGCCATGCTAGTCTGTCCTTCAATTGGTATTTGCTTATGTCTGTATTTAAGGGCAAATGTTGCACAATTAATTAGAAAGACTAATATGGCAAGGCAAAATACTCCTAACAAAGCATACATTCCAATTTCAAGATCACTCAGCCCTTTGGGTGCATGTATCAGGTCATTATCTTCCATTTCTCCATTGCTTTTTGGCAGGTCAATTTGAGCAGGGAAATTGGTAAAATCTATTGGAATATTTTGTAGTGGGCTGTCTTCAGAAAATCTATTATCATCCACTCTACTGTTTAGAAATGATCTAGCTGTAGTGCTGCTCTTTCGTATAGCACTTTTGTCACGTTCCAAGGGAGATCCATTGTTTCTTCCATCATTACCATAGTGTTCTACATCCTGGGATTTTTGCTTACGGTCACTGGTGTGATTTTCAATTTCATCTCCACCATAATCATTACCAGTCTGAGGACTTGATTCTTTTTGACCAAATTTTACTTTGATGTAACCATTTCCAATAGCAAGAACACTTTTTCTCTTTGATTTTTGGCAAGCCTCCGATATTATCATGTCTACTTTAATCAATGGCCCATGTCCGTCACCTTCTGCTACCACAATAGGCAATTTGAATAAACTCCTTTGGTATGTGGATACAATGGAGTCATCTAATGATGTAGCAGAGAGGGAAAAGTCTTTGGAATCATAGATGTCAAGAGGAGTTACCAAGCCATCACTAAACTGTATCCATGCACTGAGAACTGCTTCCTGTAAAATATGAGAATAATGTAAGTAGAAATATTTACCAAACCGAAAGCTATATTTCTCTGAGAATAAACTACGACAAAGGTCAATTGTCTGTAACTACTGCTGGAATTTTAGTAGAAAATGATAATGAATAATAAATATAATCCAAGTTACAATCCAATTCCATAAATGTTTCTGATGATACTATAAAACAGTGATATGGTATTTCAAAAAGAAAGTATCTAAATTTTAATAGAAAGAATATATTTATCAAAATTTAAATCGTGTAATGTTAGTGTTTTTTCTGATTTCGAATAAACTCACATTTTTTTTAAAAACTCAAATATTGTCTGTTTAAAAATCTGAATATAAAAAACATTGAGTAAAAAATGAAATAAAATCAAATACATGGAATTCATATTTTATTAGTTATTTTTAGCTCAAAAAAACCCTGAAAAATTCAGCCTGAATAAATTGTTCACACTTTGCCTATGCCAGCTCCCACTTGACTTCTACATAACTTTCCAAGCTTTTAGATAAAAAAGTTTTAAATTTTAGGTTTTTGCATTTTTGTTTTATAAATATTTAAAATGAGTGTTTTAAAATTATTAATCAAATTCATGATTTTATCACAAAAACTTTGAATTGCATAAATAATTATGAATGTTGACAAATAGCCTTTTTAATGTTCTCCTTAGACAAGTACAAGGTCTTGTATCCCTTGTACTTCCCAGTGTATTCTGCATGAAGAACAAGCGAAGGATGTTCCAAGGTATGCCCAGTTGTATGTTCCCCTTGAATGCAGGCATAACTGCATATACTGTAAGGTTCAACTCTATGCACTTTATTTTAGGATCAAAATAGAATGATACAAAGCAAAAACAGGATTTTCTGTATTTACCATTATAATTTAGTAGGGATGCACTGAATCCAGGATTCAGTTCATGATTCTGCCTTTTTCAGCAGGATTCGGATTCAGCCAAATCTTTCTGCCCAGCCGAATTAGCTGAATCCGAATCCTAATTTGCAAATGGAAATTAGGGTCGGGGAGGGAAATTGCATGACTTTTTGTCACAAAACAAGGAAGTAAAAATGTTTTCCCCTTCCCACTCCTAATTTGCATATTCGGTATTCGGCTGAATCTTTCTCAAAGGATTCGGGGGTTAGGCTGAATCCAAAATAGTGGATTTGGTGCATCCCTATAATTTAGACCATTCTGCGCTATCATCTATGTCTATAGATAGGCTAGATTCTGCACTAACACAGTCTAACACAGCTAATGAGAAACCTAAAGCTATATTCAATTATATGAGAAAAATTTATCATGATATATCATCTGGAAATGCCATTGAAGTCTAATTAAGTCCTACTGGTGATATTTTTACAATAAATATTATTTAACAGACTCATTATACTGTATTTGCCCCTAGATGTCTGTAGACGAAAACATTTGTTTCTAGGTCTCTGTGAAACAGACTGCAAGAAGTAGTTTGCTAATAAAGATAGCTACCTATTAGAAAGGCTAACAAATGCACAGTTAACAATGAAGTAAAATAAGATGTGAAGCTTTTATAATTAACAAACATGACCACTGTCATTGGTGCCTATTAGTGATTACAATCAGGGAAGGCATTTTCTACAGACAAGTAGCCTCCAATTCATCTTTATCAGTTGATAGTAATTGGAGAGCCTTGTCAGGAATTGCAGTGGATTTATTGATGTGGTTCATAGGACTTGCAGAAACAGCTTGCTGAAGGACACAACACTAAATCATTACTCTCTTTTTTTTCTCACTTTAGCTTTATTCATGTAGAATATCTGGTCACTTGAGAAATACAGCTTCCAATGGATTTTTTAAGCAGACTTATAGGGGAGAGAGACTACAACATCAACTGAGTAAAAGTTAATATTAAGGTAAAATCTAAAGTTAAGCATCAAGGACAAATGTTTCATTTTCCTTTCGGCAGAAAGGGCAGTAAATTAGAGCATAGGAATAACTTTGGAAGCTTTTTAGTAACCTTGGCAACCCATCAGCAGTTTTGGCAGCACTAGTTAATACAATTAGTATAATAAAGACAGAGGCTTATATGCAGTGTTTACAGTACTTAAAGGGGTGGTTCACCTTCAAGTTAACTTTTAGTATATTGTAGAAGGGCCAATTCTATTGTAGAAGGGACCATTTTCAATTGGTCTTCATTATTTATTTTTCAGTTTTTTTTAATGATTTGCAATTTTCTTCTGATTCTTTGCAGCTTTCTTTCTATTCAGTGCATCCCCTATTCATATTCCAGTCTTTTATTCAAACCAATGCAAGGTTGCTAGGGTAATTTGTACCCTAGAAACCAAATTGCTGACACTGCAAACTAGAGAGCTGCTGGATAAAAATCTAAAAACCTATAAAACCACAAACAATAAAAAATGAAAACCACATTGCAAACTGTCTCAAAATATCACTGTCTACGTTATACTAAAAGTTAACTCAAAGGTGAACAACCCCTTTAAGCTATGTTTTACTCTTTATTTTCTTTGTTGCTGTATAGCTGTACTCGCTATTACAACTGAAATTATTCTACCTAGCATTCTGTACTTATTTTAATACAATCCTGTTTACTGTTCAAATTTTTCCATTTACACAGATTAAAAATCATTGTGTTACAATACATAGACTATAGGGGCCAATTTAATAAGCTGCAAATTTTTCATATTGTGGTTTTGGACACCAGAAATCCTTAAAAGTTGGGGAAAAAGGGCAACTTTTTGGGGAATTGTATATGACAAAACTGTGACCATTCCAAATATGAAAATACTCCAGCTAAAAACCTGTCGAAATCATGTAGAAGTCAATGGCACATGTCCCTTAGAACAATGGAAGGGTTCTTCATTGATTAGTGGTTTTAGAGACTTATTTTTTGAAGTTGGCATTTGTGTGACAAAACGAAAAAGTCAACTTTTCTGCAACTTTTCCCATTTGTGTTTTTTCAGTTGAGATTTTTTTAATAAATTTCATGGCATTCATGTTTTTAGAGAAAGTATGTGCTTTCTCTAAAAACTGTGCAAAACTTATAAATGAGCCCTATTGTTCTACCTAGAGCCGGCTGAAAAAAAACTGATTACGGAGTGGTTATTATATGGGTTATACTTCTCGTGTGCAGATATGCTTTTTATCTATGTGTTTATACTGTAAATGAGTAACACTAGTAGTGTTATGGGATACTGCACAAACCTTTGATAGAGTTGCTACTCAAATATAAGACATTTTTATTATAGCTATTTATTACAATGAAAATTACCTATGTCCATGTGTGTCATAAGTCTAACTGGTAATAGTAGAATAGGATTCAGAGAAGGAGAGCCCTATCCTTATCACCACCTACCTCTGTTGTTGGGATATAGATCCTAATCTTTTTACTCCATTAGATAACTCAAAATAATTTACAGAAGCACATACTGTAGGCCTTTGAGCCCCTTAGCTATGCTGAGCTTGCAGGGCAATTGCAAATGACTTCTTAAAACTCTGGATTTGTGGAGAATATAAAAATATAATGCTCTCTGAAAATTCTACTAGCTTAAAACATCTTGACTTAGATGCATTGTATGTACACAGGTGTAATCTGCTTGCGCATGTCAAAAACAACATCACAAAGAGAATAGATAAATGATTAAATCTATCATACTGTTGTATATTAACTATTAATAATAACCCTCTGCTTAAAAGCTGCCCGAAAATGATTGCACTGAACAAGAATTAGTCAATGAAGCTGAAAAGTAATTCTATCTTGCACTATAAATATACTAAATTACAAGCCTTTTTTACATTGCAAAGAAAGCCCAGTGGAAATGCACAGTAGTATCAGTCTTAGCAACTACAGCTTATCCATCAATTAATTCATCTCACCAAGGTCTCATTTATGCTTGCATATTCTCTTCAGATGATGTGTAAATCAATGCAAAGCTCCAGGGAGACAAACATTTCATGTTATTTAGAAATGATGATAGACAATATGGTGCAAAGTCTAACAATTTGGAGCATATTTCTTTTTTATCCTCAGTGTTCTGTTCTTTAAGTATAAATGTTCCAACTGGGACCAGGTGCAAATCTTTGTGTCTGATGGCAGCAATTCAGAGATTTCTATTGGATAGGGAATAGTGTAAAATTTGGGCACCAGTTGTGCCTATTAGTGATGGGCGAATTTATTCGCCAGGGGCAAATTTGCGGCGAATTCCCGAGATTCGTGAAACGCCAGCCAAAATTCGCCTGGCGAAAATTCACCGAAAACGACGCAACGCATCAAAAAACGTGCTGCGACTCGTTTTGCTAATTTTTTCACCAATTTGCGAATTTCGCTGGAAGTTCGCGAATTTTTCAGGGAAGCGAAACTGGGTAGATTCGCCCATCACTAGTGCCTACCATGTAATAGTCAGCACAAGTGCAGGGCCCTTTTCACTGAGTTATTGCATGCTACAGAGAAAACAGAAGCATGGTAAACAGACGAATAAATGATTATATGATGTGGACTTTTTAATGTGAATGGGGTATTGTCTTCAGTAAAACCCTGAGTCAAAGGCAGTCTAATGGATTAATGTAACAAACATTTCCACATGGTCTAGTATTCCATAACAAACAATATGCCTTGTATGAAAACAAGGATCAGCTAAATTTCCATTCATGAGGAGGGAATTGGGCAGCACATGGGCATCCCACTGAAAATCCCCAAATTTATGTGTCATTCAGATACACAAGCTTGTTAACTAACAGTGTCCTTAGAGCAGGGTCAAATGACTCTTTCACAGGGGTCACTTAAGGGGTTCCAGGAGCAGGTTCATGTCTCTCCCCACTAGCCCTTGGGCACGGTTGTAGCTATCCGGGTGTTGGTGCTGGGAGTTGTAGTTCAGTAACCTGTGTAGGGAAGCCAGTTGCACTACAACTTTCTATATCCCCTTAGTACGGACTGCCACACAGCTCTCCCTGCCGATTTAAAATTTGTAAAATTGACATGGTAATTGGGGTGTGGCAAAATGTTTTTGCTGCACTACGCACGGAAAACAAACCTTTATGCAGCCACGCTGTCTCCTGTACTTTCCTTACAATCCGCTCTCGGCTGGCAACAAAAATATTTTAATATTTTATGGTTGGGGCTCACCACAACATGAGGAACTGTATTAAAGGGTCACAGCATTAGGAAGGTTGAGAACCACTGCCTTAGAGGGATTCTGTCATGATTTTTATGGTACAATTACTAAATTACATGGTGTAAATTGCATTCAATTATTTCTACCATTTAAAATGTTATTCTTGAACCAATAAATGTATTTTAGTTTTAATATTGGTGTGTAGGACATCTCAGGTCATTTTGCCTGTTCATGTTGTTTCTGAAAGAGTAAGTATGTCACAATGGAGCTGCTTTCGTACAGGCAATTATTTCTCCTACTCAATGTAACTGAAGCAGTAGAGACTTGGGTTGAGTGTGGGGCATGGGAGCATTTTTAGTAGTGCAGGTTTCAGGTAGGTGTTTATTTGGTTTCCTTTTTGATTGTTCTGCTGATGATATCACTCCAACTTGCAGTGTAGTAGTAATGAGTAACTGAAGTTTATCAGATCACAAGTCACATAAGGTTTCTGATAAAGGCACACTAGTTACTGAAGCATTTTGTAAAAAAAACTTTTTCCCATAACAGAATCCCTTAGTTAAGCATAGGACTTTGTAAAAACCCATAGCACGGAGTATAAAGGAAAAAATACCCGGAGAGCACAATGTATATCAGCTGACCCTACTTTTGTATACTATTATTTAGAACTTTATGCTGTAATACACAGGGACTGCAGCCTGTTGAGAGGCACTGAAATATATACTCAAATAAAAGGACACCCCAGTATTTATTGGATATCTTGTAGCACTGAGCTCTGCACCCAGTGGAACAGCTATGCCACAAACAGAAGGGTTCTGTAACTAAGTAAGGAATTTGATTCCATGACCCTTGGTGCTTTAGCACATGTGCCTGTGGATTTACAAAATGAGCCCTAATATCATTTTTTGAAGTGAAAATATGTAAATAGCAAGCGCGTTCATACATAATAACTCAAAAACAGATGAAAAAGCATTAAGCATTTAAACTGTATTCTTTATTATGGCTATAGAAGAATATTGCAGAGAGCCCACCTGCTCCCTCTATACATATGTAAATTTAGAATGACATGGAAAATACAGTAAATTATATTTCTGGCAGATAAACCTCAAATATTAATACAAATGTGTGGGGCTGTGCAATTACTTTCACACCCCGGGCTGAGTAGTAGCTCAGCTATAAAATAAATACATGAAATCTCATGATGATACAGTTCTGCTGGCAGCAAATACTTATTATATCACTACCGGCTATAGCCACTCACTTAAATAAATGACAATGGCAAACGTTCTACAAAAACACAATTCATGGTGCAGCTTTAGTCTGATTAAATGATTAGCTTGAAATTCCTATGCAAAGATAAGAAGTAAAGTTCTGGAACATAAAGTGCATAAAAATCTTTTTCAGAGAGTGTTGTGAAAGAAATGTTCACCGTAAAGCATAAAAAAGTAATTTTGCTTAAATGAAAAACATTATCATTTTCCAAAAAAATTATAGTAAAGAAACGTAACGTTTCAGTGTGGCAAAACCTCTTCTTTGAAGCATAAGTTAACAACGTGTATATGAGACTAAATTCCCCTAGTGCTTTTTCATTATATTCCCTAATTTGCTTTATTACAACACAGCAAGGCATTTGATTTGTCCCATTAACCAGACTAAATACATTCTCCTAAACACACACACATTCTTTGAGGGCAAATCCAGGTGGGTGAAATTAATTTTGAAGGTATTAAATCACTGTGGCATAGATTATAACTAACCAATATGTGTCTGTGTGAAAAGTCATATGAGCAAGTGTTAGCTGAAATCCCATTTTTTTACTGAGCCATGATCCCATAACAGCCAATTCATGATTAGCTATGTTCAAATAGCTGAAAGAAGAGTAATGATAGCAAAAGTTGATAATGTTGCCATGGGTAACCACCAAAATCTTGTCATGCAAATGTGGGAGATTTTGTGGGATGTTACCAACTGATCTTTCATGCTGTAATATAAAATCTGATGAGATAATGTTTGTCAGTTTTGTTTCCATGTATCTACATCTGACAGTCAATGCATTCAATGAGAATCTGCCCATCAGAGAGTTGGATGAAACCAATCCAACAGTCCTGTACTGCATATTGTACTTTACAGATCAGATTTAAAAATAAAGTAATTATTTTTAGACTTGTACAACTGCATTCAACTTGTAGGGTGTAATTTGTTGATGTAAGGGCATACAACGGAAGCACTCATGTAGTTCTAAGTGGGCTAATGAGCCATCATCATAGTTGTTAAAGAGTATTTTTCAAAAGAAATTAATATACTGAGTACATTTTAACAATGCATTCACATGCACGTTATTGTCATAGTTCATGGCAATGTTTCAGGGGCCAGGCAAGTACAGGTTTTAGACTATGGGTCTCTTAATGTTCTACAAACACCACCGCAATGTTGGTTTTGAAGATCCAGTCAAAGAAAATCACAACACTATCACTAAAGAGTTGTTTGACTTTTAAAGAGTGGCTTGACTTTTAAAGAGGCAACTTCAACTGAAAGTTTAATATAAGCTTCATCATACTGAAATAATACTTTTTTTTAAATATAGTCAATTAAAAATTTTGAACTGTTTCTGAAATATTCAGGTTACTTTTCTTGGAAGGTGGAAGTCTGGCCTGTTTCAGTCGTCCCAGGAAGTGAAGATGCTACGGAGCCTTTTTGGTGATGGAGGCGGTATTGGTGGTACAGGTGAGGTCATTTGAGATGTGGACTCCCAGGAATTTGGAGCCATTGATGTTGAGTGTTGTGTGAGCAGGGAGAGTTCTCCTGAAATCAACGATCATCTCTTTCATTTTATCCACATTCAGTGACAGGTTGTTCTTACTGCACTAGACAACCAGTTGCTGCTAGTGATGTGCGAATTTAGTTGCCAAAAAAAAATTCGTGAAAAAAACGAATTGCGCGTAGTTTTTTGACGCAACGTGAAGAAAACGACTCGACGCATGGCGAAAACGACGCGACGTGCGTCGAAAACGACATGATGAAAACGTGCCGCGACTCGTTTCGTGAATTTTTTCGTCAATTTAGCTGGAAATTCGCTAATTTTTCGGCGAAACGGTGTAGATTCGCCCATCACTAGTTGCTGCACCTCATCTCTGTACAAATTATTTTTTTGTACTGGAATCAATTATTTCAGTGAGCTCTAATACACCTACTAGGGAGCCCCTATAAGATACATTGGATTTAACTATCAATGAAAATACAATATCCAACTCCTGCATGAAGACAGAATGAAGAGAGACAGATGCTGAGAGGGGGACAGTGACTATAACCTTGATCAGAAACAGTACAGAATTTTTAACTATTTGTATTTAAAAAGTTTCTTATTTCAGTGTGCTGAAGCTTATACTACATTTTAATTTTTACTATAGTTCCTCTTAAACATGTGCAAATGATATGACTTGTTCTGTTGTATTTTAAAGTTCTTATTTATTAAGCATGGTTCATTTGTGTCTTTGGCTGCTCCTGCTACAACAATTAGCTAAGTCTATGAGGACTATGAAAATAAAGGCTTGATAGGGAGTCATGCAAGGACACAGCTGAGCCAATGAATTAAAAAAATCTTATAAGAAAATCCTCTATGTAGATCCAGGGAACCAAATTCTTGCCTAGTTTTATTCTTAATTAGGACAGAGAAACAAGAAAAAGACCTTTTGCTTGGTCTCCATCACTCTACCTGTTTAGGAGTATGAAGAAGTTCCTGAGCTGTTGAGGTTGCAACAAATGCCTTGTTATTTGCTGCGCTGGACTGAAGGAAGAGTGACAGTCCGGAGACAAGCTGCACTCCCAGGTCTGTTATTGTCACTTTGTCATCAAGGACTGTCACTGTCTTTTCTGCCAGGATGGAATCGGAAAGAGGGGACATCACCTTCAACAAACAAAGAAACTGATTTAATAATAAGAAACCACATCCATAATTTATACACTGTTTTCTGCTGAGCAACCTAGCTGCATTTAAAAAAATATATGTATATATATGTATATATATTTATATAGACGCATTAACAATGTGCATACTGTCTCATCCTGCAATCTAATGAATGTGTTAATAATTTTGTCAGCAAATATAGCATTTTAGAGCACTCTGTCAATAAGTAAAACAATGGATATATATTTACATTATTGTTAGCCTCACATTTAAGAGAGATTCTCCCCAGATTTCTTAGCTACCGTGGATCTTTAAATGTCTCCTCTCCTTTTCTCTTTTTAAAAACTGCACTGTCTACCTACAGTCTATATAATATGATATTGTTTGGCAGCATAAACTGTCTCTGTTCTTTATGCCCAACATAAGGGATAATTTATGATCTATGAGGCATTGAGGACAATAAACAGGTGCAAATTGGAACACATGGACCAGCCTCTGACCCAATGACTATAATGCTGCCTGCATTCAGCAGCACTATATTCATGAGTGGTGGGTGAAGTGATGAAGGCAAGTAGGCAATACCATCATTCAAGCCCTATCCTGTAATTTTTGTATTCAAATAACAAGTTAGCAAATAGTAGAGTAAACAGGTTCCTCTTGTGATCTTGCCCCAGTCATCAGAAGAAAGTTTGCTTTTCATAGCATGGTATGCTAGGCCACACTCCCTTTTGTAGAGTTAGTATTTAACACTTTCATTTATTATTTACCATTTAATTGCTTCACCTTGGCTCACAAATTAGCTATTATGAGGCATTTATTGTAAAAGGCTTATTTTTGAGCCAAAATATTAAGCAATAACAATTACAAATTGAAGAAAGTATGAAATCCTTCCACTAATACATTGTTAGTCTGTAGATGAAGTTGAAAAATATAAGGGCCTATGATTCCCAACCCTTTGTTAAGAACTTAAGTTCCACCCTTTGATAATAGATTTTATGTACTATGTATTGTAAAGTTGTTGGGTGAAATGGTATAAATGATACCTTAATACAGAACAAAAGGAAAGCTATTTTCTATGCATATAGCACTAAAAAAAGTATCAGTGTAATTTAGAACACTTCACGTGATCTTTAAAACTTCATTCTATAACTTTTTCCACATTTTTGCCCAACATACTGTATACAATTGTAAAACTCCTTAAATATTCAGTTGCATACCTGTATGGTAGTCCTGCCAACCTCCCGGCCAATCAGTAGTCTCCCATCTTGTAGTTTTGCAACATGTGGCTCCTCCAGTTTCATGAAGTCTGTCACCAGGTCTGTGATATCAAACTGCCAATCTGATCCTAACAGGAATTCAAGTTGCCCCAGAGGGTCAGAATCTTCAGCCACAAATTGAGTGAGAACTCGGACTGTTGCATGTTGGTACTGTAGGGAGCATCCCCTTCCTCTGCGTTCATCTTCATCTTCATCATCACTGTCTCTGGTTGGTCTTAATAAATTAAAAATTGACTGTGACTAATAGTTATACTAAGATATTGGGTTGATGTAATAAAATGTGCACAATTTGGTACTGGTCTATTTGCCTATAACAGCCAACCAGCAGATAGGATTTGATGGTCAGTTGTTTGAAAACAGACAACTGGCTGCTATGGACAATTAAAGGCCCATTTATTAAAGGTCACATTTTAGTCTAGTATAGCTTTTTGAAACTAAGGTTAAACTAATTTTCTCTAAAACCACAAATGCCATGAAAGTTATTAAAAGTAGGGATGGCGCGAACTGTTCGCCGGCGAACTTGTTCACGCGAACATCCGCTGTTCGCGCTCGCCGGAAGTTCGCGAACGTCGCGCGACGTTCGCATTTTGGGTTCGCGTCAATTTGGCGCTTTTTTTTTGCCGCATTTTTTTGCCCTCTCACCCCAGACCAGCAGATACATGGCAGCCAATCAGGAAGATCTCCCTGGACCACCCCCACACACCCCCTGGACTAAAAAAAAAAAAATGTGCATACCTCCCGAGTCCCAACTGTCCCTCTTTTGCGAGCTCAACCCTCTGTCCCTCATTTGTACTGGAAAGACCCTCTTTTTGGAGGACCCTCTTTCACTGGAAAGACCCTCACTGAACAGCCAGAAAAAGAAGCAAAGATTTGAACTTGGCTTTTGGCAGAGAGTCCAGAACAGCTAACAGGTGCAGGTAAGATACTTTGTAACACTTTTGACATAAGAAAATAATGGATTTTTCTTTTCCCTTGATCCCCCTCTGGCATGCCACTGTCCAGGTCGTTGCACCCTTTAAACAACTTTAAAATCATTTTTCTGGCCAGAAATGTCTTTTTTAGCTTTTAAAGTTCGCCTTCCCATTGAAGTCTATGGGGTTCGCGACGTTCGCGAACTGTTCGCGCGTTTGTCGCAAGTTCGCGAACGCGTCCGCGAACTTTTTTGCGGCGGTTCGCGCCATCCCTAATTAAAAGATCTGAATATAAAAAAGTACAAATGTTAAAAAATAAACACTGAAAATGCGCTTAAGATACAAAAAACCTCCTCTAAAAATCCAAGCTTATGGGACAGTTACTAGAGAAAAATATCCCAAAACCCTCTAAAATCTGAATGTTTTAAAAAAGGCCCAGTAGGATGATTCACAAAAGAGCAAAGTGGCTAATGCTAGTGACAATTCAGTGTTGCCTCCTGCAGGGACATTGCCAATTCACTAACAGGCTCAGGCGCCAATTCCCTAAAGTTTTCACTCTGGTGAACAATCGTTACTCCGCATATTCACTAAAGTGCGGATTTTACTGAACGTTACCTCTTTCACCAGAGATGACTTTGCCACCTCAGACCAGGCGAAGTGCTAAAAAGAAGCTAGATCTTCCTCTGTCTTCTTTCACTTACATCATATCCTTGGTGAAGTTTTGTAGTGGAGTTTTTCATGGTTTTAATAGTTTAGAAATCTCAATTTTTTTTGAGAAATAATATAATTTTTAGAGGAAAAAATATGATTTGTGAGAAAAAATAGAAATCCAAATGTTAGTGAATTGCCCACTTAGACTTTGAACAATCGTTGTGCCTTTTCTTACATTTCCTTTACATACTGAGAGAAAATGTTATGTAATGTACTGCATTGTACTTTCTATGCCTAAAGACTGTTTTTGTGACTGTACAGATTTTTGTGCATTTTTATGTCAGCAGGAAGACTTTTACTTATATAATTATAGCTCAGATTCAGGTATCATGTCATCTTCTTTATTGATCAGTATTGTGCATCTAACATAACTATTTGAGTGTTCAAATTACTAGAAGGAAAAAAAAAAAGATTCCAAATATATCTTTCTCTTTATTGCTTCACATCCAACAAAATTACAGCTCTGAAATTCTACAATAATAATTTTATCTCATTCAATGCAAAACACCCACCTTCTATTTGCAATTATAGGCACTCTCCATCCTTTGATTTGACTGAGCTCAGTGTCAGATATATCTATCTGGAGAGGGAGTCTTGGAACCCAGATGGTAATCTGCAGAGGGGCACTCAGATACTGGTAGGTGAAGTTCACAATCACCCCAGCCTTTCCTTTCATTTCCTTGCCATTGACAAACACATAGTCACATCTCTCAGAAACCTGGAGAAAGGAATAATCATATAAGAAGTAACAGTAATAAGCACTTGGATGTTTCACTGAAAGACCTGGATGCAATCTATATACTCTAAAGAGAGACTTTTTAAGAGAAGGTTTTATGTTTTGTCTCCACTACAGAGCCTGTTGTATCTTAATGAACAATGTATAACACAGTGCATATAGTCATAAGGTTATGAGAGCCATATCTGTATTAATACATTATATTAGAATTCTTTGCAATAGGATCTGTTCAAGCAAAAAATGACATAAATTATTCAGTACTGTACTGCCCTAATAAAAACAGAAGGTGTTTCATATCAACAAAGTCCACTTGTG
The DNA here is from genome assembly GCA_024363595.1 of Xenopus borealis. Classification (NCBI taxonomy): domain Eukaryota; kingdom Metazoa; phylum Chordata; class Amphibia; order Anura; family Pipidae; genus Xenopus; species Xenopus borealis. The sequence goes on from CM044431.1 coordinate 173,791,187, forward strand.
TGACATAGAAAGAAAGGATATTCATTATATATCACTCCAGCTGTATCGTGCCTGGCTAAGTATTCAAGAAAGTAAGGTTTAGATGGGAAAAAACATTTATATATATATATATACATATATAAATATATATATATATATATACCTTGCTTAAGGACTCATAATAATAGGAAGTGCCAATATGGACTCTTTGATAATATAATTATAAAATATGATAATGTATTACATACAGTATGTACTAAATAGGCACTCAGTTCAAATACTGAAAGCACCTTGTTACAGTGCAAATCAGCAGATCATCTGAGATCCAGATAAGATTGATGGAGCAATTCAAGTCAACAGTTGGTTTCAAACCAGTTTCTTGCTTTCAGTGTCATGACAGAATTGAAAACAATGTGTTTCACAGTTTATTCAGTGAAAGAAATGTTCACATGGTGACATGTTTTCTGCAAATTAATTTTCTCTGGAGAAGAATAAGAACAAAAAACATTGAATTATTGGAAATAATATGAAAATGTTGTTGTTCCTTGTCAGTGGCAACCGGATCATGTAATGCAAATCTGTCACACCGCAGCTTTGCACATGATGCCTATGACAAAATCCATGGGTTTGAACTTATTATAGTAACATGGAGATTAAGCAGTATTGATCAACAAAGTTACAATATGAAGTGCATTTCCAAGCTTGCAATAAAAGAGGAAAAAGCTGTAGGAATGCATCTCTCTTTGGTGTCTGCAGGCTGGTGGTGAGGTGTTGCCTCTTATACAACACATTATTAGTACTTGGTATGTTATGCAAACTGAAGCCTTTGCATCCCTTCTCCACTGAATATATAATGAGATCTAGTTTTCAGCCAAGTAGAAAAACAGCATTAGTTAAAGGTGGACAGACCAATCAACACAACTTTCTGACAAGAGCGTCACCTCCACAGCAAAGCATTGCAGTAAGATAAGGAAGATATCTGCTTTGTTCAGAGTTATTTTCAGAATATTGACACTAACTATATAAACCGTTTTTTTCATTGTGCCTGTACTCCTTGCCCAGGGGATTTTTCTTTTAATTCACAGCCGCACATCATATATCATACTGAACATGCATGAAAGATGTAACTATATGAAGCACTCTGGGGTCCACGCTTTCATTTTCTGCCATGGTATTTAGAATAAGACAATGAAGTGGATGCCACTCATGTAATGTAATAATTATTACCCAGTATATATGTATAATATGCGTTGTACAGTAGGTACTTGTTTGGAGCCTTTTTTTTCTTACCCCCACTTAATTGCTTGAAATTTAGGTAATAAATAGTCAAAATTATGTTAGAAATTGTATACAGGTATGGGACCTGTTATCCAGCATGCTCAGAACCTGTTTTTTTTTCTGGGTAATGGATCTTTTGTAATTTGGATCTTCATAATCTACAAGACTTAAAGGGATACTGTTATGGAAAGAATTTTTTTTTCCAAAATGCATTAGTTAATAGAGCTGCTCCAGCAGAATTATGCACTGAAATCCATTTCTCAAAAGAGCAAACAGATTTTTTTATGTTTCATTTTGAAATCTGACATTGGGTTAGACATATTGTCAATTTCCCAGCTGCCCCATATCATGTGACTTGTGCTCTGATAAGCTTCAGTCACTCTTTACTGCTGTACTGCAAGTTGGAGTGACATCATCCTCCTCCTCCCCCCCCAGCAGCCTAACAACAGAACAATGGGAAGGTAACCAGATAACAGCTCCCTAACACAAGATAAAAGCTGCCTTGTAGATCTAAGAACAGCACTCAATAGTAAAAACCCATCTCTCACTGAGACTCCTTCAGTTACATTGAGAAGGAAAAACAAGAGCCTGCCAGAAAGTAGTTCCATCTTAAAATGCTGGCACAAGTCACATGACATGGGGCAGCTGGGAAATTGACAATATGTCTAACCCAATGTCAGATTTCAAAATGAAACATAAAAAAATCTGTTTGCTCTTTTGAGAAATGGATTTCAGCGCAGAAGTCTGCTGGAGCAGCACTATTAACTGATGCATATTGAAAAAAAACATGTTTTCCCATGACAGTATCCCTTTAAATAAACCCAATAGGCTGGTTTTGCTTCCACTAAGGATTCATTATATCTTAGTTTGGATCAAGTATAAGGTAGGACTTTATTAAAAAAGGAAATCTTTTTCTTTAAAATGTGGATTATTTGATTAAAATGGAGTCTATGGGAGACAGCCTTTTCATAATTTGTAGCTTTCTGGAAAATTAGTTTCCGGAAAACAGATCCCATACTTGTATTATAGCACGTTAAAGGGCTATAGCTGGATTCCCTTTTGGTATAGTCAACTACAATGAAAAGTGATACAGCAAAGTCAGGGATAATATTTGTTTGGAAATTTCCTAAAAGAAACTGTATATATTAGTAAAGACAGTAATAGAAAAGAATATATAAAGTCAAGCATTAATAATTGAACAATCTTTTACAATATCCATTAATGGCATTTTAGCTTTGTTAACCTACCTATCTATTATTGAAACCAAAAAAAATTACAACTGTGCAGAAACTAATGCATGTAAAGTAATAGGAAGAATAGCAGAAACCATTAAAAACATGTATCTGTCAGTTAATGTAGTGTAAAAAGTGCTGAGCAGAATGCACAAGTATGAAAATATATATATTCCCTAAATGACAAATGCCGCTGTCTGAACATATCTGGGCTATATTATCTCCTGAAATTGAGTTTACTGTTTATTTGACATATTTACAGTATACAGGCAGCTTGACAGTAATGCAAGCTCTGTGTTTCTCCTCTCAGCCTTGCATTTTGCCTACTACTCATTTACAACTAAAACAAGGTTTGTTATGAGCAAGCCAGAAGCATTAAGTTGTACTTAATGAGTAAGAAAGCATTATTTTTCCAAATTAGCACTGAAATAATACTGAATTAAATGGTAAAATTAACAGTATTTGCATCCTAAGGATGCTTTGTGATCAGTGCTTTAATTATGAGTACTAACAGTACCTGCTAAAACTGTTATTTTTTGCCTAGTACTCTGTATGTACTGAGAAATCAGATATCAGGCAAGGAAAACATCTTCGATGGAAATAGCTTATCCCCTGTGTGCAAATATGGCTGCTTCTACAGCTTTGCCTTTAAGGAAGTCTCCAAAGACTGATCAATTAAATTCTGCATACAAGTAAAAAAAAGAACAAATAAAAAAATAATGTTCAAAGTCAACCTGTAATAAAATATATTGACCAGGGAATCAATAGTATCTTCATAAGGTATAGGGGCCGAGGTATACCTGGGTATACCTGCTCTGATGTGATTTCCAAGGATTTTTCTGACTGTATGTTTATATTTGAACCATTAATATGTTCCTATAAGAGATAATTTCCTGCTGCATGTCCTGTAAAACAAAGGCTAATTTTACGTAAATAAATAATAAGGGCAAATTTTTAAGATTTAAGTTGTTTTTTCCATGAAAATATGAATATTTTTAGGTCAAAACTCACATTGAGTTGAAAAACTATTGATCAAAAATACACCGCCTAAAACCTGTTGTAGAAGTCAATGGCAGAAGTCCCTGGAATCATTTGAATAGGTTAACAGCCTTCTTGATGTTTAAGTTTTTTTCTGAGGGTTTTAGCTGAAAATTTGAATCAATTAATTCAAGTTTTTTTCTGCTGAAAACTCGATGGGAGTTGAAGTAGCACAGTGGGGTATTTGCCATTCAAATTTTTTCTTAAACACAATGCTATTTGAGTTTCAAGGTCATTCAAGTTAATTTGAGGTAAAAAAAATTATAACATTCGACCTTTGATAAATCAGTGTCATGAACAGCACCCTAAATCCAGAACCCAAGCTAAGCTACATGGTCTTGGCCGTCACTTCTGCCTATAACCACCGCCTTTAACCTTGGGACCAGCCCTTGGCTAATTGGATGCCACCAAGTCTTATTTGAGAGAGGAGCAAAGCAATAGGTTTTGGACGAGCAAAGGGGATAGATAGAAGAACACCACCAGACGCCACAGAGTGGAACAGGCAGGCGGGCCAGGGAGATCAGGATAGAGAGAGCAGAATGGTCACAGACAGGCAAGGGTCAGGATTGGAGATATCAGAGTAGTAAGGCAAAGCAAGGGCCAATACACTATAGATCAGGCAGGAATAAAAAAAGCAATAGCACCAGGAACAAACTACTGTAACTGAACCTAACAACGGGCAAAGTGCAGAAGACTGAATTCCCCTTTTATACTGTTAACTTTCACGCCATGTGCAATGACTTCATCATGCTGGCGTATAAACCCGGAAGCGTTGCCGGCACACACCATAGGGTAAACAGGGACAGAAGGGAAAGAAGCAGCGCAGTGGGCGTCCACGCCGATGGAGCTGCGGTGGACCCCACTGCCCGCTAGACCACCAGGGTGAGTCATTACAATCAGCCCCTAAGTGTTTATTATTTTATGCACTCTAGGGCTTCTTGCCTTCCTTTTGATAGACACTTTCTCTTGGCTACATATGCACATGGTGGATCAACTCATGGGTCAGAAGGGGAGCAGTAACCTTAGGTAAGATGCAGAGCTCTTAGAAAAAACAAACAATATATGCATTGTCTTTATGTGCATTTATCTTTTAAAATTCATATAGAATATGAATTATAAACCATAAGAATAATACACAGTAATAATAAAAACATTATTGTTCAATATATTAGCACTTGAGAAAACAAAAGCAAATACAATCTGTCGCTCTTAATGGGAATAACTTACTGTTTTCAATCTTTTAAAGCAAGGCTCTACCTTCAGACATTTCATTTGCTATTTTATAAAAAAAAATGACTTAATTCAGACAAGGATATTTGGTTCATAATTCTTCAAAACTACATTGTAAGGCATGAACAAAGCATTTATTAAGATCATATACAGACATATTTTTATTGTAAATGAAATTAAAAGCATTTTCCCTGTTTATGGCCCTAACTTATGACAAGGTCCATGAAAAGTACAATGAGTAGAATGAAAATAAATGGAGAAGATTTAAATAAGTCAGCTCTTGCTTGAAATAAATGGAATAAAAGCCATGCAGATAGCTACTTAAGTTCTAAATGTGACATTTTAAACATGACATAACTGCTTAAATTTATTTGTTGATAAATACAAAAGTCAGATGCAAGTTTTATTAAAACACATGCTGTCATGTTTTTCTTTTCTTTGTTTTTATATTGTTTCTTCCAAAACAGGTAACATTATCTTGGATAGAAAGAATACTTGTCTGAACTTGCCTGACAATGACAATTCACCCATTCTTCCAGGACATTGTCCAGACTGTTATTGAAATTCATAGAACTGTTAGAATGCTGTCCCTGCTCTGTCACTAAACACAGATAGTATCTAATTTCTATTAAATAGAAACATATTAAGGCCGCAGGCATGTCTTCCCATTGAGCTAGCTATTAGTTTTGTTTTTTTACTCTAAATAAACAACATTAATGCATTGTAGAAATAAGCATTTCTCTCCCCTGAACAAAAACAATGCTGAGTAACAAATAAGCCAATTCATGTCATGGATTATTTAACGCTCGTAAGTTTGTACTGTTGAGAGTACTATATCAGATCACTTTTTTAGCCAATAATGTATGCTGTGTTTACAAAGTTACCCCATTTCCCCCACTAAGCTTTATAGCTATGTCTGTTAAGATTCATCATAAAACAAGTTAAGGTAACCATACCATAAAGCAAACAAGTTGGCATATTTCAAAACCCTTGTACTTTCCTGACTGTGGCCTTCATAAAAAAAACAAAAAACAAGTAATATAAATATACAAGCTGAACAGAAAAACAGCTTTGAAAAAGTAATTTGTAAAAAATAAAATCCCTTGATTATTCTAGAGAATTGCTTTAAGAAGAATAGCCAGGCCAAAAGATAATGCCTTTTAGTAGAGAACTTTCTAGGAAAAACATATCTTAGAATGTCACTGGAGTACTTAAACAAAAATAACATAGGCTGCTTTTATCTACATTCAATATATAGTTTAAAGGAACAGTTCAGTGTAAAAATAAAAACTGGATAAATAGATACAGTAGGCTGTGCAAAATAGAAGATATTTCTGATATAGTTAGTTAGCCAAAAATGTAATGTATAAATGCTGGAGTCACTGGATGTCTAATATAATAGCCAGAATCCAACTTCCTGCTTTTCAGTTCTTTAACTTTGAGTTAGTCAGCGACTTGAAGGGGGACCACATGGGACATAACTGTTCAGTGAGTTTGAAACTGATCCTCAGCATTCAGCTCAGATTCAAAAGCAATAGTTATGGCCCATGTGCCCCCCCTCAAGTCACAGATTGGTTACTTCCTGGTCACTAGAGTAACCAGTCAGTGGAAAACAAGAGAGCTGAAAAGCAGGAAGTTGGATTCTGGCTATTTTGTTAGACATCTAGTCACTCCAGCCTTTATACATTACATTTTTGGCTGACTAACTATATTAGAAAATTTTTTTATTTTGCACAGCCTATTTACCCAGTTTATAATGTTTATACTTAATAATTCCTTTATGAGATTTTGCTGAACCACAAATTACAGTTGCTGTTGGAGGATGCTGGCAGTTATTTTGGTATTTCTGTTTTGTTTTCAGGTCTTACAGATATTGTTGCACCAATATTGGTTCGACTGAACATATTTTGATAAGTACCAGTAAAAGAAAGAAAGGCGACTCACAGCATCATGCTTTTCTATGTTATTTTCACCAAGCTTGGAAAGGCTGTTAATGTAGCAGAATCTAGTACTATTATGCTAGAAATAATCTATGCTATGCATACCAGTACTAAATTCCTTGGTATGGATGCCCTTTTTAAAATGAAACATGATTAGAAACAGCAGTTTCATTTGATAAACTTGCTAGGGAATGGAACCGTAGCTCTAGAGCAGCATCAAATACATTTTATTGCATTTATATGTAATATTTGTTCCAAATTCTTGATACTGGACTTTCTTCATCAGGTCTTTATGGATTAACTGCCCACTGTGCATGTTCTTATGAGTAATGAGAGGAACTGTATACCTTAACCATAGCTAGTTGCAGACATAGGTGATACATACTGGTTCTCAACAATGCCTCAATAAATATTGTTCTCCTATAATTTCAGGATTTTTTCTTAGTTTTTTCCAGATTTAACAATTTTTAAGTTTATTACCACGAATCTGCAATGTTAGTAAAAGAGGATATAATAAGACACTTCCTGCACCTCAGTAATGAGAAGCTAAAATAAATACTGTAGGTAGCAACTTTTTATTCTGGCTTAAAATATCAAAATGTCCATTATTGGCTTCTTATAATCAGGAAATGTTATATGAAACCATTCTTGATTTTCTTAACTGATCACAATTTTCAACAACAAATCTATTTATACAGAATCTATTCAATCTTTAGAGGCCCATTTATTAAATTAAAGGTCACATTTTTGTGATAATAGAGGTTTTTGAACAACAAAAACAACAAATGCCATGAAAGTTATGAATAGATCCAATTCTAAAAAATGCAAGCAAAAATAGTAATGGAAAATTAAACACCTTGGAATTTTGTTTCTTTTGAAAATGGATGTTTGGATCTATAAAAACCTCTAAAACCATGAACGAAAGACAGATCTTGGGGGGAAAAAAACAAGGCAAACAAATTCTACTGACTATTATTTAACCCCAACAGCTTTTACTTGGCATATTTTTTAATTACGGATTTTATAGATTTGACACTTCATAAATAACAAAAAATGGTTTATTAAGGAACTATGAGAAACATATAATTGGAATGGGAGAAGCAAAAGTTCCCAGAACATTAATAACTTGGGGCCTTAGTGAAACCCAACTGAGTGCATCTTAGCATTCACACCATATGATACAAACCTAGGAGAACAAACACTATATTATTGTATTTTTATTTTATTAGACTTTATCTAATCACATGTTTCTACAGACTACATTGCATGAAAACTTGTAATGCATGTTTGACAGATGCAGTGTAAATGTAAATCAGTTTTACTTGGCCTTTTTATTTGTGCATGAATAAAAATGTCTTTTCCAACATATTTCTTCTCTGATATCACAAACACGTTAACATTTAGGGGCAGATTTACTAAGGGTAGAAATTGATTCGAAGTGAAAATTCTAATCAAATTAAAATTTCGATTTCAAATTTAATGTTGGGCTTATTCTACTATCGATTCAAATTTGCCAAATTCTAATTTGAATTCGATTGTTGAAGTACTGGCCCTAAAAAAAAATTTGATATATTCAGCAGATAAGACCTACCGAATTGCAATATATCACTATGGGAAGTGATTTTGATCAAATAAAAAAAAATTAGATTGAATGGTTGATAGTTCGAATCGTTCGAGTTGATCGATTTTATCGATCAAATTTTTTATATTCTATCTTCTGATAATTCAAGTTGCGTTAAAACCCTTCGAATTTGAAATTTGAATTCGAAGGGTTTTAATTTGAATTTAACTCGAGGGTCGAATTCAAGGGTTAATTAACCCTCAAAATTCGACTCTTGGTAAATCTGCCCCTTAATGTTGCAGGTGGGTATGCTTATGATATCATCCTGTGTAAGAAATACCATATACTTAATTAGGGTTGTGCTAATTTAAAACCCTACAATCTGTCTCCCTCAGCTGGGAAATCATGGCAGGTCTATAGTGCTCTGAGACCTGATGCTCAATCCGTCTGAAATATTCCTGTTATATCCTATTGAAGCTGTTAGCTGTTAATCGGAGCATCTGAGACACGTTTGAGGTGTTTAGGCCCTGCTTTTCTCATTAAAAGCTGTATGAAGGAAGCAATTATATCAATAAATACAGAGAAAGACTCAGGCCAAAAACAATTCTAATACTTTCCCTGGAACAGTCAGTAGGAACAAGCAGATTATAAGATTAAAAAAAAAACCACAGTTAATCATTTTTAGTATCACATACCATAAAAAGCCAAACAAAGGAATGTAAAAGGGGAAAAACAAGTGGGCATATTTGCAGCAGTAGAGTAACCCATAGCAACCAATCAGCAATTAATGTAGCTCAATCTACTAGTAGAATAATGAAAGTAAATATTTAATTGATTGATAGCATTTATTGCACTAGAGGCAAAAAGGTGTTGGCTATATTAGGTGTTGGCTATATAAGTGTTTTCCCTGCAGGGGGCGCCCACGCTTCTGATGAAGTGACGATTTTGGTCACGAAACACGTCAAGCCGCGTCTCCCTGCTTGCATGAATTTCTCATTTTAACTTGAAAGAATAAAGATGTGATTTTAACTTTCGGTTCCACTGTGGAGTTTCTACCAGCCTCCCCGCTTTACGCTTTCTTTCAGTATATTCCCTAGTACTTATACCAGTGCTTACATTATTACATTTACTAGGTTATTTATCAGTGTGTGTGTACCTCATTTACTGCTTTTTTTAAATTTATCAGCTCAGGGATAACTGGAATGGATAAATATGTGGAAAAATATTGGTTATTTCTGCAACCATTTGTATATAGAAACAACATGTTAATACACCTCCCCTGTAGTTTCACATATAAAAAAATAGTTGAATTACAGAATAAAACACTTAAATTATAGAAAAATTTGTCAGCGACAAAAATACGGATGCATACTTCAGCTAATTTTTTTAAAGCATGACATACATTGGGTGAATATAGTCCATGTAATCTTGTTATTTACAGTTCTCAATGGAAGGTTTCTGTCCAGTTGTTCCAATGTCAACTTTTGAAATAGCCCTGGCATGAAGACAGGTGTGTACCCTTGTCATGTATGCATACAATCTGCTGTTTGCAGATTTAAATATAGACATGGCATCCATGGGTAGAAAAAAAAGGCATATTAATAAATGAAAGGTGTATCTGAGAAGCTGCAAATAAGAGGGGGAATTAAAAACAAAACAAATGTATTCATACTATTGTACAGAATGGATGAACAAATAAGGTACCAATGCCAGTGGGTGTGTATGGCCATGTCTTCATAGAACATATACCAACAAATTTTATAATAATATAGCATTGTTAATGTTATGGCAGGATAACATATTAAGCATCCAAAACCTTTCCAGTTAGACTTGCACATTGTTAAGGATCCCAAGGGCCTCTATTATTAACATGTATTTCTATAGCGCCAACTTGTTGCGTAGCGCTGTATACACTTGGACCTTCACTCCTGGCTGACACTCTTCTTACACCTTTTCCTGCCCTATGGAATTTTTATTTTGCTAACTTATATGCACAAAAATTAAATTATTTATATGAGAAGAAAAAAAAATATTTATATCTAGAGCGTCCTAATCATAGCCATGGAGTTTTACACAGCAAACCAGAAGTCAAACTCAACATGCAGCATGTTCTACTTGACAACATAAATTGAAATACAGTATGTACTATAGCTAACAATATGTTATTTTTAACTACTATGTGACAACCTTACAGTTTCATTTTGCTACCATTAAACACAGAGTTTTGTCAAAATGTCAAAAGTCTTACACTCCAAAAGCGTAATCCATTATTGCCATTAAAAGTTTCACTTGGTTCATTTGTTCCCATCTAGCTACAAGTCAAAAACAAATCCATCCATTATTTTCCTATTTGATTTAAATGAAATGTTAACTTTCAAAAAAAAGTTTTGTGCAGTATGTATATTATAAGGGGATGGGTTCAAAACAACCAAAGAACTTATCATCCCCCACTTAACCTAACTCCCACATACTGCACAACCATCAAGGTCCTCAGCCATCAAAATTGCATTATTTTTCCCAATTCCTTTCACAATGAAGGGCTACTGATGAGACATCCATATTCTTATATGGATTCTTATATTCTCAGACTTTAGGACTGCAGGGTGAATATTACAATATAACAAATCCAGTTGTGTTTGGTAGGCATATTTATTATTACATTTTCCCGAAAATGTTATTTGCGAAAATAGCTCCGATTTCCACAATTTGTTTTCCACAGTTTTTCTCCAAAATCCGCAAATTTTCCAGAGTTTTCACCCAAAAACTCTGAAAACATTGTAGAATTGCACAAAACCCTGCACACAACCAAAAACTAATGGGACTTTTCCCATTGACTTATATGCAGCCTCGGCAGGTTTGAGATACTGTATTTTCATATTCAGACTTTTTCTTCTTCCAGGATTAATAAATTCCCAAAAATTTGTGGTTTTTATAAAAGCCTATTTTAGCCCAAAAAACACAAATTGTTAAATTTTTCAGAATTCAGAGTTTGATAAATAGCCCCTGTATATAGGGATACACCAAATCTACTTTTTTTAAATTCTGCCAAATTCAGAATCTTTTACAAAGGGTTCAGCCTAGGAAAAATTAGGGTACTAAAAGGGGTGACAAATTTAGATTTTGCTAGAGAATAAAATTATGTGTATGCAGAATTTCCTGTGTGCCCTCCTGACTTGATTGATTCTGTTCTTAAGCTAGCCTTGGTCACTACTATCCTGGCTTTGAGTAAGAGCCACCTCCATGGCTGTAAGAGTAGTTATTTGTTTATCAGTGCTGTGGAGTGGTATCTCTATGCTCTCCCTAGTCTACAAAAGTGTACAAAAGCTCTGTAGTGATGGGCAAATCTTGGGCTTCCTGAGAAAATCGTGAAACAGAGTTCAACGCCGCTTGTGTCTCGTTTTGGACATGGGCGTCAGTCTAAATTTTTGCAAGCGTTTCGCAAATTTATTCACTGGCGGCGAATCGCAGGAATTCGCAGTGAATTTGCACCAGCCGAATAAATTCCCCATCACTAACAGTTCAGAATCCATGGAACTTATGTCATTTGACTTAGGGGCAGATTTATTAAGGGTTGAGGTGAATTTGAGGGAATTTTCAAAGTTAAAACATTCAAAGTAATTTTTTGGATACTTCGACCATCGAATAGGCTACTATGACTTAAAATATTTGACCATTCGATAATTGAAGTACTTTCTCTTTAAAAAACTTAGACTACAATAGTCTGCCAAATTAAACCTGCCAAAGTGCTATGATAGCCTATGGGGACCTTCTAGAGCATTTTTAAAAGTTTTTAAAAGCCAAAGAAAAATCATTCGATCGTACGCTAAAATCGTTTGAATGAAACGATTTTACTTCGACCGCAGGATAGCCAAATTTGATGAAAAGAACTTTGACTTCAATATTCGTATTTGAAGTATTTAAATTCAATGGTCTAATTTCGAAGTATTTTCCACTTCGAAATTCAACCCTTGATAAATCTGCCCCTTAGTCTTTCATCTCATCTGATCTCCGGTAACTCCAGTAGTCAATTGTATGATTCTGAAGTCGTGATTTTAAGTGTTCAGATTTCTTTCAGCCATGCACTTGGATTCAGTCAAACTTGGATAATGAACCAAATCTGGCATTCAGTGCATCCCATATGTAACCAGCAATTTTACAAGGGATCCTCTCTGGACAAGACAACATTGTAAGGCCTGTAGTCCTAGCATATGCATGGCCTGCTCTGCTGGGGAAGATCTTTCAAAGGGTCAAAGTGAAAATATGAATAAATTTAAATTAATTCGAATAAATTAAAATTTAAAAAAAAATCTTATTTCAAAGTATTTTTAGTATTCGACTATCAAACTAAAAAAATTGAATTTGAATTGAAAAAAATTTCGAATTGAAAAAAGATTGATTAGAATAAATTTTAATAAAAAAATTGACTATTCGAAATGTATCATGCACTTTTTGTTTAAAAACTTTGACTAAAACACTTCATCTTAAACCTTCCAAATTGCTGTTTTAGCCTATGGGGGACCTCCTATAACCTATATTGAGTCTTTTGGTGGACTATAAGAAGTCTTTTGGGGCAAATACTTTGAATCAAATTTGATCGAATGCCCCAATCGTTCTATTTGAATGACCTATTTGACCAAAAATGTGGTTGCTTGAATTTCAAAGTTTTTTCACTTTGAAATTCGAGGCTTGATAAATATGCCCCAAAGTGTTATGGTTAACTTTGCATTCTTGATGCTGACACTGCCCACTGGGGATTAAGATTGAAAGTTTACTGTATATCTGATTTCCCAAGAGATTCCCCTTGTCAGAGCTTACGTTATACAAAACTCATAGACAGTACAATTTAACATTCTAAAAAGGGAAAGTTGTGCTCACCACTAGTGATTAACTACTGTAGCAAAACTCCAAAAAAATTTGCAAAACTCCAAAAAATTTGTGAAACGCATTGAAGTCAATGGGCAGCAAAAGATTTTTTACATACAGTACAACCAATTTTTAAACTGCGACAATTTTTTCTCACTCCAAATGCATTAAAGTTAATGGGTGTTTTTTCTAATGGCGACTTTTTTGTCTCAGTGACAATTTTTTCTTTGCAACTTTTTTGTCTCTTTGACTTTTTTGTCCAAATGCATTAAAGTCAATGGGCTTCAACAAAAACTTAACATGTGACAAAGTTTACGCACAACTTTTTCGTTGCTCCAAATTTATCTGCAGGAAATTTTTGCCCCAGTTTACAAAAAAATTATGGAATTTCTCCATGAATCCATGCCTGGCGAATAAATTTGCTCATTATTACTCACCACTAAACAATTTAAAACAATAAAGCTGAAATATTTGGACAAACAATCCCTGTTTTGTAATGGGCTTCTTTAATATTTTGAATGGAGATGGGAAAGGGAGTTTTACCTAATTTTTCTTTCACAATACAACAAATGTTATTTTAACTGAAGATCCTGTGTGTTTGGCTACCATGCACAAAATTGTAGCATTAGTGAATTATTTAAAATGAAAAATGTTTTGTTCTGAAATGACTTTGACCTCTACTTTTTCAGCAGACATATTGAACTATTGTAATTGCTGTATATACCTGACTTGCCATAGCAAAAGATCAAGTGTCTATTCAATTAAAGCATCTCCACTGTTACTTTTATGTTTTCTATTGCATATTTTCAATCATTTTTTCTCAAAGCAACTCAACACATAAATTGTTATAATGATGGGATCTATTATTCCTGGGCTGCATGATCTGAGTGAGGCAAGGGTTGAAATGTTACATGCCTCTTTGTGGAGCATTGCACTGCAGTTTCCTTATATCCCCAATCAAAGGAACAAAACCGCACAGAAATGCCACTGGAATATACATATATTTTCTTTTAGCTTTGCTTTCATAAATAGATAATGACTGTGATGAGAATCAAAAATAATTCATCTGCTTTTGTAAAATATTTGTAGTTTCTGTAACGAAGGCATTTTTCTGCCTCTAAAGATGTTCCTGGGGAAGTTAATTTGTCATACACGACAGTTAAAATATATATTTTATAAATAAATATATTTTTATATTGTGAAGTTTAGGGGGATCACAGCGGGATTTTCAGCATAAATGCAGGACACTCCAATGTCAAAGGAAACAATTCTTTTATTTTGAAAACAAAAAGGCTTCCAGCAGCAATCAAATGACAACAGAAAAACAGCTTCAGTCAACAACATAAAGTCCAGCAATAAACAAAATAGCTTACTTCAGCCTTAGCCTTCAGTACTCCAAAATACTAACCACGCTTGGTCTCTGGGGAAACAACACCGACCAGTGAAAAATCCAATACAGTGCAGCTCTCCTGTGCAGTTCCTACTCACTCTCTCTGCACACCTGCTGCTCACTCCCTTTTGTTTGTAGTGGCAGATCTTGACTGTCCAGCCTACCCTCTGGCTGCTTAACCCTCTGGTGTTTCTTAAAGGGATCACTCTTAACTGAATGGTTCAGAACCTAAAAACAGGGGATACATATCTGCCATCCACAATATATCCCCTCTGGCTTGTACAATATATATATATATATATATTTATATATATATATAAATTACATACATTTTACAAAACACTGCTCTTATGTACTGTATTTTGTTTGTAGTGGCAGATTAAAGCCTGTTTCAAAGGAGATTGGGTTTTGTTTGAAAAAGTCTCATGCATTTGATTTATATGTTTTAGGCTGTCAATATGTGGCTTTACAGGAGCTGTTTCACAAACTAGAAAATGTGTTTAAAAAAAAACAAAAACAAAAAAAACCACATTGTGTGCTGGGCTTTCCAAAGGTTTCTTCAAGATTTGTTTTTAGTTGGTCAACAGTGACACTTATAGCCCAACTTGCACATTTCTTGGTCCCGTTATGGTTAAACTCCTGTAGTTGTTTCCCAAAGTTCTAGATGAATATAAATTTGGGTATCTCACAATAGTCCATTTTATCTCAACCCTTCTATATTAGATTAACATTCAATTCTGTGTAGCTAGGATATCATTAAGAGCCAGATTTATTAAAGGTCAAATTGAAAAGTCAAATTCAAATTTTCAATTTTTTTAAGGTCAAAACTCTCAAATTCGAACTGTGAATTTGAATTTTAGAGTTATCACATTCTAGACCTTTAAGAACTTGAATTTGGCACCTGAAACCTGGTGAGCTGATGTATAAGTCAATGGGGTAAACTTACTAAGCGGCGAAAATTTGCCAGTGATGGCTTTGCACTCATTGCAACACTTTGCCAGGTGAAAATTCACTGGGACAATGCTAATTTACTAAAATACAAAGTTTCATCCTGGCCGACGGACGCTGGTTCATTTTCACTACTTTGGCAATGCGAGCCAATCAAAGCGAAGATGCTGGTTCATTTTCACTACTTTGGCAATGCGAGCCAATCAAAGCGAAGATGCACTGGTGTTCAATTCTACCTAGTCCAAATTTGTTAGAAATCTTGCGCTCAGGCTCATTTGTATATGGTGGGAATTTTTAAGTTGAATGGACTTCTTTATGTTGGTTCTAATTACATTGACACTGATAACTAGACATGTCTAGGGAACCTTAATAAAGTCAATACTATTGTTATAATGCCCTAAACATGAGCCCACTGTAAAATAATGTTCCATATATTAGAAAATGTATGAGGGAATGAGGTTACCCCCAAAAAAATGTTATGCCTTTTGAAGCCTATCACCCTGAAAAAAGAAAAAGTTGCCAGTGTTTTTTGAACTTAGATGATTTTTTCCACTAAGAATATGTGAATATGTGAAGATTCAGGTGACATTCAATAAAATCTGCAACTTAGCGAATTTGCGCAGTAACATCCATTTGCTAGAGCGAAAAGTTGCCTGGCGATAGAGTGGGACCCACAGATAGCATCTATCTCTTTCTCTAGGTGCAGATTAATGATTTATGATTCAGATTCACTCATATGGTTTTGTGCAAATAACTGCAAAAATATATATTATAAATGCGTTTAGGTACTTACTCAGTTTAATTATTTGCCCAAACCCGGATGGATGAAGATTCATATATCTGCTGCTGGTGTGTAACCATCTGTAATAGATGTTGAACCTACGGTATGTGTGAAGGATATTGGAAACATGAAAACTACTGTACCTCTACACTGACCATAAGTTCAACATTTGAATTTAGATTTTTTTCAATGACTCAATCTTTTACACTGCAACTCGTGAATTGGAATTCTGCTTAGAAAAACATGTATGTACAGAAGTGGGAAAAAAATTGTATTCATGTCAAATTCATGTCATTAAATGGCAGATATATTAATGGTCGAATTTCGAAGTAAAAAACTTTGATATTCGACCATCAAATTTTTTGGGGGGTCATCTTCGATTGAATAAGGCCGTTTTTGATCGAAAACGTCCGTATTCAATCAAATTCAATCATTCGAATTGATCGATTCGAACTATTTACTCCAAAATCCTTCGATTTCTAAAAACTTAGAAAAATTTTCAGGATAAGTTCTAGGAGGTGCCCCGTAGGCTAAAATGGCAATTCAGCAGCTTTAAGCTGCCGAATAGTTGAAGTCAAAGGATTTTTTTAAGGGCCAGTACTTCCAAATTCGAATTTTAAAATTATTTCATTTCAAAACAAATTTTGGACTATTCGACAGTCTTAGTAGCCCAAAATTAAGTCAAAATTCTAATTTTAAAAATTCTAATTTTATTCAAATTTTCACTTTGACCCTTAGTAAATCTGGCCTTTAGAGTTTTCCTCATGTCAAAAGCCTTGCATTCAATTCTTCCCACAGTGCAAAGAAATGTGTTTTTGTCAGAAAAAATAAATGCATGGACACATTCTAATAATGCTGCTGTCCTTATATTCTGCTGCAAAAATGAAATTATTCCTAGTAAAATAAAATGCATAGCATATCTCCAATAATGACTTTTTTACATGAACCCCCCCCCGCCACACACACACACACACAAACTCACACACATTTCACTGCTAAACATAAGATGTAACTTTTATGGCTTAACTATTGTAATGTACAATAGTTACTACATGGTATATTTCACTTACCCTTTCTGTCTGACCTTCTTGGCATAATGTGATCTTCAACATGAGGTAGGAATATATGGATATATATAAATATATAGCAATACTTTTTTAATCAAACAGTTCCGTTGGGTTTATTACAAATAACCTCTCTGTCCTGTGTACTGGAAAGCAGTCAGAATTTTATTTCTAATGCTATAACCTCTGTCTCCTGTAAATACAGAATTGTATCACTTTGTATAAAAAATAAATCAAATACAGAAGTGATACACTATAACAAGATGATTCTTTACTACTTACACACTTCTATGGGACTCAGGTTAGTCTGCTTGATTTTATAGCTGCATTGCTGGGAGAAAAATAACAATTCCAATTATTATAATAAGTGATATCATTGTATACTGTTTAAAAAGCAAGCTTCATCATGGTAGTGGTATCAGCCATTGTATCAACCTTTTTGTTATGAATTTGAATACATCCAAACATGAGGAATTTGTTTTTTAAAGGAAAACTACACTCTCTGAACAATGTAGGTCTCTATAAAAAGATATTGCATAAAAAACACATATGTAAAACCCTGCACCATGTAAATAAACAATTTTCCTAATAATATACTGTACTTTTTAGTAGCATGTGCCATTGGGTAATCATAAATAGAAAATTGCAATTTTAAAAAATAAGGACAGTCTCCTGGTATCGTATGATTCAATGGTGCCCACAAACATACCAAACAAACTTTAAAGTTAGGTCACATGAGACAATTAACAGACAGACTTCTAACAGACACTTCTTCCTGTTACAGTTAGAGTTGAAATTTGATATAAACTATCTGTTGCTCAAGTACTGTATTCATGTATCCTGTAATGGGAAAAAAAATTTTTTCAAAATGCATCAGTTAATAGTGCTGTTCCAGAAGAATTCTGCACTGAAATCCATTTATCAAAAGAACAAACAGATTTTTTTTTTGTCAATTTCCCAGCTGCCCCAAGTCATGGGATAATGATAAACTTCAATCATTCTTTAGTGCTGTACTGCAAGTTCGAGTGATATCACCCCCTCCCTACCCTTCACCCAGCAGCCTAACAACAGTACAATGGGAAGGTAACCAGATAACAGCTTCCTAACACAAGATAACAGCTGCCTGGTAGAT
>CM044431.1:173812258-173826076 GCA_024363595.1 Xenopus borealis
TTATGCTACCAAACCATCAATGTAAAAAAAATAAAAGGGGCACATTCCCAGACTGCAAATACTTGTGTGTGCGGATCTGTTTCTAAATTCACACGGTTGCTAGGGGACCCGGCCAGGTCAATGGTGAACCAGCACCACAATAGCAGAGGAGTGGAAAGGAGGTGTGCGGTGGAGACACAACATATGCTCATCAGGATCTGGCCAGACTCCCAATAAGCACATCCGAAGCAGAGATTTTTTTTTGGCTAACTAGTAGCTGAATAGCATATTGTGCCCCTAGCTACAATAAAGAAGAGTCTGATAAGGGCTTCACAAATCAAACATATTAGCTAATACATTTGAGAATATCCAGAGTGAGAATAAAGAACAAGTATTAGGTCATCGAGTTGATAAGTTCCCATGAGTTCTCTTGCACAAGGCTTCATTATACAGGATTATAGATTATAAAGCTGTCTTGTATACTATATTGGGTTCAATTTACAACATCGGGCTCAACAGTAGAACAGTTCTTTGTGTTATAATTTTCTATTGTTCTGTAGCAAATTATTTCGATGAGCTATTAGGTTTAATCAAAGCATTACCATGAACCATCATTTAAAAAAAACTCCTATTGCCACAATTGGTCACCCTAATCTCAATCTAATATACAACCAGTTACTATTCCTTGCATTCAGAGTTTTTTCAAGTATCCTGTACTAAAAGTGGAATCTTGCCATTGGGCACCATAAACCGCAACCTAATTTGTTTACTTTATATGCAAGTCATTCAAATGTTTCTGGTTTTTAAAGGAACAGTAACACCAAAAAATTAAAGTGTTTTAAAGTAAAGAAAATATCATGTAGTCTTGCCCTGCACTGTTAAAACTGATCTGTTTGCTTCAGAAACACTACTATAGTTCATATAAACAAGCTGTTAAGTTGCAATGGCGGAAATTGAAAAATGGCTATATGGCACAGGATAAGTAATGGATAACAGATAACATTATGTTCTACAGAGCTTATCTGCTGTGTAACTTGAGCTTTTTCACCTTTGAATGGCTGCCCCCATGGCTACACAACAGCTTATTTATATAAACAATAGTAGTGCTTCTGAAGCAAACACTTCAGTTTTAACAGTGTAGGGCACCACTTCATTATATTTTTATTACTTTAAAACAATTTCATTTTTTGATGTTACTGGTCCTTTAAAGTGCACAGAATCACAATGTGAGTTGTATTTAATTTGAATTTAATGAAGTAGACCAATGGAAGCTTTGGCAACAAGACAAAGAAGGAGGGTTATTCTGGCTCATGTTGGATTCACTTACAGTGTGCTGTGATTTTGATTGCATGTTATCAGACCTAGGGGCAAATTCTCTAAAGAGTGCAAATTCACCAGCCACGGCATCACAGCCATCGCCAGGTGAAGTAGCGAAGTTTTGATTCGGGAGAAGAACGCTGACAAATTTTCGCTAGCTTACTTCAGCAGAGCAAACAAATAAATGTGAAGGTGTGCTAGTGTTCAATTCTGGTTAGCGCAACTTCGCTAGAGTTCTTACGCTCAGGCTAATTTGCATATGGCGGGCAATTTAAAGTGGAATGGAGCTATTTATGGTGCATCTGATACATTACATTTACACTGATAACTAGATATGCCAAGAGAACCTTAATAAAGTCAATAGAAACTTGCAAAAAGCCGCCTCTGGTAACTTTAAGAGCCAAATTTCCGTTTTTAAAACAGAAATTCAGCTCAACTAGTGCAGCGAGCGCAACAGTGATGCGGCCCGTCCTCCACCCGCTCTTGCACTATAAGTAAAAAATGCGGAGTGGGGGAAGGGCGGCATCAGGCAGCAGCAGCCCCAGAAACACCCCTGTCCATAAGTAACTGAAGATTCTATGCAATCCAATGCATTTGCCAGGTTAGAGCTGGCGAAGGCAAGTCTGGTGTTAGAGGTAACATTCAGCAAAATCCACATCTTAATGAATTTGTGGAGTTACGTCCATTCGCCAGAATGAAAATTCATCTGGCATTACAGTGTAAATCGTCAAAGTGACTGAAAACGATAACACTGGCGAATCATCACCAGCGTTAGTCACTTTGCCCAGTAAATTTACCCCTTTGTGTTGTCCTGACTGCTAGGCACTATACGTTTGCATTATTTAGAATGACAGGAAACTTAACTGTAACTTCAAATGCCATGAACTCATGTGGCCCAGATCTGCAGGAGGGGTAAGTATAAAATTAGGGGCATTTGCCCGGGAGGGAGGAAGGCTGAAGGGAGGAGGGGTCTACACAGGGGAGGGGGGAGGGTTTTTTCATTACAGGTTGGAGTCTCCTTTAAACATTAATTAAACCCTATAGGATTGTTTTGCCTCCAGGATTAATAGTATCTCAGTTGGGAAGACATACAAGGTTACTTTTTTATTACAGAGGAAAATGATATTATTTTTTAAAAATCTGAATTATTTAATTACAATGGAGTCTATGGGAGACGGCTTTCCTGTAAAGAGAGAAGCTTTCTGAATAATGGGTTTCTGGATAACAGATCCCATACCTGTACTATCAAAGGTAATACAGCTAATTTAGAAATGTATTTTTTCTTATAAGAAACATGTAGGTAACAAAGGTATCCATTTGTCATTCCTTTTGGTCAAGTCTGTGAGCTATACTTTTTCCGCTTACATATAGAATTTCTACATTTAGTTTCTTTTTGGAATACGACGCATAAAGTTAAAATGTAATCTATTATATATTCATGTATTCAAGTATGGTGTGATGGCAAGGCATGTATCTTGAGCCCAGGTTCAGTAACACTACTTACTTTGACAACATCCTCATCTGAAGATTTACATTCCACCTGCTCAGAAATATCAGTCACATAACCATTCTCCTCAATGGAAACTATTTTAACAGGCACTGCCACAGTCTTTCCAGTCAGGATGGCTGTATTCAGAATCTCTGTGTCCTGTAAGAAAATTAGAAATTAATATATTATTTTAGACAGAGATATGAGTACAGTTTTTTGTTTTATATTTATTATTTTGTGGCTGTAGCTGTTTGCAGGACTGTATTTAGGTCCAGTACCACCCTAGTCACCAGATATTACTATTCCCCCAATGTACGGAATGACATCAAATGCACGTGATGTCACTTTTGGATTTTGCTGCAATGGGCCCTGCACCCACAACCTTCCCCCAGCTCCACTGCCGCATTTAAGAAGTAAGTTTTCCACAGCAGCTGGGGTGGATTTTGTTTCTACAGTACAAATTAAAGTTTTTTTGTGTGCGTATCAATGGCAGTTATACTACTAGAGTGTCAAAATTGCCAGCACTAACTGCAACATAATTTATCATTCTACAAAGGCTTATTAGTAGAGCTTGAACATCCTGTCAGATATACCAAGCAACAACCAACAACTGTTCATCCATTCACAGAGGTTACGCCTCACACTTAAAATCTATCACTGATTACCACTACTTGGGTATCCTGTAGATTTCATTGTACTGTAATATGATTCCAGGAATACACAAAGTGAAGAATAACGGTCATAATGGATGTAAAATTAAATGGTCAGAAACGTGTGAAATTATGGGCAGGTATGCTCTTGCAGTTATTATTATCTAAACAAAACAGCAAGGGGCCTATTTATGAAGCTGTCATTTTTTATGGTCAAGATTTTAGGAAGAAAATTTAAATTGTTATAGGGAAAAAACTTTTTAGAGTTTTATTATACCCTAAAGCTGCTAAAAATCTGAATCGGAAAATACTGCACCTAAAACATGTCAAAGTCACGTAGAAGTCAATGGTAGATGTCCCTTTTATAGTTTGAACATGTATCTTGACATCAAGACCTGCGATGAATGATCCAAAAAAGTCAGGGATCTTCAGGTGACAATTCAAATTGTTGCACAATTGTATCTCACAAATGTATTTCACATTTCCAAAAACAAGATCTTTTGTCTCACATTTAGGAAAAGAGAACAAATGTCATCAACATTTTTGTAGGCAAGTTTTTTTTGTATAAATCTTGGTAAAATATAAACATTTTACAGTACTGTTTTAACCAGCTTAATAACTAATGAGATTTGATCACATTTCCAGCAGCATGGATGTAATTAATATTTCACAGAATTAAAGCATATGCAATACAACGGTGTAGTTCAGGAAATTGTAAGACATACAAGACATCATTCTCAAGCTCTGCAAAGTGAGAATGACATGAAAGGCTTTTATGAAGAACTCCTATTTTATTGCCCTAATTTCCTCTTAGAGATGAATTAAAAAATGAGCTAGCCTTGTATGTCATACTGATAAATAGTTTAATTAAATAAGAGATACAGTCAGCAAGAGAGTATTGCAACAGTAAAGAAAGGTGGAAAGAGACACAAAGCAAATGTTGAATATGCAGCAATGTGAGTAAATCAATCAAAGTGGCGGAAACAATGGCTTCCCACATATATTCAATCACTGTTATTAATATGCAGAACACATGTATTGTGAAGAACAAAGGTGAAAATTCCTATTACTGGTGTTAATAGGGAGTAGTAAAACCTACTTAGTTTTTCTAGATTAACCATAATAAACTACTGGGGTTATGTAATAAAAGGCACTAAGTTTGCCCAGGAGCAATAACCCATAGCAACCAATAGATCTTTGCTTTTAAACAGGTGACCAGTCAATTCCACCTTCTGATTGGTTGCTATGGTTACTGCCCCATGGCAAACTTAGTGCCTTTTATTACATAACCCCTTACTTGTTTTAATTGCATTATTAAAAAAGATATGGGATGACCAAGGCAAATAAACAGGTTTTAGGATTAATGACTAAGATGCAAGTGCATGAGAACCATAGGGTGAAAAATCATGCCCTATAATGTTTATTTTCCCAGCACATGCATCCAATTAAAATCCAGTTTGAGGTACAAGGTAGGCTGTACTGTCTTTTTTTTAACCAATTTACTTTTTTTTTTTTAAGTTGTATTATTGGTATGTAGGTAGTCATCTCAGGTCAACACTTCACAATGGACCTAGATAAAAACAAAAAATTCATATTAATCTAAAGTAGAATCTGGAAAAATTATTTTGTAGCCCTAAGCTGTTCCTGAACTTGGTGCACCTCTCTAATGGTTCTAATGAAATAGGTCTCTTTCATGCAGCTCTAAAGCTGCTGTATTCTAAAATCTTCTAAAGAAGATTTTCACAGGTCAAAATAAAAAGTTCCATCATTTAAAATAATCTGCCATAAAAATACCTGAAATACTTACATTTACTAGAAGTTCCTGTAAATCTTCTGGACACTTACACTTATTAATTACAAGTAGAAATCACATTTTAGGGCCTGTCCGTTTGAGATGATACAAAGGAAATTATATAATTAGATATTTTGTGCAGGGAATACTAATTCTACCTCAGACAATATGCGTAACTATAAAGTTATTAGAAGGACACATCGCTGGAAAAAGTATTCTAACTATGAAATGTCATGTTTTAAACATTTTAAAATAAATACATATTGAGAGGTTCCCACAGCTGGTTGTGTTAATAAACATGGTGGCTCAGTGGGTAGCACCGTGATCTCACAGCCTCCTGAGTGCAAATTCAGCAAGGGCACTGTCTTCAAGAAGTTTGTATGTTTTCCCCAACTCTGTGTGGTTCCTCCCGCACTCCAAAAACAAAACTCCAGGTAAATTGGCTCTAATGTGTGTGATATGGACCTTAGACTGTAAACTCAATTGAGGCGGGGAATGAGCACTGCAAAAATGTGTCAGAGCTATATAAATACAAGGAAAAAATAAAATGAACGCAACCTATTTAGGCATACAGATATAGGGTTGCTACCTTCTCTGTCTTGGGGTGGCATGTAATGTCACAGGGACCATGGATTTGATGTTGTGGGACAGGGTGATGGCATCTTGGGGCAGGACTATGAAGTGGTGATCAATGATTGGTCAATCACAGCATCAATCTAAGGAAGTCCTGCATGGTTTTCATAATTTGGAAAAACAGGCAGGTAGTTTTGACCCAGCCAGCCCAGTGAAAACTAAAAATATATGGACATCTTTAAAAAAGAATTTTAAATCACACTACTTCAGTAAACTTAACATACTCTTTTCATGTACAAAATTAATTTTTAGAAGGTTGTGACCTTTTCAATTATTTATGATCTAATTAACTAAATGAGATATGGTCAATCTCAGAGTTATTTGTCTTCACAGGACAGTAGGGCTTACTAACTCCAGGCAGATGGCAGGGGTATTACTGCATCTTTTTGGTGTTTGGTACACCTAGCTTTTTGAAAGTAATCGAGCTTTTGAGGAAAATGATTTAGGGCTTAAAGGAGAAGGAAAGACTTGGTGCACTTGGGGGTGCCAAATGTTAGGCACTCCCAAATGATTGCATTGACTTACCTGAAACAGAAAACTGCACTAGCCTGGGGTTACACCAGTGAACACCACGGAGCGATCATTTTCTGTCTTCCTCTTTCCTTCATGCGGCTGCGCATGCACAGCAGAGCAAAATGCAGTGCTAAGTCAGCTATTTTGTTCAACTGCGCATGTGTTTGCCCAGGGAAATTTGAAGAGCGAATAAGCGGATCGCTCCATGGTGTTCAATGGTATAACCCCATCTTTCTGCTGATAGTACTGTAGCTCCAGACCATGGTTTCAGCTACGTCAATACAATCACTTGGGGGTAATGATGGGCAAATCTGAGGAGTTTTGCTTCGCCAAAATTTTGCGAGTTTTTAGTAGAATATTGTGAAAAGGTGAAACGGGGGTCCGTTTTTGGAAGTGGGCATCCATTTTTGGATGCTGGCGCCTATTGCCAGCATCCAAAAAGGACTCCAGTGTCCATTTTTTCTATGCCAGCAATGGGCTCTAGCGTCCAAAAACTGATTTTTTTGCCCCCCCCCTGCAGGGTCTTCTTCCTCTGTAGATACACCCCTATTGCTTAGGCAACGTTGAAACGCCTATTTTGAATGCAACAAGCAGCCAGATTCTGAAATTGCTTTGTGATTTCACTTGATAAAGGGTATTGAACCGGAAACATGTTGTGATCTACACTGTGTGGAATAAAAAGTTGTTTGCAGTAATACTGCTGGAGTTCCTCTTCCTTCTCCTATACTTGAATTATTTGCAGCAGTTGCAGCACAGAGCAACTATTAAGGAATTGGACGCATATCATTTGGAAAAGCTGTGCTGACCACCATCCCCCTCTTCTATGTGGACTGATGCAAGGAATGACTGAGAAAGGCAAGAAAGATGGTAGCATTAAACTGGAATAGAAAGTTCCCCAAACCTGTGCATTTGTTTTGTTTTCTGAAAATGACTTGAGTGCCATTCTGGGGGTAAGCTTAATTAATTAAGGCACTGGGGGATGCAGAATATACTGACACCACAAAGTGAATTTGGATTTTATTATCCATTAAGCACAGGATGCTGAATAGAACCCTATGTCATGTAGGAACTCTTCTTGAGGTTTTTAGGTAACAAAAAGTTAATTATTAGTAAAATAATTCTTTCCTCTTGTGGAGAACACAATAACATATTTCTGATCCATTAATTTATACACTGACTTCACTTTATAGATAGCTGAAACAGAACCAAATAAAATGAAATCAAGAGACTTTGTGGCCTAAAGCTGTCTAGAATTTCAGAAGTCAGACTCATGACACGGCATCTTTGAAGTACACACAGTTAATATAAATGCATTGAGAAAAATATATTCCAACTAACCGCTGCTTTGATGTTGAGTATTAGAATTGCCTGTATTACTAAAATGCAATTACATTATCAGTTAATATTAAAACTCTTGCTTCTGCAGTCAGAAAGTGTTATCGAAAAGAAAAAAGCTATTTCTCAAGCTCTTTTTTCTTTGCAGTTAAAAATGAACTCTTGGCAGCCTTCACAATAGTTAGAAAACATTTTTTTACCCAAACCAGTTGGAATATAAATATTATAAAATGATTAGAGAAAAGTGGTTCCAAAATCAGTTGAGTGCATATGAGGCCTCCATTTTGTTTTGTCTATACCAAGTAAAACATGGCAACTTTTTTACCAAGTCAATCACAGGAACATTGATACTGGACCACACAGAATGTTATTGACTGAAGTAAAGAATCGCAGTCTACAGCAAAATATTAGTACTCTGCCAGAGAAGTGGCTGATAGATTATAAGTGGTAAAAAATGTAACATTTTCTAATTAGCCCAGTGTTGTTATTGGAGTACTTCAGGGGTCTAATTTGTTTATTAATGACTTTGAGGTGCACATTGTAAGTACTTTCTTTTTGTTGATGATACAATGATAGATTGTGCAAAAGTATAAGTTCCATGCAGGATGCTGCCACCTTGTAGAGCAATATGACTACACTGGTAGAAATACTATAAATGCAAGTTACACTCTAAATGACAGAGTATACTTAATTGAGTGTGATCTTAGGGTTTTTGTGGCTAACAAACTGTGTAGCTCTAGGCAGTGACTACTAAAGCAAATAAAATACTTTCTTACATAAAAAAGGAATTAAGTCAAAGGATTGGTTCCTGTAAAGGCTGCAGTGCAGTTTTGGGTTCCATCCCTTAAGAAGGATATTAATGAGCTGGAGAGAGTGCAGAGACATGTAACTAAAGGAGGATGAAAGATTTGGAAAAAAGGTGCTTACATAGGGACATGATTACTCTTTACAAGTAAATTAGAGGATATTATAGACAGATGTTTTTTCCCATTAAAAAAATAACTTACTAGTGGCCACCCCTTTAGACTTGAAGAACTATTGTAATGGCAAATACTATTAATGCTTTTGAAAGCAGCTTGGATGATTTCTTGAACAAGCATTATATTCAAGGCTATTGGGATCTTAAGATCTACAACTAGTTAGTATAGGTATCTGTTAATAGTTATATATGTGAGTATTTAGTTCTGTATAGGTATGTGTATATGTATGTGCATTGGGGGTTGTTTGGAGGGGTTGAACTTGAGTGAGTTTGATCTTTTTTCAACCCTAATGTACTATGTAACTGAAAATACCCTACAGCATACTATTCATTTAATAACCCACGGCATACTATTCTTCTACTCGAACATGTTACTTTGGATAATATTTTGAATGCATTAGCCAGAATTTATTTTAATTAAAAATTTTTTTACATTTGAATTTACACATCAATGACCTATGTCTTTTTACAATCACATTTAATGGTCATTCATTTTACCATCTGTTACTTTGGTGAAGCTTAGTTCGTTCCTATTTGTTCGTTGGTTCATTTTTATTGCACTGACACTTTAGGTGGCCTCAGCATGCCGTGTACAAGAACAGGGAAACATATAAGGGCAGATTTCAAGTAATTTGTGGGCACTTCGACTATCAAATAGGCCAAAATTCGATTCAAATTTAATAAATTTGATTTGAATTTAAAAATGAATCTCTTTAAAAAACTAGAATTTGACCCTTCGCCACCTTAAACCTGCCAAATTGCTGTTTTAGCCTATGGGGTAGCCTCCTATATGTTTTTGAAATTTTTGAAAAATCTAATTTTTTTGGAGTAAATCATTCGAATCGTTCAAATCAAATGATTCAAACGATTTTAATGAGATTAAAAACCAACCTATTCGATCGAAAGTGGTCCGATTCTCAGAATGTCAGGAAGGCTGCAAACAACTCCAAACTGATCCCTGTCATCTTCCATTGACTTAAACAGTAATTTAGCAAATTTTAGGCGGTGAATAGATGAACTGGAGTTCTTAAATCACCAAAGTATGATGAATATTTTAAATGTATTTCATATTTTTTGAAAAAAATTGAAATTGAATAACTCCCTAGTCGAATTTGACAGAATTTTGAGTTAAAATTTTCAATTTGACTCTTGATAAATTTGCCCCTACATGTCTATAACTGTTTCCTCTGGATGCTCTGCTTTATTCAGAAACATATGTACATAGGTTTAAACACTATAGATAGTGATGGGCAAATTTATTCGCCAGGGGCAAATTCGCGCAGAATTCCCGCGATTCGCCCCTGGGAATAAATTCGCGAAACGCCCGCAAAAATTCGCCAGCAAAAATTTGCCAAAAAAAAAATGAGTCGCGCGTCGTTTTTGATGTGATGCGCGCCGAAAATGACGCGACGCGACGGAAACGACGCGTGTCAAAAACGACTTTTTTTTTTCTATTTTTAAAGAAAAATAGCTGCAAACTGCGAATTTCACTGTGAATCTGTAGTTCAAAATGATTTAACTTGAGGAATTTTTTTTATTATTTTGTGTAACTTTTACTTTTTATTACTGGAAAAAAATGTAAGAACTATCCTGAAGGATTGTTAAGGAATATGTAGAGCAGACAATTTGAAATGATTTCATAATTCATATTTACTACAAGCTAACCACTACAGCTCAGCCTGAATTAATTATCTGTGTTTGAAAGTGCAAACAACCTAAATATGATGACAAGGAAGGAAAAGCGGTATAATCTTTGAAGGATTGCAGCATAAATAAAAATTAGCCTCAAGACAATGTTAATTACACTTCTCCCATTACAAGTAAGGTAATTGAAGTGCTCATTTTGCAGCAAAGAGCCAGACTGTGTCCAAAAGGAAAATGTTGAATTTAATGCACTAATTAAGGTATGAGGCTATAATGATGTGTGTGACACACACAATATTAATGATACCAGAAATGTATTTGTTTAGGTAATAGATAGAAGACAGCAGACAAAACAAACGTTGATGATCAAGATGTTATGGCTTGGGAAGTAAGGAGATTTAGTGGTGGCCAAAATTATTTGCCAGGTGATTTTGTTAATGTTCATTCATTACAAACTGGAGAGATGTTAATACCAGAAGAGAAAAGGGTCAAATGATTTGCAAAGCTGGGCCATTTGCCAAAAACTCAAATTGCCCTTGAAATTTCAAAGCAGGCCATTATTTGGATGTTTCATTCTAGCTTCTTAGCACTAAGTGAGCAGCATTTTGCCATTTTACAAGGTGCATAGAGGATGTGAAAAATAAGGTTTTTGTTGATACTTTAGATCTTTATATTACTTTTTTTGGGGGAAAAACAAAGCTCAGATCATAAATTCAAAACAATGACAGGACTGGTTTAGATATGAATATAAAATAATACTAGCTTTATGATCATTAGACACCCATATGGGCAACAATGCAAAATTAGGTTTATAAGAACCTGGAACCTGGTGTTGCCACTTTTTTCACCTTCAGTATTTGGGTTGAGGACTTTTAAATCTTTGCTTGGGTTCACAGGTTGTGTACAAAAAATGGCACTCTACCTACTCAGGGTCAAACTGGGAGGCCCGGGGCCCACCGGGACTGCTGTCCAGGGCCCCCCATCCAGACCCCTTGGCCCCCCTACCATGTTGCTACATATGTACACAGAGTGGCAGTGCGCGCATGCACACATGGAGCAACTGGGCGCACATGCGCACACGGAGCGGCACTGAGCCGCATGGCCACACATTTTTTTCTGAGAGCAAGATGGGGAGAGGGGGGTCTGGCCAGACCGAGTTTTTTCCCAGTGTCCCACCGGGCCAGTCCAACTCTGTACCTACTTGCTGCCTTGAGTTGGCAAATATCTCTATGTTTGGAGATGCACTCTGTGCCAACCTTTAGAATCCTGTTTTCTAGAATTTGTTTTTACAAGCTCCACTTGTTTAAGTTTTCTGCAGCTAAACATATTTAGTGACATTTCATTATGCCATGTATTTCTTAATGAAGATGCTTTAAATATTAGGTTGAATGAAACTGAGCATGTGCCTAAAGTTATCAAGCAAAAAGGAACCCTAATAAAACAAACTACAACCATTCATATATTTATTTTGATAATTCTAACCGTATTACATAAATCAAAGCCAGTTTTCGATTGGTTACTGCACTGGAGTTATCTCATATTTACAGGTCTGCTAGTAATAAGTCAAGTTAAGCTATAAAGCTTTTGTTTAGCTTCTTTTGTTTATTCCTTTAAGACAGCCGAAAAACTATTTCTTTTGCATAGTAAGTGTTTGTGTTTAATAACATTTGTAAACCTCAAAGAACCTAATTGAGAAGATTAAGAGTGAAAATATTTTCCTTAATAGGATACTTTGTAGGATTTATAGAAACACAGTTTTTTTTAGTTATGTGTTAATTAGGAAAAATAAACAACAAATTATCTGACTATGCTAATGCAAAAAGGAACTAATATTTAACTGTTTTCTAGCACTGAAAATTAGAAAGAAAGAGCAGTGATCTGTTTTTTTCTCAGTAATTCATTAAATCACTTTTACAATCCATATGGCATTTTAGTACTGCAATTTTTGTCTTTCTAGGAAAAGACAGTCTATCAAGCTCAACTATTACAAATAACCTTTTCACATAATAATTATATCAGGTCATTTTCAAAATCCTTCTTCACTCCCTCAGATTTTTTCCTAGATGTATTTATCCAAACAAGTTAAAATAAGCACCGTTTGGTACTTTATATGTTTGACATGGAGAGTTTAGTAAGGCTATGGATGCCCAAAGAGGCCTTAAAGAATTTCATTTTGGGCCAATTCAGAGACCGGTTCAGACATCCCCCTCTGAAGTCAATTTAATAAGGGTGATTAGGACAACAGACTGCTGATTTGGACAAGAGTATAGCTTGTGTCAGCTTGTGAGGTGGGTAGGTAAAAATACATATATCTAATTAGCTGCATTTCTAATTTAATTATAACAACAACAGAGAAATGGGGCAATAGCTTACTAACAGATTACCTGATAACCCCCAACACTACAAAATATATTGCTTCTCACAGGTAGCATAATAAAAGTCATTTCAGTGTTCATGCACTCTAGAAAATGTGTGACCTGATTTTAGTTAGATTATTTGCAGTACTGCATCCAACATCACAGATCTGTACATAGATGAGCAAATTCAATCTTGCTGCTACAGTATGTACATATTTGTTTTATATTATATCATAAACCTTGTTTTTTTGTACTCAAGCATGTTTTGCTTGAAATTTCAATTCCTCTTTTAATACCTTATTTTGTAAGAAAACCCTCCTGAACATGCAAATTCTAATAATCATAATGCTATCAATAAATACGGTATCTCAAAGTAGCCCACACATGTATTTTCCATGTTTTACCTCACTTTTTGGAATAAACTTTGGAATAAATTTAAAAAACATGTTTTTGACACATTTGTTTAATTGGGTTATCTAGTTTTAGGCCTTGAGTCAAAAACAGATCATTTTTATCTACTTATGCAGATTAAATTCAGAAGGGTTCACAATCTTTAGATAATGCTAGAGTGAGATTAGTAGACAATCATTCATATAAAAAATCATTGAGTGGTAGGTAATAGCAGTATGAATGGATTTATAAAATTAGGTGCAAAGCTGAAAAACCTGTCTAACAAACAAGCAAACCATCTGTTCAGTACTGAAACATGACCAAACCATGAATTTTGGAAAAGCTAATTTTAGTGCCTTTAGGGCTGCCCTTCAGAGTATTGATTGGGGCATTATGTTTTCAGCTAAAACCACAGAACAGAAATGGTTGTCATTTAAAATGATATTAAATCATTACTGTTCTCAATTTATTCCCTTAAGGAGTAAATGTAGAAGCTCTAAGAATCAGCCTATGTGGCTTAATACAGATGTAAAGAAGATAATAGGAAAGAAGAAAAAGGCATTTAAAAACTACAAATCTGTTGGGACAGAAGCTGCATTTAATGAATATAAACACTGTAATAAATGTTGTAAATCAGCAATCCGGAAGGCAAAGAAAGGAAATGAAGAATGAATTGCGACGCAGGCGAAAAGTAACCCTAAAAAGTTTTTTAAATATATTAATAGTAAAGAGATGCACGT
>CM044431.1:173829575-173857124 GCA_024363595.1 Xenopus borealis
GATCAACTAGCAGTTAGGCAGTTAAAATTAAAAAAAAAAAAAAGGTTGAACTTGATGGACTTAAGTCTTTTTTCAGCCTAACTTACTATGTTACTATGTTACTATGACTACTTTACATTTACTATAGAAACCTAGATGCCCCGTTTCCTTAATGGGAAATTCTTAAAGAAGAAATATACTTATTCCAAATGCAGGAGAAGAAAGTGTATAGAGGGTACAACCGTTCATATTACTAATCCATATCATAACAGTTAATATAAGAATCAATAATTCTTCCTAAAAAGCCAGAAGGTTGATTACCAACAATATATATATTTTGCATACATTTTTCAATTCCATTTTGGATTAGTAGGAAATTAAGAAGAGAAGAGAAGGGAGGGCAGAGAAACAAAAGGGAAGTGAAGGGGAAGTGCAGTGGAGTGATAGAGGTAGCAGGTGTGACCCAGGGAGGGGAAAGTTATAGAGGCAGCTCCAGACTTGTGGAGAGGCCACCTAGGCCCGGGCCTAGGGCGGCAGAATTTTAGGGGGCGGCATGTTGCCCAACCACACCCACATTGGTTCTGAAATATAAATTTCCTGTCTGCCAATTCCCATTGCTCCATCCGATGATGAAAATTTGAGCAAATAAGAGGGAGGGGACATGGGCGACAAATGACAGCTGGCCAAGGGGCGCTCGCTATGTAAATCCGGCCCTGTATAGAGGGGTGGAGAGAGGAGGGAAGCAAGAGCAGCAGGGGAGAAAACCTGGATAAGGGGTAGGCAGAAGACCTTTGAACAGGTATCTGCCCATTGCCCCCATACTGTTGCGACCTAGGCAGATGCTTCTTCTGCCTACCACTAGTTCCGGCCCTGATCAGGAAACCCATTATCCAGAAAGTTCAGGATTACAGGAAGGCCATCTCGCATAGACGCTATTTTAATCATTTTTCTCTGTATTAATAAACCTGTTGTACTTTGATCCCAATTATGATATAATTAATCCTTATTCAAGATAGACCATTCCCATTGGGTTTAATTGATATTTAAATAATTTTTTAGGATCCAAATTACATAGAGACCTGTTATCTGGAAAACCCCAGGTCCCAAGATTTCTGGATAGCAGGTCCTTTACTTGTACTTAACACATAATTGAAAAGTACTGTATAGACTCCTTTCTGAGGGGGCACAAGTGTCAAAGGCATGGTATGGCATTTTTGTTTTTTTTAAAGTAAAAAATTATTTCCAACCATTGAAATAAATGCCCCTGTCCTATATAACTTAATAGAGCACTTTGACATTTCTCTGAGAACTACGGATAAGTGAAAAGTACCCTTCTTTTGCTGGCAAAAATGCAGATAGAGTTTAAATAACCAAAAAATGTATGTTTCATTTGTTACTATAAATCTAAAATAACCATTTTTATGTGCATAACAGTATGCAGTTAAGGGTTACAAAGGATTCTGGAAAGACATATGGTTTTAGTTATAATTGGTCATTTATTCTAATGACAACAGTATTGCAGTTTTTGGCTCTTATTCTGCCCAGCAGTAAAAAAAGAAAAGCTGTTTCATTATTGGGGGATTTAACAGCTTTGTAATTTGCTTCTAATGTCAGGAAGTGAACATTTCTTAAGAACGATTTTTAGGTGGAAACTTTATTGAGTGAAATAAAACATTACATTTTATTATTTAAAGTTGTGACATTTAATTTACAAAAAAAAAACGAATAGGCTGCCCAGAAGTGGAATATCTGACCAGTAATGGATTTTAATGGCTCCCACCTATGGTCAAATTTCCATATCTCCTTTATTAATGGCAATATTAAACGTCAGAAGAAGCAGATGCATCCTGTTGTATTATTTTCAAAGGTTAAAGATATCAAAAGGAGGGTGGGGAGATAATCAGTGTAAAAGTAAAGGGGAGAATTGTCAGCACAAATGTTTCCAAATGACAGTGTTAAAAATCTAACACTTGTAATTCTTTGCTATGTATCTCTTAAATATTTTTGGGTACATATCCATGGAATAATATACTATGATTCATTGCATATAACATTTTAAAAATTCAATACCATTTATGTAAGACATTGTTAACTCAACAAAGTTCTAAGTCACACATCCTAAAGCATGATAGGCTGCTCCAATTGATGCAACAGTGCCCTCTAGTGATCCTTTCATGATCCTTCCAATGTATATATATATATATATATATATATATATATATATATATATATATATATATATATATATATATATATATATATATATATATATATATAGGTTATTAGGTTTTAGATGCTGATTTATTATGATTGTACTTTTTTAAAGAAGAAAATTGAGAATACATTCCATGAGCAAAAACTGCACATATTCAACAAGCTTTTGAACCAACCAGCTTGTGGCCCATACTCTATATTGATGACCGACTTTGGAACGTATCTCAATGTGGATTTATTTGGGTTTTAACCATCTAACCTCATTTTTAATTTTGATATAGAAGATTTTAGTCTTTTAGCAGCATCAACTTAAAGATACTGTATTGACATGTGTTTAGTATGTACTGTTTTACATACCTTGTGGGAAAAGTCCAATTTGTAATAACATTTTAGTTTTTGTTAGAAATCTGGGGAAGTATGAACTTGCTAAGGGGCTGACTTACTAACATTCTAATTTCTATTCTTCCCATCATTATTTTTCCAAAAATTCAAGACTTATTAAGTGTGAAAAATACAAAAAAACTGTGATACAAATATATGTCAAGGTCCTATAGAAGTGGATAGTTGATGCTCAAATCCTGTTGGACTTTTTTTTATCCTTTCAGACTTTTAGAGGTTTTTGGACTATTTTTCACAACTTATTGTCAGGAAAAAAAGATATTTAGAGTTTTTTTTGATGTTTTTAGTGCATTGTTCAGTATTTATTTTCATTCATACTTTTCTAATTTGGATCTTTACATAAATTACATGCTATTCACAGTTTTTGGTTTCTCCACCTTGAAATGAATCACCTCTTTCATGCCTCTTTCAAACCAGCAGTCTCCTTTAGCCAAGATTTGGACATTTCTATCTTCAAAGGAGTGTCCCTTGTCTTTTAGGTGTAGAAAGACAGCCTTGCCTTGCCTTGTAAAGTTCCCCCTCCTATGCTGAGCCATTCACTTGGTGAGCAATTGTTTTCTCTCCCCAATGTATAGATCAGTGCACTCCTCGCTACACTAGACTGCATATACCACATTGCTTTGTTTTCCTTTAGGAGTTTGATCCTCCTGAGTTTCTCAGACACTCCAGCTACATACAGTATGTCTATATTTCAGACTATAGGTGATTCATGTCAAGGTGGAGAAACCATCCCTGAACAGTGGCAGGGACCTTCAACACCACCTATCTGCTACATACAATGCTATTCTCACATCTGTACCCCGTCTTCATTAAAAAAAGCTTTTGAAGATGAGCAGAAAAATGCCACTGGGTGACTACTCATATCTTTAAACTTTAAAGTTTATTTGACAATCACTTGTTTTGCTATGACAAAAGTCATGCCTTTAATCACATTTTTAATTTGTACTAGTAAATATTTGAACTTGACTGATTCATTATTTACATATCCAGTCACATCACAAATAATAAACATATGATATGGCTTTGGGCCAAATGAATTTTCTCCTCAAAAAAAAGTGCCGTTTTAGAAAAGAAGGGGTTATAATGGTTGCCGTAACAAATTATCACCCACCCTGAAAGCTTTTGGACCAAAATGACACATTTTAGTTTACTAAAGAAATCACTAGCTGATATTATTAGCTTTTATAGTCTATTGCTGCTATTTGCCAAAGTGCCATATTATCTTGTCAACTCTTGTTACTGCAGACAACTACAGTACATGGTGCCAATTCATGTGCACACAATACATACATTCCCATCTTATAAGAAGAATATCCTTTTTCCATTTGAATACTATTTTCATGTTTAATGTACATTTGTCAGCATCTATAAAGACAGGCTACCTTCCTATGTTGGCATCTTCACATATACTAAATTTTTCAAGTTCAAACTAAAGTTTTCAAGGTTTACAAAATGCACAGAGCAGGCACCCACATTCCCTTTCTTAAAATGGTGCTACTACTTTGAAACTCTTCCTGTGCAGCAAATGGAGAAAAAAATGTATTTGAAAAAGTAGATAGCATTGGCCCTGCAGAGACTTAATTCTAGTTAAGATTAGCTCATCAATCATCATTGCTTCTGGCCGTACTAGTAGCCCCCTGTAAAAGCAGATACAGTGCATCAAGATAGGCGCATTGTGATGTTATTAATAATTTTGCAATTGTTAAGGTTATCACTTCTTTGTAAAGTTACCATACCTTGAATATGATGTGCATAAGCTTTTGAGTATTCACACTGTTGCTGATGATAAAAGGATTATGTAGGAAAATACTCATATCTTCAAAAACCTTCAGGTTGGCAATGAGCAAGTCATAATTTTGAGTTTGGTTAACGTGTTAAAAAAGTTAATTGAAAGGGAAAAGGGTTATTTTTTGATGTGGAAAAAACACATCCCAAGATTCTGAAATAATTGTACGGCACGTTTATGGATACATAGAAGTACTCAAGGAAATGAACAAGCTGTAAATGAGATATACAAAGTTTCATTATTAACTCTATCAACAAGAATGTGTGGGAGTCCCCTGAGTCAGCTCGTTAAACTAAATGAAAATCAGCTTTTTCTTAAGTATTGACTTTTATTCTTCTAGTGGAAGGACCTGTGACAGTCCAATGATATCAAACAATTAGTTTGTAGCAGCAGGAATCTAAAAATACCTGAAGGCTTGTCAATACCATTTAGTCATGTTTGGAAGCATATCAATGTACTGTATTTACTTCTTGAAATAATGACTTGAACCTATTCTGAAAGATGCCCCAAACTGAAATGAAGATTTCACTGAGCTGATATATGGACTTCCAACAATTATATGACTCTGTTGGATTCTGAGCAATTAATGGCATGTATTCCAATGACAGGGTCCACTAATTGTAGAGTTTTTGTGCAATGCTGCTGTGTAACATTGTTTTGAGTGCCTTCCCAGGAGTTAGGATATTCCCACTAGACTTCATTGTGTCAGTTGGCGAAGAATTCTGGCACATTTGAAAAATGCTAGGTGTATTTCTGGAACATATTGTGTGTTTCTTATTTAAGGGTCTCCAGTAAAAACATGCAGTTGTTTTGCTGAAATATTATTATAATTCCTAGAAACTTGAGCATGCTGTATACCAATATGGCATACAGTTGAGCAATGACAAACTAATGAAATATTAAAATTTCAAATAATTAGTTTTAGTAAATCTGTTGTGTTCTATAGAAAATTCTGCTGAAAATACTTTATTATAGCCTCTATACATTTCAGAAAAATTGTGTCCATTGGTAGTAGGCATCCTACAGATGAAGCCACTTTGGATTGTGTGTTTGACACAGAATAACTAAACTCAGACTTCACACTTTAACACAGAAATTTGCGTCACAGCATCCCATCTAATTAAAGTGTTCATCATTGTTAACAATGGTGCTTTGGTAGGCTAATGAAAAGGTTAAATGCATTAAATGAGTTAAGATAACTTTAGATAACACAGTTTCTTCAATTTGCCCTGAGTCACGATGCATTTAACACACAAATCCAAGTGGCTGCATCTGTATATTGGTTGGGGATATACACATACATTTTGGTAAGGGGTGTCCTATGCAAGTGGGGTTTTTCTATGCAAATCCTTGAGTGATGCAGCATTCTACACCAAGCCCTTAGCTGCGGCTGTCCTATGAAATCCGCTAGAATAGTCTGTAGGGAACACAGATAGGTAATAACATGTGTACCCCAATAATCTTGATGTTATTTGAATTTACTATGGGGGTTGTTTATCAAGCTCAGAATTTATCTCAGTATTTTATTTTACAAATTCCAAGCATATCCGCTCTTTTAGGCTTCTTTATTATAACATTTTCCCACAAAATTTCTTTGTGGAAAAAACTGAGATTTCCACAATTTATTTAATTTCTTTTCCAAAAACCACAAATCTTTCAGATTTCCCCCCCCCGAAAGCTCTGATAACATTGTGGAATTGCATGAAACCCAGCACACATTAAAAAAATCAATGGTACTTCCCCTATTGACTTAGATGCAACCTCGGCAGGTTTGAGATGCTGGATTTTACCATCAAGAGTTACGCTTTTTTTTAATAAATTCAGATTTTATACTATAAAAACAAACATTTTTCTGATTTTCTGCATTCAGGGTTTAGTAAAGAACTCCCTTAGTTTTCACTTGCCAAAATAATTCTGATAAAAGATTCTGTATTTTTGGTGCTCATGAAGATATGCACAACATTGAATTTGTAAATTACCCCAATATAAATAATTTAAGAATTTACTAAATCCCTAATTATTTTAAATTTGCTTCTATTGCTTACTGTTTATTGCTTTCAGATTGCTTTCAATTCTTCAACATTTTACAAAGTTATAATCCAAACAAAAATGGGGGATGTTGATCCCTGCAGGGACATTGCCAATTTACTAATGGACGCAGGCACCAATTTGCTAGTTAAATTATCTCCAGGTGACTTTTCGTTCTGGCGACTGGACGTTACTCCGTTAATTCACTAAAATGCTGATTTTACTGAACGTTACCTCTATCGCCAGACTTGCCTTCGCCAGCTCAGACCAGGCAAAGTGCAATGAAGTGCATAGATATCACGGGAGATTCGCCCATCACTAATGGTAACCAATTTATGATCATTGTAAGCAGTTACTATATAATATCTGTGCAAACATGTGCATGCCTTTTGCAGTTCATGGTGCCAATCCACTCTGTCATATAAAGCGATCTCAAAGACATACATCTGTGATGCATTTATTGGGCAGTCAACACATGCCTGCATACATAAAGCACTGAGGTATCAAGACACTTAAGAACAAAATAACAAATAATATTTGTTTTAAATATATGTGAGCCACATCTAAATGTAAACAGAGTTTCCCCAACACCAGAGTGGAAAATATTCCTGGGGATACAAAATAAGTGCAGCGATTGGCCATTTGGTAGACCCTATGTGGACTGGCAGCCTACAGAAGGCTCAGTTTGGCAGAATACTTGGTTTTTATACAGCCATTTGACTCCAAGCCAGGAAATTAAAAACAAGCACCTGCGTTGAGGCCATTTGCAACAACATCCAAGATATTGGTGAGCAACATGCTGCTCCCAAGCTACTGATTGGGGACCATTGATGTAAAGCAATAGAAAGTTCTAAAATGAACAACATAATACTGCAGAAAGAAAGTCAACTGCTGCTAAATTCATTCTGTTTGTATCCATGTAACATCAACTAAGAATTCAATAAAATATTCTTTGCTGATGGAGATGCATGGTTGGCAAGTTTCTTCACCTATTGGGCATGTTTACATCACATAAAGAATACTCTCAGTTTTGAACAGTTTTATTATTGGGACAATTTTGTTTTGTGCTTCTTTCATTGGTATTGGACTTTTCACTGAAGAAACAGATGTTATGGAACCGGCATATGAGTAATTTTTGGGCACTTGAAAAATGTATAGTTTTAGTATCTGGCTGTTTGGGAGCATAATTATCCTTCCTTATAAGCTTTCCAAAAGTCTTGCACCACTTAATACTGAAGAAAACATACACTGATGTATGAAATTATTTATAGTTGCTATATAAGCATGTGAAACACAGTATTCTTTTTTTCCTATGAATGTAATGTAACTTACATAATGGTAGCCAGGGCTATGTCATCAATGTTATCATTTTGATAGCAAAACATAAAAAGTTTTAATGAAAACAGTAAATTATGTTACAGGTACGGAACCTGTTATCTACAATGCCTGTAACCTGAGGGTTTCTGGATACTGGTTTAATTTGTACCCTCATACTTTAAGAAAGTTTTTTACTAAAATCTGGATTTTGCAGCATTGGGCTTTAATAAACCTAGAAAAAATTAAAACACTCTAAATTACACAATTTATAAAACCCAATAAAGCTCCTCCCAATTCATGACA
The DNA here is from genome assembly GCA_024363595.1 of Xenopus borealis. Classification (NCBI taxonomy): domain Eukaryota; kingdom Metazoa; phylum Chordata; class Amphibia; order Anura; family Pipidae; genus Xenopus; species Xenopus borealis. The sequence continues at coordinate 173,837,602 of CM044431.1, forward strand.
TCACCGAAAAGTGTGTATCACAATTATAACAAAAAATATATAAGAGAATAGCAAGTGTAACACAAAAATATAATGAAAACATATATACAGAGCAACACCCAAAAATTTTATTGTTTATCCAGAAAGCAGCTAAAAGAACAATATTCATTCAATCCTAGTGGGGACAACATATGCAATGTTTTTATACAAAAAGCTTCACGTTGTAATAATTTACGCAATCTATCACCACCTCTTCTGGGCATCGGAACATGATCAATTGCCATATATTTAAAAGTAGATAAGTGGTGGCACATCTCTAAAAAATATTTAGCTACCGGTTTTGTGGTTTTCTTATCCCTATATGCTAAATTTATGGCTGATCTGTGAGCATCAATCCTCAATCTTAACATTAGATCTGTTTTCCCCACGTAGGAAAATCCACAGGGACAAGTAATTAAATATATGAATGTGTTGTCATACATGTAACATGATGTCGTATTTTATATCTATGGCCCAAATAAGGATGTACAAAACTTTTAACAGGTGTCATATACCTACAAGACAAACATGTTGGGCACTTGTAACAATAAAATTTATTTGCAGGTAGCCATGAAGTACAGTAATCAAAGTTTGTTCCTTCTTACAATGTATATGATCACCTAACACCAGTAAATCATGAAGATTCTGAACTCTCTTATAGCCCACCATGGGTGGATCTGGGCAAATCTGTCTCAATACTTTATCGGCTTGTATAATTTTTCAATTAGTTCTGATGGCATTATTAATAGAAGATGTTACATTATTATATACTGTCGATAAGATCAAAGGGCTCTTGGCACTTCTCTCTGTATGTTGTATTGAGGCTCAACCTCTAGCCTTAACCAATGCCTGATCCAGAGCCGTGCTGTTATAGCCCCGATGTAAAAATCTCTCTTTCATTTTAATAAATTGTAGTTCACACCTCTCAGTATCTGAATTATTACGTAGTACCCTACAGAACTGGGACAGAGACAAAGAACATTTCAATGCAGGAGCATGCCAACTGGACACATGCAATAGGGTGTTACGATCGGTGTTTTTGCGATAAAGTGAATACTGAACTGTATTATTCTCCAATGTTAAATGTAGATCTAAGAATTCCAGTGTTTGGCCACACTTGGGGGAAATTCACTAATATGCGCAAAATCACTAGCGTTGGTTTCGCTAGCGTTCTCCGCACTTCACCAGGCGAATTTTCGCCAGCACTACACAAATTCACTAAGATGCGAATTTGCGCTCAGGGCGGCGAACATTAGCGGAGTAGCGCTTTGCCTGTTCACCAGGCAGAGCGCAGTTACACTAGCGATGCCTAATTTGCATACGGTGGGAACTTAAGCGTAGAATAGAAGTAAGTATATGTTACAGCCACTACATTCCACTACACAAGCCCAGGAAACCTTTAATAAATTTAATAAAGTTGTCCTATTGCCCTACATGTGCCCCCTGTATAGTTGAGTTGCCATATGTTAGGAAATGTAGGGGGAAGGAGGTTAACCCCCCAAAAAAATTATCGATCTTTTTCAGACTATCACCCTCCTATGCGAAAATACGCCAGTGTTTTTTTGGGACTTTCAAACCTCCTATTTCAACCTCCTATCTATTGTATTGAACTTCGCCTGGTCTGACCAGGCGAAGTAACGTCTAGCGTAAGTGCTAACGCTGAGGAAAATGTTCATCTAACTGAATTTGCGAATTTACGATCCTTCGTCAGTGCGCAACTTCGCACCCTTACGCCAGGCGAAGTTGCACACTGACGTCACGCTGGCGAATTAGCGCTAGCCTTAGATGCTTCGCACTTTAGTGAATCTGCCCCTTAGATGTAAATTTAATAGATTCTGAGGCTAGGTTTAACTCTTCAACCATAGTGCAAAAAACTGTTTAGTCACCCTGCCAGATCAATACAATATCATTGATGAAACTTTTATATAAAATAATGTTTCGAGCATATTTGGAAAGAATTTAAGCCATTTCGAAATTATACATAAAGAGGTTAGCGTATCGGGGCTCCCATCTTGGTCCCCGCAATCTGTTGGTAATAACTATCTTCAAATCTAAAATAATTGAAGGTAAGACACATTTGCAATAGGTCAATAACAAAACTTATTGGTGGTCCATCATAGCTTTCACTCTCCTCAACAGTTTTTTTTAATTGTCCTAAGACCTTCTTGGTATGGGATGCTTGTGTACAAGCTGAGCATATCAATAGTAGCCAGAAATTTAGGCTCATCACCTGTCAATGTTAAATCTCCTAAACATTTTGACATTGGAGTGTCACGTAAATATGAAATTGTGGAACAAACCAAAGGTTGGAGAATCTGATCTATATATACACCAAGTGGCTGCAGTAAACCATCCCTAGTGGATATAATCGGCCTCCCGGGTGGGGAGGTCAGATTTTTATGTATCTTCAGGAGGGTATACAAAATTGGACAAATTGAATGATCCTGTCGTAAAAAAAATTTAATTCAGAAACAGTATATATATATACATATATTTATATATATATAACACTTAAAATATAATATTCTAATGGGGTAATGCAATTAAAAAAATTCAAATCTCGCAATGTAATAGTGCTCCTAAAATGGTTATTGCATTGCGAATTGTAATTGTGCACTCTTAAGAAGTGAAGGTGTCATAATCTTTTGGAGAAAACATAGTGACTTTTTCAGTAAGAAGTTTTATTACATTGACTGTGCATTGGCGCAAATTATAAATTTCGTAAACGGCCTTCCACTGTTGGAAGTGGTCACGAAACAGTTTCTGGGTTCGAAAAAGTTATTTTAAATTCGCGCAAAGCAAAATTTGTTCACTTGTTCACGCAGAGGCATAACTTTTCGCTTTGCGAATGGTTTTTCCATTACCGACTTATATTACATTCCCCGTTAAGAGTCCAGTATTTTGTCAGTTCTATTGATATGGTATGCAGCAGGAACTGGTTTGTTGTGGAAGATAAAAAAAATTGTTTTCATTTTTTTCGCTATGAATATACAGAGCGTAGCATGAGCAGAATGTTATTAGGTGCATCTGGTTTTGCTGCTAATAAAATGAAAATTCAACACGTGGGATTTGTGTACAGGCCAAATTTATCCTGTTATATTATTTTCTAAGGCTCTAAATACCATAAACCATACAAAACCAAACCACCCTTCAGAGATGAATCTGCAACCAACTGTAATGTGCAAGCAAATAATTGATTCTCTTGTATTTTGTTATGTGCGGCAAAGGATAGCTGAGGCATGTCATAGTACAGCTAATGGATACAAATGGACTGAATTTATCAGTAGTTGAAGATGTGGGCTACAGGAGAGCAACATCAAATAAGGCAGGACACAAGGCTGGTTTTAAAAAGAATATAGGAATCATAATTTGCTGGAAGGAGAGAGAAAAGTGATGAGTTGCAAAATTCTAAATAAGAAAAAAAAACATTTAATGGAAACCAATGAGATATTTTAGTTTGATAAATATGGAGTGCTGAAACTGGTTCCACCTTGATATGGTTCTGCATTATATCTCCTATCAGATCAGGCATTCGGATTTCTAGCTGATAGCTTTAGAATGAATGAAACAGTAGAAAACATGCACCATTGTTTCTTTTCCTGATTTAATCAACATTGTATTTCAGTGACAAATAGCTTAGCTGTAAGGTATGCATACAAAACTGCACTTGGTACTGCATGTATTCTAATTCTAAAAATATACTCCAAAGCCTTTGAAAACGTAACTCTACCCATTTTGCACAATAAAACACAAATAAAATGAAACATTGCCAATTGTTTTGACATTATTTATAAATTGAATTGGTATTAAATGCAGTAATTGTATGCTCATTTCTGTTTTCTTCATTGCTTGATCTGATTTGAGAAAATTAAGAAGAAACTGGTCTGCTTAGCAGACCATTGAAAAATCCAGCAAGAAATTTTGGGAACTAGACAATACTGAAACTAGGCAGGAAGGCACAAACAAATACTACTTTCAATTGCAATTACATTTACAGATAGCTTTAAAATCACTGAACTGCTTTAATTAAAGGACAATAAAGTCAGATTCACTGGAGTCATTATTGTTAGTACATCCACAGTAAATCACAAAGTTCAGTCACAAATTAATCACATTTAAAATACAAGGAAGGTATAAAATAGAATAAGGCTGGAAATTCTGTATTTTGTATACTAAAAATAAACATGAACATCTTTGCATGCCAATGACCCTGCACATGCTCAGTGTGGTTTGTGCTGATTAGGGATTATCATAAATTATCAAAACAGCACAAGATAAATAATATCTGCCAGAAGCCGATACAGCAAGACTGATTCATAATCATAATATGTAGACTGCATTATGTCATGTTTTGTCATGTAATCTAATGTGGATTTTGTAGTTTCTAGTTTTATTGTTTAATACAAACTTTCTCCAACTCTGCAGAACAAGTGGCTGCAGCAAAATATCCTCTAAACAGAATCCCAGTTTATCTGTTTAAATCTGCCTTAAATCTTTGCCCCTGCAACTGGAGTTGAAAACAGTAAAGGGGATGTAAAGCAAAAATAAAATCCAATACAAATACAATACAAATCTCTACACAGTTGCCGACTGCTCTATAGGCAAACAAAGTTCTGCATGGCTGGAAAGTAAGACAGGGGCTCCCCCTGCTGTTCTTAAGTATGATTGTTTCTCTGCAGAGGAGTTAGGGACTGCCTGGCAATTCCTATCCATAGATGTAAATTAAGGGAGAATTTCACTGCATACAGTCATGTTTCTTATAAAAATGGTAGACATTTTTGTAATTGAAGTATATCATTTTCATAAAAAAAAAGTAAAAATGGGATTTTATTGTTTGCCTTTCCTTGTCCTTTAATCCCACTAACGGGGTTATTTAGTAAAGTCCAGCCTGGCTTTTTGGTGAAAATTTTTTTTTTAACTCAAATTTTTCATAATTTATTGCTGATGCTATAAAAAGTCTGAATCTGAAAATCTGCCATCTCAGATCTGCTGAGGTTGTATATAAGTCTGTGAGAGAGGTACCTATCATATTTTGAAGTTTCTATGATCCGGGCTGGAATTATCCTGAAAATCAAACTATTTTGCCCATTTTGGCCTTTTTGGCCAAAAATCTGAAAACTGCATGCTTTTCGGTAAAGACAAGAGCCAGGAAAAAGATTAGGGAAAAATCTCTTAAAAAATGGTACAATTTGGGTTTTCTTTTGATTTTATTTAGTTTTCCCCAAAACCAATTAAATCCTGCTTTTTGAAAAATAAATAATGTGGATTCTAGTTTGGTCAGATTTTTTTTATTTAAATAATCAGAAAAATGTGTATATTTCATAATTAACCCTCTAACAGATCACCTCTATTTTACTTAATTTTCCCAGATATTCCTAGTACTTAATTACATTCACAAATGAACAGTAGAGAAAAACTGGGAAACTGGGAAAGGGTCAGTGAATTTCTGAATAAAATTAGAATTTTAAATTTTGACGTACTGTCTCTTTAAAAAAAAAAATCTAATTTGATTATTCACCATCTTAAAGCTGCCGAATTGCCATTGTAGCCTGTGTGGTACCTCCCGGAAGCTTTACTGAAAAATGTTCTTAGTTCTGGGAAAATCAAACATTTTTTGGAAATTTGTTTGAATCCTTCAATTCGAACAATGTGACCGTTTGATTCGAACAATGTGATTGTTCGATTCAAATGATGCGATTGTTTGATTTGAATGATTCTAAATATATCGATGGTTGAATTTCAATTTTTTTTTTGTATTCGAAATTCGACCCTTAGTAAAGGCCAAAATCTTATCACTTTGATACATATTTGTATGTCAGCACTCACACTCATAAATGTCTCTGTTTATTTGTTTTAAATTGACACCACATGCTGTGGTTCTCCAAGTGTTACATAGCAAAAGTCCCAGCAAGCTCTCATGGAGTAAATCAAAGTTGCTATGAAAAGTGTCAATAAATACATTGGATTCTGATGAAGAAAACACGAAGAACTAAGAGTCTAAGAAGACTTAAGAGGATTTTGATTTGATTCACTTATTTTTACAGTTAAACAAGAGCTGTTTTATTATTGCATCAATCTTGAAGTGAATGAAGGGAAATATGGAACTAGGCACAATAAAATTCAAGCCATATGTTATAAACCTTCTGAACATTGTGTGCTCATTCTAATGGCCATGTACCAAGATGAAAGAATGTTTAGCATAAAAGCATTTAAAAATAACAAGACAAAATCTGGGCCAAGTGAATTTCCTTTGCAAAGATATGTTCCAATTATGGTTATTTGCTCTATCAACAGTTAAGAGTTGCTAATATTCATGCTACATAACACATCATGCCTCTAGGTTTGCTGGTTTACATGGCCCTGCATTTAAGTAGACTAGAACTGTTCTTACCATAGAGAGAGGGACAATGCCAACAAGGTCCTTCTGACTTATGAAAATTTCGGACAGAATGATATCACTTGAGCCCTTTCCAGGATATTCCACCTGCCATGAGATTGGCTGAGTTCCTGAGAGGCTGCTGAAGCTGGTGATCTCAAAGTTCATCTGTACTACTTCATTAAACTGATTGTTAGTCCTGTTTAAAATAGAGAAATGCAAAGTTTTATTCCAGTTTAGACATAGTGGCAGTGGGAAATAATAAAGTAATTGCACGTTAATGCATATAATTGATAGCAAGCAATCAGAAGTTTGTTTTTGTTAGTGTTATGCCAACAGACTAGAACTTCAGTAACTGTCAATTGGGTATCAGAGAATTCTGGCCTGGGTAAATGTACACCATTTATGATTGATTCCCCTTGGTCATTTACAAGACATTTTGTTTCTTTATAAATATGTAAATCAAAGGGACAGAAATTAAAATGAAAAGCTGTAAATTCATTTAAAGGGGTTGTTCACCTTTGAGTTAACTTTTAGTATAATGTAGAGAGTGATATTCTGAGACAATTTGCAATTGGTATTCATTTTTTATTGTTTGCGGTTTTATAGATATTTAGCTTTTTATTCAGTAGCTCTCTATTTTGCAGTGTCAGCAATTTAATTTCTAGGGTACAAATTACCCTAGCAACCCTGCATTGATTTGAATAAATGACTGGAATATGAATAGGGGATGGACTGAATAGAATGATAAGTAATAAAAAGTGGCAATAACAATACATTTGTAGCCTTACAGAGCATTTGTGACCCCCATTTGAAAGCTGCAAAGAAACAGAAGAAAATTGCAAATCGTTAAAAAACTATGAAAAATATATAATGAAGACCAATTGAAAAGTTTCTTAGAATTGGCCCTTCTACAATATATAAAAAGTTAACTTGAAGGCGAACCACCCCTTTAAATATAATGTGCTGTTACTTGCTGTTGCTGTTAAAATGTATACTGTATGTTCATTTCAGAGGCTCTAAAACAGTAGGGTAATTTATAAACAGCTAAACTACTTATTAGAGCCTCTGAAATGAATTGGGGGTTCTCTGAAAATGGAGAGATCATCTTGATATAATTCAAAAGGTTATTATTATTATTATCATTATTATTATTAACATGTATTTCTATAGTGCCAAGATATTTCGTAATAAAAAATAAAAATAAATAAGGTCCAATTGTGGTTTCTCTTGTCTAAACATGCTCCTGCTCTTCCACATGGTTGCTCATGTGTCCATCTTTCCTCTTCTGATTAATGGTTAATAACTATTAATAGGAGAATCTGACCCATTTCACTTCACTAACAATTCGCTAAATTGCGAAAATTCACCAAAATGTATTAAAGTCTATAGGAGTCAATTTTTTTGGGTTGCATGATGCGACGTGTGAAATTGACATGCTAAATTTTTTTTTCACCCATTGAAATCTATGGGCATTATTTTTGAGGCAAAACTCAGTGAAAAATTTCACTCAGCACTATACATAACTGCCCCTATTGATGTAATGGTACCCTAAGGGTAGAACTCCATGTTTTGCGTCGGATCGATGTCCCACCACACAACACATGCGGCAAATCAGATGGAGTCACACACATCAAAATATAATTGGAGTGAACGAAAAGTAGCTGGTAACAACTACACGGTCCGACTGTCAGATGACGATGCTGATTACTGCGTCCACATCTGTCTTGCCATATGTAATGTAGTTCTTACCTATGACTTTTCATTCAGTCCAATTAGAATTTTGACGCCTGTGTTTCCATCCAACCTGTCATGTGTATTTAGTTGCCAGGCATCAATCCAACGAAAAACGCTCCCATAGTTCTACCATACGGGCGATAATGTCGGATGAGCTGAATCATAGGTAAGTAATGGGATTGTTGAATGTTGTCATAGTGTGCATCTGACATGACACGACCTTGCATTGCATGGGAACAAAGGAAAGCACACCATTATCGCCCGTGTAGTTCTACCCTAGGGGCTAAACTTCAAGGGAGATTTTGTAGGATGGTGTTGGATCAACAGAGAGCATCCTACAAGTTGGTTGTAGTTACATGGGTCCAAATACATGAAAATATTTCTATCCAACGTGACATGATGGTCTTCATTAGAAGAGATGAAATCTTCTGGTGTTATAACCATCTTTTTTCATTGAAATACATTGAATGCAGATGCGTTAGCTACACCATCCAACTTTATATGATCCAACATTACATTCTAGCTATAGGGGATCAGATTTAGCAGGATCCTACAAATCTCATGCTGGTTTTGTGGTGTTGCATGGTGTTGTGTGCAGTTGCATGGTAAAATCAGAAAAAAATCTGACCTTAGAAAATCTCCCATGCAGTGGACTCGTATCAGAGAGTAGCTTTAATTACATTATTGTGGAAATGGGTAAACATATGTCAATTTGTGTCCAAAGTGGCACTTTGCACACTGCACTTGTATTAATAATTTACCACTAGTTGGCAAGATGCCACCACTGTCAAGTTGTAGGGGCCAGGGGGCCATAAAGTTACATCACTGAATGCCACAAAGGCATTTTCTTTCCTATCACATAGTTAGTTTTTGTCACAGTCGGCACCCTATTCCAGAACTAATGCTAAGCACCCTGTTCTTGGCTCTTGCTTCTGCCTCTAACAGCCGCTTTTCACCTCGAGAGGAGCCCTCGGCTAATTGGATGCCGGCAGGTCTTAATGAGAGACGTGCAAAGCTAAAGGTTCTGGATGAGCAAAGGGGCATGAACATAAAACAAAATATTTTGGGCAGAAGGTCAGAGTACAAGGCGTAAACAGGAAAGCGTAGTCAGATCAGGCCGGGTCGGTGCAGGCAGAGTACAGGCAGAGTAAGGCAGGCGATCAGTCAGAGAGGATACTGGTACACAAGAGTGGTTACCAGGCAGGGTCAGGATCACAGAAGTCAGAATTGTCAAACACAGGCAGTGGTCACAACAGGAATCAGAATCAGAATCAAACAACAGCAGAAGGCACCAGGAGCTCAAATGACTTATAACGAGCAAGGAGAAAATCCAAAAGGTCTCTTTAAATACATGTTTAGGCGTGCATGCACCTATAAATAAAGAAGATGAGTGACGTGCGTGCCTTAAGTTACCGGCACAAGAGAGGAGATGCGCGTGGTGTCCCTGCAGCACCACTAGACCACCTTGGTGAATTGTTACAGTTTGTGTGTTATTAGTATATTATCTCCACTGTAATTTATCATGTATAGATGTGTTATATTTATGTATTCATTTTGCCACAATACATCAGTAAATAAGTTTAAGTAAGTCATTATAAAGTTTTTTGTGTGGAGTTTGATACGAGTAAATTTGTTATACAGATTATTCCCTCATAGCTGATAAAACTCTCTTTATTTCAACACTTGATAGAAATGCTTCCTTGGAGTTAACCCTCACAAATCGATACACATTTATTATGTTATCAAAGTGGAAAACGGCACCATCCTGTTTGCAGATTTTGGAGAAAATCTTTGATCTGACATTTTTTTAAACGTGGTTAAGCTCCAGGGAACAATTTGATTCCAATTATATTAAGCTTAAAAATGCTAGAAAGATCTCTCATTTAAACTACACCAGTAAATAGGATAAGTGAGTTGTTTACCACCTTTATGTTTTATTCATGCTACTTAAAGAGTTGCCATTACGTTTTGCATCAGATCCTTTAAAGTACCCAGGGAATATAAAATAACTGAAAGCAATATGAGGCAATTTTAGAAATAAATGTATCAATATTCTTCAAAAACTTCCTAATGCCAAAACAATTATAAAGACACTTAACTGCCTTTTCAAACTGGATTAGAAAGGGCTACAAATCTAAGGAACTACATTCTTCCAAGATGGAGAAACTACAAACATCATTTGAATAAGAGCCAATGGGCTGAAACATGTGTGGCTATAAAATAAACAGCATTGCATCAAAGAACTGCTTTATATGTCTCTTCACCATGGAAAAATATACCAACTAAATGGTAAAACAGATTTAGCAATTGCTACATGTTTCGGGCAAGGCCCTTTATCAAGTGCCCGAAACATGTAGTGATAATTGGATGCTCACTCCCCAATAAAGGAATTTAGCAGTCTTTAGACTACTGCCGTGGATTTGTACTGCAATTGCTAAATCTTTGAATTACTCGCGAGGATATCAACACAGGATATCCAGCAGGACTACCACTGAACATATATCGGTTAGCTGCAGTTTAACCTATTTGTTTGGAATTAAATGGTAAAACAGGCCATTATACGGGTCATGTACGAACACTAAGGGCAGATGTGGTTGGGCAAAATGTCTGCAGTCTTTGTGCAAAATTGTACTTGAAATTGTACTTTGAACACTATGATTGTCAATGACAACTTTAGCATTTAATATAAGCTTCATCATACTGAAATAATAATCAATCAAACAATTCTGAACTGTTTTTGAAATATTTTAGTGAAAGCAAGTCCTGTCTCTCTACATGCAGGATTTGTGCCAAAGTCAGTTATTTTGTTAGACTGTGTTAGTACTGTTTAGATGTAATACATCTGCTTGAACTGTCAATCAAAATCTGACACTCCTGCATGAAGAGAGAAGGAAGAAAAACAGATGCTGATAGGGAATTAGTAAAGATACACTTGATTATTTCAGAAATATTACAGGGGTTTTAACTTAGTTTTCAATTTTTATACATATACAGTAAGGGAAGCTGTGTATTAGCTAAAGGTCCGTCACATTAGCCTAGTGAAGGTTTATTTTACCAAATGTACTTGGGAGTTGTGCTGTACATAATTTCTTTTGATATGTACAACAAGCTTTTGTCACATGGTATTCCAAGTTACCTAGCATGGTGAGCTAACTATATCACCAGGCCAGGACTGGAGTCCCTGCAATCTTATTGTTTATATCAGATAGAAGTTGAAATAGAAAAGACCAAGGAGATGGTTATTAACTTTTGGAAGAAGACGAAAGATCATACCCCATTATGTATAGATGGAACAGATGTTGAGATAGTTAGAAATGTGAAGTTTCCAGGGGTGAATCTGTCAGACAACCTTTTATGGAATTTGAATACTGCTTTGAGTACCAAAAAAAGCAAATCAACCGTTGTATTTTTGCAGAAGCTAAGGAAAGCGAATCTCCATCTCCATCCTTCCATTGTTTTACTGTGGTACTATAGAGAGTGCCTTGTGCAGTTGTATATCAATATTGTATGGGAACAGCACAGTGGCGGAACAAAGATCTCTGCGGAGCATAGTTAGAACAACAGAGGGAAGTATAGGGAACACCCTGTTACTGATCTCACAGTTGTACAGAAGGCATGTTATTTGATATGAAAATAGTATAATTAAGAATGTTTTTCACGCATCTCATACACCGTTTTCTCCATTACCTTGTGGTAGAAGACTTCACAGTATTCAACCTGCAACAGCTAGACACTAAAAGAGCTTTTTTTTTTTAATTCACTGGTATGAAAATAAATAATAAATTAATAAAAAAGAGTTATATTTTTAGGATAGTATTACACAGTTTTGCACAGGTCTTTTTAGATGTACAAATGAAGCCACTTTGGATTGTGTGTTTGACACAGAATAACTAAACTCAGACTTCACACTTGTCTCATTTAACACAGAAAATTGCGTCACAGCATCCCATCCAATTAAAGTGTTCATCATTGTGAACAATGGTGCTTTGGTAAGCTAATGAAAAGGTTAAATGCATTAAATGAGTTAAGATAACTTTAGATAACACAGTTTCTTCAATCATGACAATTTAACACACAAATCCAAGTGGCTGCATCTGTATGTATAGTTTGTAAAAAAAGTGAAAAAAACTATTTGCACTTGAGCATAAATTTGGACTGGAGTAATATACTGAAAGTGTTAATATGTAAATCCACGTTATTGAAATATAAGTGTATGCACGTCACTGGTATACATATTTCATATTATAGATTTAATGTTGATTTAGTGGTGTTTGAATCACTAGGACAAGGCACATGTCACTTTAGGTTATATGAGTATTGCGTTGAAAGGAGTAAGGTTGGTATAGAGAAATGTTTTTTGTAGTTCTGGAAGGAAAAGTCATGGTTTAAAATGTGTAACATTTATAACATCAAAATCCCCAAAATCAAAATATTGAGAAAAAACTAGAAAGCTTTTTACATTGTGTCTATTTATGTATACTTTCCCCTTTTTAATATATATATAGTTTTTTTATATTTGTTTTTAATTTTGAACCATGTGGGGGTCTTGGTTGGAACGGAAATTTAAATGTACTGAAAAGTATATTGTCAATAAAGGTTTTCATTGATTGATTAATTATCTGACTTAACAAATGCTGAATTGCAGTCATATCTGTCTGTTTCATGAAAAGTGATGACCATGAAGACAAGAGCCTGTTTGCATAATTGGAGCTATTGTCACCTTGAAGGTAGCAGTAGCTCTAGGGTTCCTATTGTGACTGCTTCAAAACTTGCAATAGAATTGCACCACAAAACAGATGGTGCAGATGTAATTTTGACATTGAGTTCTGGGAATTGTGCTATCCAAAGATTTGCAGCGTTATTGCAACTGATTTATAAATATCATTGCACACCTTTTGAAGCATCTGATGCAGTAGTGTTAAGTGAAATTCCCAATCACTGCAGAAATTATGCTGGGACTCTTGAACTTGCACCCTGAAATTTTGTTGGTAAATTAGTCCATTGGTGTTACCCAAGAATGTGAAGCCTGAAAATACTATAAAAATTACACAAAGCAGCTGATTATTTTGTTTGCAGTTGATGTCTAGTTTTGGTGTGTCACAGGTTTGAAACCACATGACGTATGCAAAGCAATGAATGTTGCTCTCTTCAACAGCCCTGAATCTGGATACGGGACAAGTCCTAATTAGCCAATCTGCACTGTTTGAATGCAGAGCAATAAGCATTTGGCTGGGTTTCTACTGAAATAGATAGAAAATGCTCTTCACATAAGTACAAATGACATTATTCATTGATGCAATAATTGTTTTCTATTAGTTTTTATGCCAGGGATATTCAATATGCATGCCTCCAGCTGTTATTAAAATACAAATTCCAGGACCCACTGATGGACCTTGTTGTTGTTCATGTAGTTTAATCGTTGGACATCCATGGTTTGTATAGATAGTTTCTCATGTCCGGGGCCAACCTTCTTAACATTCCCCCTCTTTTTATAAAGGGCAAGTTAACCCCAAAATAAAAAATTGCCTAATAAAAGAAAACATAATTCTAAGCAACTTTGAAATATACAGTCAATATAAATTGTCTATTGTTTTTAAGTTATTTGTATATGTATTGTTACTGAAAGCAGTGTTTGCTTGTCCCTGTCTATTCTATGCCCTGTTGGCTCAGACTATTGTTACAATGTTAGACAAGGCAGCTGATTAACAAACCTGTCTTTGCTGGGGAACTAAGCCTTACACTGTTTAAAAAGTAACAACTAGGAGTTAAGCAAATGCTGCTTTTAACAGCAATTGTTTTTACAAATTACAAGTTGCTTAGAATTTTGTTTTCCTCTATTAGGCAAATTTTTATTTTTGCGTTGACTTTGCTCTTTAATGCATGCCATGCTGCTAATCAAAAGCACACAATGCTAATAAAAGGGAGCTAAGACCTGTTTTTGTCTCTCTACGTATATATATATATATTTTTAATCTTATATACAATGAATGGCATCACTGTTTTATGGTTCAGTATCAAACTTTCTACCATCTCCAAGTGCTCAACACACAATCATGTTTTGCAGCTAACTGAAATAGCAGTATGTGTTTTTAGGTAATTCTTCTTCAAGGCAATAGGAACCTCTATCTCTATGAAGAGAGATATGCTGTCACAAGGGATTATGTTTGCTGTACAATAAACACTGAGTGCTGTAGAAAAGATTCCTTTGCATTATTGAAAATCTGGGATTTTTATACTAAATCACTGTTTTGGTCCTTAGTTCACACCTAAGCATATATATAAATGAATGTGTGTAATGGACATGATAGTAACAAATAAATAAACCACAATAATATCATAGACTCTAGCACTTAGGGTGCATTGTATCCTGGATTCCAGACTGTTTGTCTTTGTTGCTAAAGCGAAGTGCTCCCAGACTTATTTTCCTATTGTTCCAACAACAACTCATTTGATTAAAATGGGCACTTTTGATTTAATGACAGTTTCAGCACTAAATTCTGCATCATAATGTAATACATTGCATTAAATACTATGATTTATCAATCTGAACCCTCCCCTTCTCTTGCACACTGATTGTTTTCGAGTCCATAAAACTTAAGGTCTAGTTGTTATATGCAGCCTTTAAGAAATAAAAAATAAACCTTCCTGTTCTGTTGCTAAAAAGCAAGTTGGATTGAGGCAGAAGTTAATACAAATCACTCCAAATTCTATAATCTCCAACGGACATCAGACGATTGATGTTACCCTTGGCATCTGAGTTTCTAGCAATGTGCTTTTTGGCTTTCAAAACAGTGCAATTTCCTTGATTCACAGTTTGAGGAAAAACAGATATTTTCTCAGCCTGCCATAAAGAGCTTGATGCATGCATTCTGCCCATGATTAAATGCTTACATTTCTACAGGTGTTAAATATGGAAGAGGGATACTATACTGTGTTACCCTGTTGTGAAAACAAATGAGAGAATAATCAAGTCATCTCCCCAATGAAAAATATCTTTCAAGTGTGGTGTGGAATTGCATATGGGAAGAAATACATGTTGGGCTTGTGGGAGGACCTGCAAATATTCATAAAGTTTATGGGTGATATCTTTATAAGTATTAATATTTCTATTCATCTTATTTTCATGTGTCTATCCAAATTATGCAGACTACATACTTACTTAAAAGTCATAAAATACAGGTAAATATTCCCATAAATATATTCAAGGCATTGGCATAGAGTTATACCTCAATAAAAATCATCTGCATTTCTCTTACAACCAACAGTAGCGCAACCTTTGTAAGTAGTGATGGGCGAATCTGGGGCATTTCGCTTCACCGAAATACTGCGGATTTCTACTAGAAGTTTGTGAAGCAGATTCGTGAAGCAGCGAAAAATTCATGAAACACCGTCGTGTCTCGTTTTGGACAAGGGTGTCCCTTTTTGGATGTGGGAATCTATTTTTGGATGCCAGCGCCCATTGCCGGTGTCCAAGTCAAGATGCCGGGGAATTTTCACCAGGCAAAATTTTACTGGCGTTTCACGAATTTATTAGCCCTGCGGCAAATCACGGGAATTCCCCGCGAATTCACCCCAGGCGAATAAATTCGCCCATCACTGTTTGTGTTGTTATGCCGATATATAACAGAAGACACCATTAGAAAAGTACTTTTAATGCTATTCCTTTTAACTCTCCAATTGAATAACCACAATCCCACAAAATAACACTCAACATCCAAATATACCCTTCTTGGAGGCGATGAGACTGGTTTATTTATAAATCTACTTATTTTTATAAATAGATTTAAAATCCTCTGCAATACATTCTGCTTTTAGTAATGGAGATTAACTCTTTATTCCCAGGTATGCTTCTTCTGATTAAATGTACTCGTATGAGGTCCTCTCATATTAAACATTTTAAGAAAAAGACTACACCAGTGGCATATCCATCCCTTGCATTTTATATGTTGAACATCATCCAGAGAGTTGTAGATCTAAGCTTGGGAGTTTTGTTTCTCCCTTGAGGGCCTTCTTTCTTATAGCCAGGGGGAAAAAAAAATTCAAATCCTTATCACTTACTCTGCGTGGCAAACTAAGATTCATTGCTAGTCTTTAATCTGTGACTGTAGAATAGATTTGGGAACAGTACTTTAATCATCATACTTTTATTCAGATTTATACATTTTAGTAAACACTTTTCTAGCTTGAAATTCAAACCATTCATGAAGAACATAATGTGAACCCTTAAACTGCCAACATCTGGAATGAAAGTGAACTCACAGAGAGTAAAAAACTTTTTTACATATTCTCATGCCATTGTGAAGCATAGCACATCGCCTACAGTTACAGTATGTGTGTTGGATTTGAAATAAATAAAACATTTTTAAAGGGGCACCGGGGCTGAATGTAAACAACTAATATATAATTTTAATGAAAGCATCATTATATCGGGTTAAAAAAAACATTCTCAGGAGGAACTATTTTTCATAACGAATCAAATAAGCTATGAATAGTTTATAAAAAGTAAATCACTTGCTACTGAAACTACTTTAATATATTGCTATAATAAAAATGCAACCATGCAATGTAAATACAATAAACATGCATAAATGATCTCCTCATTCCAATATAAATTGATGGTTTTAATGAAGCGGGGAATATTGCTGTTTGTTTGGCTTTTCCGTTTTTTTCTCTAACAACTTATGACATGCATACAAAAACAGTAAATATGTTATGACATTTCATTCAGAGAAAGGATTAAGGAACAATAAGGGTAATGTTACATAGTTTCCTCTTCTATTAGAAAACTACCAATGGAGAAATGTCCATGAGAGTTTCCCACCACTCCCATGACTTAACAGTGCATTTCTGTGTTCATTAACACTTCTGCTTGGCTGCCAGTCAATGGGAGCTGTTGGAGGCAGCCATGATGTTCTGCAATGGAGAAAATGCCAGAGGAGAATCAATCACATATGACATAAGCCTAAAACTACATACTTACTGGCTATTACTTGCTATAGTCACTTTAAAACACTCTGGTCCGTTTACTAAAGGGCGAAAAATTTGAATTTAAGTTCCCGCATGTTATCGCTGAGAATATTTTTCCACCAGAATATTCGCAGTGACTAAGTTTACTAAACAGCGATGCTCTCAGAAGTCATTGCGATCACTTGCGGTAACTACGTTAGTGAACCAGCTTACGTTAGCGGTAATTTTAGCGAGATGCAAATTTTCTGGCAACATATTATGTTTGCAAATATTCAAAATAGAAAATAGTCTTGTTTTATGGCGTTAATAATGGCGTTAATTTGGCAATTTTTACTGTGACATTTATGGCCAGAAATGCATCTTCAAAACTCATAAACTTTATTGACTAATGATTGTACCATCCAACAACATTACCAGAGTGACACCAATCAAACATGTATGTATCATATAAACCCATACTTCATCCATCCAGTCACACACCCTTCTGCCATTAGAATCATATGAACAAGAAATCATACCAGTTATCTCTTTGTATTATTTAAATGCACAGTTTAATGGAAATTAAACTCCCACTGAGAATTTTCTGGCCAAAAAATAAGTTAACGCCACTATATAGATGGCGGTAAAATGTTGCGAATATTCTGGCGTTAATTTTGTCTTTTACACATTTTGCTGTTTAGTAAACCAGGCGTTAATGTGTACGTAGCGTTATTTTCAGCGAATGCGATAACTGGCAAAAAAAAATTTTTGTGCAAGAATATTCGCAAATTTATATTTACCGCACGTTAATAAACTTGCAAAGACATATTCTGCGTTAAATTTGTCTATATTTTGTGCGAAAATTTTTAACGCACTTTAGTAAATGGACCCCTCTATTTCTTAACTTGAGATTAGCCCAAGTGTTGCACTGTGTGACATATAATTAAGGTAAAGGCATGTTGGGTGTCCAATCCAGCAACATTTGGAGATAAGAGACAGGGCCTTTCAAGCCAAAAAAGTTTTTGCTTCATTTTGTGCACTTTTTTGTTGATGCTACCCAGTTGTCTATTACCAAAGCAAACATTTCCACCCCAGAAAATAAAACACAGATTCAAATCCAAATAAATCCAAGTTGAATGGTTATTCTGGGTAAACATAAATCTGCATAACACATTGTAATTTACTTGTGTTTTTGCCCTGAAAGCATTGCAGTTGTGTTTGTGTATAAGCCCTCTGTTGTAATGTGATAGAAAGCTAAGTAAATTATAAAGTCTATTGTGAATGTGAATTTTGCTGTCTAGACCATTGTTGCTATTCTTAACCACTTCTTAAGTAATTCATAGATGACTTTGAAGTGTGCATTAAAATTAAGGTTTCTGTGTTGATACAGAGTCCTGCAAAGTAAATCCATTCATGGCATTTCCATTTTATAGAGTGGATTGACTGGACGTTTAAATGGTAAATGAAATTCAGAATTGATAAATATAATGTTGTATATATGTCCCAAAGCATCAAGCATTAAAATGCTATTACAAAATAAAATGAACATTTGCCGGAAATCTTGGCCGAGAAATATATCTGCTTCTTGTAGATTTTGAAATACTATGTAATATCAATTAGGGGCACATTTATTAAAGGTCAAAGTGAATATTCTAATAAAATTTTAAATCAAAAAATTCGAGTTGTGAAGTAATTTTGGGCTACTTCGACTATTGAATATCCCAAAATTTGATTCAAAAAGCAAAAATTCAAATATTCGACAATTAGTAGTCCTTCCACCACCTTAAAGCTGCCGAATTTCCATTTTAGCCAAGGATTCGAAGGATTTTGCAGAGAATTGTTCAATCGAATCGAACGATTCAAATAATTTTTTATTCAATCGAAAATGGACCTACAGTATTTTATCGAAATAGATTCATTTTCGATCGAAAGAACCCTTTAAAAAAACATTGAGGGTTGAATTTTGCTGTTTTTTCACTTCGAAAAGTCGGCCCTTAGTGTTTAAAGTGCCAAAAAACATCAGATGGCACCACCATTCCAGGTTAATTGCACCCAGTGCAATATTTTGGCTAAAAAATGGCTTTCATGCTCCTCGACTACAATTTAAAGGATGCAGCACAATTATGAATATTATATTTAAAAAAGAAGGAAAGGTTTAATCACTTGGGATGCCAAATATTAGGCTGTTGGTGCTGTTTTCAGGAACAGGGTATCATTAAGTTATTATAATCACTAAAGGTGCCCATAACATCCCCCTACAGACTTACAGTACATTGCAGTCCTGGAAAAGTGCTCATAATAGTGATTGTCATACAGTATGTCAATTGCCTAAAACGATCACAAATGCTTCACTAATCACCTAAGTGATTTTCAAGTGATTACAATTTTAGTACAGTATAAGGGGGAACATGGAGATCTATTATCCAGGTATCCATACGCAAATGCT
>CM044431.1:173858199-173869592 GCA_024363595.1 Xenopus borealis
GGATACTGCCTGGTAACCAGGGTAACCAGGCAGTGTAAACCAAGAGAGCTGAAAATCAGGAAGTAGTGTTTTGTTCTGTTATGTTACACATCCAGTCACTCCAGCCTTTATACATTAAATTTTTGCCTAACTGACTATACTGAAAACATTTTTTATTTTGCACAACCTGTCTATTACCCATTTTTTACTTTTATACTGAACAATTCCTTTAAAAGCCAATGTCCATCACATGTCTGCAAAAGGAGACAAGAAAAACATTTACAGTTACTTTAAATGCTTTTTATTTCAACAGGTTACTGGAGCTATACAAGAGATAGAGCACAGGACATTGGGAGGCAAAGGCAAATCCAAAAAAAGGGGTAGCCCTACTGTCATATTTAATATTAGTATTTATATTTTAAGTAAAACAGGTAGTGTACTTTTATTACTGACTCACAAAATTAAAATATATACAGTATATACTGACTATTCAAAGTACATTTTTTAACAGAACAAGATGTTTACAAACTGGAATGGAGGAAACTTTCAACATATTACAAAATTCCCCCTATCACAAATAGCATCAGATTAACGACCCTCCCACAAAGATTAGGTTGCTATCTTACTTTTATCATTGTAATTTTTCCCCTGTTGGAAAAAATAAGCTGCAATTGCAAGAGCTTGTCATTGCATTTTAAAGTAAAAATCTGTTTTAAGTTATTTAAATATCAGAAAAGAAAGAACATCAGGGGAAATAATGCAGACCAAAGTGATACATTTCCATTACTTTGTGTTTTTTTCCCCTGGTAAAATATATATCTGTTCTGTCTCTGAGACAGAGGATAATGTTCTGCATGACAGCTTCACTCTTTCTTCAAAATGTATCTAAAGTGACTTCATTTTTTTCAGCATTTCTACAAAAAGAGCACACTGGAGCTAAAGAGATTCTTCATAGATTCAAGTATAGATGATATGATTGTAATGCTTGTAATATCTTTTGGGAGTATCAATATAATGCTGTCTCTTCTGAAGCTGTCTGGACGTGACAGTAAGCTTTGAAAATTAACTGGATCATGTGATAAATCAGTTTAATACTCCTGTGGCTCCCCAAGCTATGGGGAAAAAGTCAAAGACCAAAATTATATTGTGTAACAGATTCTTGAAATGCTAAAGCCATCAACAATTGCTGCAAATATCACAGAATTAGCATCATGTTCACTGTCAGACACTATTGCTATCAAGATGTGCAGCTGAAATATAGTGTCTGGCTGCTGTACCCACTTCCCCCTTTATTAACATTATTAATGACTGATTTTTAATCAGACAGCTCACATCGAATAATCAGTGTCAAATAATGGACATTTATCAGCTCTCCCATATTCTGCCTGTTGGATGATTTATAATCTTTACTGGACTTTTTCTATAAGAGAGACAGAATCCAAAAAATCATGGAGGTCAGGCATTCCCTTGGACATAAGAAGATACAGTTATAGCAAAGTAGTACTGCTCTAGTCTCACTTTTCAGCAGTTTAACTTTTGTATTAACTCTGAAACCTTTAAATATCCTGTGTTTGTGTATACAGAGGAAATGTTGCTCAACTTCTACTGCTGGTCATCAGTTTGGAGAGCCTGAGCTTAGGCTCTCCCATTCTATTTGTCAGGCCATGCCAGAGTGATGTGTCCTCAATAGCTCAACAAGACAAATGGGCAAGACATGAGGTATATGTTAAGTGATTTCCAGGGAAGGAAGACTACTTTCCGGGAACATTTACTAAGGTTCGAAGTGAAAATTCTATTTTAAAAAATTCATATAATTGAAGTAATTTTTGGCTACTTCAACTATTGAATAGCCCAAAATTCAATTTAAATAGACAAATTTGAAAATTCCAACTTTTGAATTTTTAAGTACTTTAAAAAACCTCTTTCAAGATTTTCTTAAAAAAAAATATTTAAAAAAAATTTAATTTGACACTTTGCCACCTTAAACCTGACAAAATGCTATTTTAGCCTATGGTAGACCCCCTGGAACCTTTAAGGAGTGTTTTTGGAAATTTTTGAAATTCAAAGGATTTTTTCCAAAATCGTTACAGGGTGACCCCCAAATTTGGGCCCAAAGATTATCTTCCTCTGACCCTGCCTTTTTTCCCTTAAAACCTTTTTTAACACTATGGCAATACTTTACGATGACCCGGATTGTGCCTCTATGGCCGACTCCACAATTGTAAATTACGCCAGGGAAAACGAGATGCAGCGTTCCGCTGGTGGGCTGTAGAAACTGGCTGGAATGACATGGCTCTTTGCAGCCAATTTTGGTTAGGGCTCTCTGCTGCTGTAAACAACCTAGTAAACTACCCTCTATCTACTAATCTGGATGATCTCCTGTCTCTAGCCATCCAAGTAGATAGATACAGAGGGAGAGAAGGGGTGAGAGGGGTACCTCTGTTCCTACTGTGTTTACTTGTGTTAAATCATCTAACCCCTCAATGCCTCTACCTCAGGAGGAACCCATGCAATTGGGTATCACTCATCTAACTCCTGAGGAAAAGGCTCACAGGCGGTCTCTGGGGCTGTGTATTTACTATGTGAAAAAGGGTAATTTTCTCAACCAGTGTTCTAAGAGGCCGGGAAACTTCAAAGCCTAAATGGAGAAGGGGAGCTCCATTTGGGTCGAGAAGTTTCCTCTCCCAAATTTTCCTCTAGGATCATGGTACCTGTTAAGTTAACATGGCTTGTCCCTTTTGTGGATTCAGGGGCGGTGGTGAATTTCGTAGATGCTGCCTTTGCAGTAAGGTTTAATATTCCTTTATGCCTTGTCATTGTGCATTTACAATTTGCACTCTGAGGAGTTATCCTTCTACTTTATCAAGGGATCTTCTTCTCCTTCTTAAATTTAAAGTTACATTGCTTTCAGGTGCAGAACCCACACATTGACTGGGTAACTGGGGAAATTCTTCAATGGGGTGAAACATGTAAGGGCTCTTGCATAAGTGATCCTCAGTTGGTGGCAGTCACATCCATAGAGGGTTTACCCGTGGCTTATGCTGATTTCCCTGATGTGTTCTCTAAGAAAGCCGTGGAAACATTACCCCCCACATAGGCGTTATGACTGCCCAATTGACCTAATTCCTGGTTCTACTCCCCCTAGAGGGAGAACTGTTCCTCTTTCATTGCCCGAAGCCCAAGCAATCAACGAGTACATCAAAGAAAATCTTGAAAGAGGTTTTATTAGGCCCTCTAGTTCTCCTGCTGGTGCTGTTTTTTGTTTCAGGGGCAAGAAGGATGGAGGTCTTCACCCATGTATTGATAATTACCTTCAAAAAACACTATCCCCTTCCACAGATTTCTGAGTTGTTCATTCAGGTCCAGGATTTTACCATCTATACCAAACGTGACCTGAGGGGTGCATATAACCTCATTCTTATCAGGGAAGGGAATGAGTGGAAAACGGCCTTTGACACAAGGGTTGGCCACCATGAATATTTGGTTATGATATTTGGTCTTTGCAACGTACCCGCAGTGTTCCAGGAATTTGTCAATGACATCTTCCAGGACCTGCTAGGGTTATTCATATATGTATTATTCATAGTGGTTTATCTTGACAATATTTAAATTTTCTCTTCTAACTTGAATGACCATCAGAAACATGTCCATGAAGTTTTGCTCAGTTTAAGGGAAAATAATTTATTTGCTAAACTTGAGAAGTGCACCTTTGAGGTTTCTTCTGTTCAATATTTGGTGTTCAATATCTCCTGTAAGGGTCTTGAAATGGATCCCAGGAAGATTAAATGTGTATTGGACTAGGCACTTTACGTTCTACCCAAAGGTTCTTAGGTTTTGCTAATTACTCTCTAGGAGTTTTGAGTCTAACACGACTGAATCCAGTACAATCTTCTGCCCCTGTAGATACTCCTACTGGGAGGTTATTTGTACCAGTGGATTTAAGGGAACAGGTTCTGGGTGAAGCTTATAATTCTAAAATGGCAGGACAACCCGGTATTTCAAAAACTTTATCATTATTGTCTCGTGATATGTGGTGGCCTTCGTTTAGACAAAAAATTTTGTGGATTTGTGCCCTGTCTGTCAAAGGTCAAAATCTTCCAGAAACCAATCAGAAGGATTGCTAGGGCCATTGCCTATTCCTGACAGACCCTGGTCCCATCTGTCTATGTGTTTTGTGGTTGACCTTCCTCCATCTCAAGGGAAAACTGTGATTTGGGTGGTGGTGGATAGGTTTACTTCATTTCCCTCCCACAACTCCCATCTGCGTAAACATTGGCTTTATTTCTAAGATTTTCAAACTACATGGTTTTCCAGTTAATATTGTTTCTGATAGAGGGGTACAGTTTGTTAGTAAGTTCTGACAAGCATTCTGCTCTTTGGTGTGGATTGATTTGTCATTCTCTACCATATACCACCCTCAAACCAATGGTCAAACCAAAAGGGTTAATCAGTCCCTTGAACAATTCTTAAGGTGTTATATTTCTGACAACCAATCCTTTTGGGCTGAACTATTACCCTAGGCAGAATTTGCTTATAATAATGCAACTCATGCTTCTACTGCTCAATCTCCGTTTCTTATTTTTAATGGTTTACATCCCAAAGCATTTTCTTTTTCTGGTTCATTATCCTCTGTACCATCTGTTAATTCTTCTGTCAAACAATTTGCCAAGATCTGGTCAGGGGTGTACGATTCCCTTTCTGCAGCTGTGACCACTCAAAAAAAGGCAGCTCATAGGTCTTGCAGGGAAGCACCCAAATATCGGGTAGGAGACTGTATGATTATCCAAAAAAAATCAAACCTAAGGTCCCTTCACTCAAGTTGGGACCCAGGTTTATTGGTCCCTATCTCATTACTGAAATAATCAATCCTTTTTCTGTTTGTCTCAAATTACCTGACAATTTTTAAATATCTAACTAGTGATGGGCGAATTTATTCTCCAGGGGCGAATTCCCGCTATCCGTGAAATGGCAGCGAAATTTCACCTGGCGAAAATCCGCAGAAAAAACGCGCCAGAAGCGTGCCGCGACTCGTTTTGCAAATTTTTCACCAATTCGTGAATTTCTATGGAAATACGCTAATTTTTCGGCGAAGTGAAACTGGGGAGATTCGCCCATCACTATATCTAACTAATTTCATGTATCTCTTTTAAAACAAGCTTCACAGTTCCATCCACAATCCTTTCCTTCCCTATTGTTGGTAGAGAGTCAGCCTGAATTTGTAGTCCAAGAGCTCTCGCCTTGTGCAGGGTAAGTTGCAATATCTTGTATAAAGGAAGGGTTACGGCCCTGAGGAGAATTCTTGGGTTCCTGTTTGTGATGTGAGGCCTGTTCATCTCAGGAAACAATTCCAACTTCAGTTTCCTGAGAGACCTGGGAGTCCAGTGGCCCCTCCTTGGGGGAGTAATGTACTAACTACTCACCCTGGTGGTCTAGTGGGCTAGCGGGACTGCTGCTGTGCCATCAGTGGGTACGCCCTGCCATGCCTGAATGCCGGTTTCTTAGAGCGCGACACGCACTTCTGCATCTTAAAGGCGCATTGACAATGGCGTGATGTCATCAGCGTGTAATGGTGCCAAATTGCCCTTTATAGGTTTACCTCCTTGTGAGTTCCTGGTGCCTTTGTGCTTTTGAGCTTTTGCATTCTGCTATCTGATTCCTGTTGTGATCCCTGCCTGTGTAGTGATGATTCTGACTACTGTAACCCTGACCCTGCCTGGTAATCGGCTCTTCTGTACCCATATTCCCTCTAATTGATCTCCTGGTTTGACCCCTGCCTGCCTGATTGACTACCCTTTTCTGTCTACGGCTAGTACCACGATCTTCTGCCCAAAAGACTATTGCTTTACATTCATGCCCCTCTCTTATTAAGACCTGGCAGCATCCAAATAGCCAAGGGTTCCTCCCGAGGTGAAAGGCTGTTGTTAGAGGCAGAAGCAAGAGCCGAGAACAGGGTGCTTAGCATTGGTTCTGGTTTTGGGGTGCCGATCGTGACAGTGTCCCCCATTTGAAAGCTTTTTCGAAGAAAAAGGCAAATCATGAAAAAAATCTATAAAAATTAATAATGAAGACCAGTTTAAAAGTTGGTTAGAATTGGCCATTCTTTAACATATCAAAAGTTATCTCAAAGGCAAACCTTTAAAGATAACACAAATTACAGTACATAGGTTATTTTTGTATGAATGGGTCTGCAAATTATTGTGGTCATTATATTTAACAGTATATACTCTCCTAAGTGGATCTACAGGACCACAAATATAAAAATATTCTTTATTTAGATACAGTTAAAAAGTGAACATATCCAATGGCCCTAAGTTTTATGCTCATGATTAAGAGTCTACAGGGCACGAAATTTGTGGGGTCATTGAAAATGTTCACTTTTTAATTGAATCTAAATAAAGTTATATATACGAGTTTTCTATGGTACCTTCCTTGTCATTACTGTAATTATATTTAACACAAATTTAGATACAGGCTTACTGTAGTAAAGTGGGAGTATAATTTTGACATAAGGTGCTTGTGTGTGCATTTTCTGAAAATGAAAAACTCTTTCTCCATATTCTATGCAGAACAGAATACATAAACACACGTAAACACACAAACACCCACATAGAAGACCTTACAGTTTACAATCTGTTATATTGAAAAAATGTCATGGCATCATGTAAAGGTCAATGTATTTGTTAAATTGATCATAGACCAACCCAAGGATCAGTTCATTACCAAAAGCCTTTCCCCATCATCAGTTAGATAAGATCTATTTTACCTCTCTTATTATGGCTGGTCTCAAAAAATAGTAAGATAAAGATCAAAATACCAATTCTTATCTGTACTGTTTGCTAAAAAATATTTGTGTTTTTCTGAGAGCCACCCTTCAAGAGTTGACATTTATCAACATTTGAAGGAATGTGCCACTACATGACATAACCAAATAACTAATCAGTAACCTAGAACTATTGTGTTCTACTGAACAAAATATTGACACCTGTTATATAATCCACAATGAAGAGCATTTCAACAAACTTATCTATAGTTTTCAGAATCCAAGTATGGGTAAAACAAAAGCCTTTAATAACAAGTAGCATACAGCCTACAAACTTCATGCAAAATACATTTGCACATTGATTTAAGTAAAACAAGGCATCCAATTATTGTGTCTATTAACTGTCTTCAGCTGCTCAATGTCATTACCTGCTTTTTACAATCACATCCTAAATTGCTTTTCTTATCCAACACAAAGTACTTTCATGTTTTGATATACAGGGTCAGACACATTAAAATGGAGCTCAAAGACTCCTTTCATCCATTTTTGACTGCTTTGACAGTTACTATACTTTTTAGGTATTTTTAATATGCTATATTTAATATTAAATTACATTCACAATCTCTAGGCACTAGTTTTATTGGCAGCTGTAAAATATAAATAATAGCTAATGATAAAAAAAGGGGCAGTAACCTTAGTAAGAGTGATAGGAGCAGTAATTTAAATTGGCTGTGTACCCCCTTGTTTAAAAATACTTAAAGTAAAACTATACCCCAAAATGAATACTTGAGCAACAGACAGTTTATATCAAATTAAGTGACATATTAAAGAATTTTACCAAACTGGTATATATATTTAAGTAAATATTGCCCTTTTACATCTCTTGCCTTGAACCACAATTTCGTGATGGTCTGTGTGCTTCCTCAGAGATCACCTGACCAGAAATATTCAAACTCTAACTGTAACAGGAAGAAGTGTGGAAGCGAAAGACACAACTCTGTTTGTTAATTGGTAGTCATAGGCGAATCTCCCGAGATTCGCTTCGCCGAAAAATTTGCGAATTTCCAGAGAAAATTCGCAAAACGAGTCGCGGGATGCTTTTGACGCGCGTCGCATCATTTTCGGTGCATCGCATCGTTTTCGACGCGCGCCAGGCGAAATTCCGCTGGTGATTTGCGAATTTATTCGCCAGCGGCAAATCGCGGTAATTCGCCGTGAATTCGGCCCTGCCGAATAAATTCGCCCATCACTATTAATTGGCTCCTGTGACCTAACTTTAAAGTTTGGTATGTTTGTGTGCACCGTTGAATCATACGATCCCAGGAGGCTGTCCTTATTTTTTAAAATGGCAATTTTCTATTTAGAAATACCGAATGGCACATGCTACTAAAAAAATATATTATTTTTTACCCATTGATATCTATGGGTGTCATTTTCAAGGTGAAATTTCACGGAAAATTTAATTCATGAATTAAGAAATATCTACGGTATTTCTTGCTCTAAACACGGCAAAATTTTAAACGAAACCAAGTTTACATTCTGCTCCTGATTCCAATAAGCAAATAAATCAGCAGTTCACTGACTAGTTGTTTTTCCACCATTACATGGATAGACAGAACTTTGTTTATAAAATGGCCCCTCACTCATTGGCAGGCCCGAACTGGCAATCTGTGGGTTCTGCAAATGCCAGAGGGGCTGCTATAATCAGCCATTGAAAGGTGGGGGCTGTTTGGGTCTCTGCGTGGGCTGATTGGGCCTCTGTGTAGCTGAAATGCCAAGGCCTATATTAATTCTCAGTACGGACCGGCTCATAGAACAAGTCTTCATAGAGGAGGATATACAAGGCACCTTTGTTTCGAAACTTTTAATAACTGTCCATATTTAACAAAAGTGTTATGCTATGTCAGGTAATTTTACATCATGGTTTAGTGAAAGAGTGGGAGAGTGAAAGAGCACCATTTAATAATGAGTTTAACTTATAATATCACTCTTGTAGTATGCTTTACTAAGTAATAATGTATAACATCAAAAGACATCCTTCCCCCATTGGGCATCATTTGAAAATAGATATTTCCAACCTTATGTTAAGGATTACAACCCTATAAATGTAAAAAGTTGTAGGATCATAGTGACAAATAAAGTACACAGGAATTTTTTTTTAAAATTTCTCTGTAATAATAAAACATTGCTGTATACTTGATAGTAACTAAGCTGCATGAATCCATATTGAAGGCAAAATAATCCTGTTGGGTTTAATTAATGTTTAAATGACTTTTAGTAGACCTAAAATATTGTGATCAAAATTATAGAAAGACTACTTGTCTAGGTTACAAACCTTCTGGATAACAGGTCCTAAGCCTTTACTGAACTGAACTGAAAATTTGCCTATTATTGCATTTCTTTATACATAATGAGAACGTGTTTAACAATGAATACATACAGACTTGAAAGCAAGGCAAAATTGTTATTGGTAGGCACAAAACAGAGACAAGGTGCATGAAAAAAAACACCCATAGACTCTAATGCAGTTAGCTACAGAAATGTTGTGCAACAAAATATTCAAAAAACACCACCATACATCAAGGTCAGCGCTGAAAAGCTAGGGGAAAAATGTAGCAAACGGGAAAAAAATTATGGTGTAGTATTTGCAGAGAGTTGTAGTTCAACACCTTAACCCACTTATATTTGAGCTATATCGTGTTGCTATTCTCTAAATTCATTAGCAATTTTAAAGCCAGAGGGTATAGAGAGGAGCTAATTAAAGAGTCACAAGAAAAGGTTTGAAAAATAGAAAGACAAAACTCTACTAAAACCAAAAGTAAAGGACGCAATAGTGTTCTCTACAACATATAATCCCCTAGCAAGAGAAATGAAGAAAGTAATTAACAAACATTGGGGGGTCCTACTATGTGACGAGGAGCTAAAGAAAACAATACCCACATACCCAACGGTAGAGTTTAAACGTGCCAATAATTTCAAACAAATATTAACTCATAATTATATTGAAACAGAGAGAACGAAAAATAAACACTTGGTGGAGGAGTGGGCAGGTTTCTACCCTTGCGCTTGCTGTAAAGCATGTAAATATGGACAAAAAAAGAAAATGTTTTCATCAACAGTAACAGGAAAATAATACAAGATAAAACAAAGTATTAAATGTGTAACTGAAAATGTAATCTATTGTATACAATGACCTTGTGGTTTACAGTACGTAAGGAAGACAAATAGAAAGCTACGGGATAGGATTAGAGAACACCTGAGAAATATAGAAAAGGGTGTAGAATCTCACAGTGTTTCCAAGCACTTTAAACTAATGCATGGCAGTAACCCTAAAGGCATGACATTTTGGGGAGTAGAGAGGTTGAATAAACAATGGAGAGGGGGAAATATTATAAAGGATACCCTAAGATGTGAGAGCAGATGGATTTATAAGATGGGAACCCTGCAACCCAAGGGTTTGAACATAGATTTCAATTTAAGGTCCTTTTAGTAAATGTTGTCTAAATGGTATATGTAATGTTAAATCATGGTTGGGACATTAGTGCAGGTTTAGATATGGGTCTGAAATGTTAGGCTGGATCTGTGCTGTAGACAAGCAGTTCTGGATGCAGATTTGGACAAAGAGACATAAAGGAGTGATTTGCATGCCTCTGCCCATGATGCCTCATGGGAGAATCAGAACTCTCATTTTTGGTATCTAGGCAGCGCTGTGAGTATGGCATGAGACAGGCAAATACCTTCTGACATTAGAAGGCTTCGCTTTGCAAACAATTGCTAGTGAAGAGCTTTTTTTTAGCCCTTCTCACCCTAACCAGGTTCGGTTTCTAAATTCCCAACTCTCCAAAGTCCTACCACACAGAAGTCATGTTCCAAATTCTTGCACCGATGAGATCTAACAAGATCGACACAGGCTGTCAACTGTTGCTAAAAATGTTTATAAAAATTGTTTTTAAATGGAGAAATATACAAAAGAAGAGCCTTTTGAATTTTTAATATTTAATATTTAACATTTAGTATTAAATGATGAATTAAGCATTACGTTCCTATAAAAGTTTTAAACAATTTGACCAATTGTAGCAAATTGAAATAGTCCGTTGAGCTCTTCAGTGTTGTATATATTTTGCTTATTTGTGAATTGATAATATATTGATGCTTGTTAAAAGTACTGGGATGAGGAACATTAACAGTTTTGGATTGGTGTTAGAGAGACTATGGCAACTAGGGGAGGAAATGCTATAGCGTCACCTAGGCAACCGGGACCTGTAAATAGTACTGGGACTTATGCTGCACAATCTGAAGAAGTCGGTGATTCGAAGAAATGTGTCAGGTGATCAGTGACATCATCCCTAAGCACCAAGGAACCCACACAAGGAAGGAAGGACACTGCAGGTCGGAGTCACTCCATCAGCGTTTGATTCATAGGCG
This sequence comes from Xenopus borealis, assembly GCA_024363595.1. NCBI lineage: Eukaryota > Metazoa > Chordata > Amphibia > Anura > Pipidae > Xenopus > Xenopus borealis. The sequence goes on from CM044431.1 coordinate 173,869,364, forward strand.
AAAGGAAATCCAAGGGATGAATTGTTATGCTTGAGTTTACTACATAAATCAGAATCAGGAGGAGACTTCATCTATTGTCGTTAAATGCTGAATTATAATCTAAGCGTCTGTGAGTACCCACCTACTAGATACCATGTCGTGTCTAATTAGAGAATAGCAACGCGATATAGCTGAGACAACTCATCCGAGAGGCCACAAAAGACCCCAGGACAACATCTAAAGAACTGCA
>CM044431.1:173876778-173893617 GCA_024363595.1 Xenopus borealis
ATGGCAATGTGCACTGGAAAATACTCAAGTGGGCATTGGTGCTACTGAGCATTTTTATATTGCACATACACCTTCAGTTTAGACCAAACTATTTCAAACATAGTGGCGATTCACCCAGATGACTAGTTTTACAATACATGCCAATACATGGCAAAGCCACTCAATGCACACTGTCATTTGATAATAGCATCAAAACAGTGAACAGTTCTCATACCTCACCATATTCCTAGGACACTATTAGTGTTCTAATAACTATATATAATTACTGTATGCAAGCAAAATATGAAATAAAAAGAAGTTAAGCTACAAGTTTTGCTTCTTTCCTCCATTTAAATCATCCACTGTAAAAAACGGCTGGGAAGATTAAAGGGGAACTATAGCAAAAATTTAATTTTAATATAAGCTTCAGCATACTGAAATAAGAAATTTTCTAAATACAATCAATTAAAAGTTCTGCATCGTTTCTGAAATAATCACATTTATCTTCACTATTCACTATTCTCTTTTTCTCTGCATTTTCTTTTCATACAGTAGTTGGGTGTCAGAAATTCACAATAGTCAACCACAACAAGTATAGTGCACCCATATTTTCAACAAGTTTATTGTATACTACCAGTTACATACTGTATGAATATACCAAGTATCAGATAATATTATAATATTAGATAATATGGATGGGAAAGTGACAAGAAATAAGCTTCCACTTTATCAGAGCAATACCTTAGTCAATGACACACATTTAGTTTTTACAGGTATAGAATCTATTATCCAGAAAGACATTATCTGAATCATGGAAAGGCTTTCTCCCATAGACGCCATTATATTCAAATAACTAAATTTTTTAAATGATTTTCCTTTTTCTCTGTAATATTAAAACAGTAAATAGTACCTGATTCAAACTAAGACATAGTGAATCATTATTGCATGGAAACAATCCTTGATTGAGTATATCTAAAATTTACATTTGTAAGTCGACTTAAGGTATGTATATCCAAATTATGTAAAGATTAAAAGGTCTTTAATTGATCATATGTGTTGTAGCTGAAGCCAATCTTTGGTTGTATATCTTTATATATGTTTTACGAAGTGCCTGCTTACCCAATAAATAAATCAATCAGGGACTGGACAAGTAAATTGGATACGTATCTACTGGATTTCTTTCTAATAAATGTAAGTTAGAGCATGAAAATTGGGGATAGAAATTAATCTGATGAAGAAAAAGGTGAAGGGGCAAGTAGAATATACAAAAGATATACATGCTAACATAAGGACAGAAGTTAAAAAATAAGAGGTTTGACTTATTATGCCTGCAAAAAACATCTAGCAATATAAATATGGGTGCTTCACTTTAGTTATTTCTAAAGTGCAGTGCAGTTTTATGGAAAAACATCCTTTTAAGGTACTTTAGTAATCAGCTTTTCTTGTGGAATCACAAGGGGACAGAGTTATGGTTGCTCAAGCCTTTCCACATGAGCAATCATAAAGGAAACCCCATGTGATTTAAGGATCTTACGCAAGGTTTTGGGAGAAAAAACTTGTTAGCTGAGGTATTTTTCCCCTAGCAGGCTTTCTTAGATAAGACAAAATTTGACAGCTTTTAGGTGCCATTTTTTTTAATAAAAATTGCACACCCTCCTGTCCAATCATCTAACATGCTTCACATACTCGTACAAATGTATTTATTTCCACTGAACCATAAAGGCATGTTAAAAAAAAGGAATAACTTTTTTATAGAAATGTAATCTTCCTAAGATTTTACGGATCTTAAAAAATGTATTCCTCAGATGCTGAGTTGGAAAGACCTCTAGAATATTGTATATCAGTTACTGTGTTGGTACGATCTGCATGTCTATTTGACTGTCAGAAGTTTGCCTTGTCCTATATCATAGGAGTGAGCTGTGTTTCCTGCATTCAGTGAAATTAAAAGTGTGCCCTTAGCTTTCTTGCATACAATTTATTTATTTGCACTGGAATTTCAGTCTCAAATTCATCTAAATATTACAGCTATTGTGCATCACCAGCAAGGAGAAGGTTAAAAGGCCAAAAACTGGAGAATTTCCAAGTAAACTAATCCTGAAAAGCTAAAGCTGCAGATGTACAGAGTTTAATCCGAGAAATGTGATTTTTAGCTTGGAGCTGATACATTGAATACATAAGTCTAAACTCATACACTAAATGCATATTCAGCATAAAACATCCAGAAATGAGGATTTCTAGCTTATTTATTTTGGACTTGCACTGCTCCCCCATTTTCGGCACTGGCGTTTTTAAAAACTAATCCAGGAACATTAATTGTAGAGGTTAATGTAGGCTTGGACTCGCCTCAATAATTTACAGAGCCCCTGGGATGCTGAAATAGAAAGATAGAATGCTTGGTGAATTAATCCATAAAATTTATATTACATCAATGGGTCAGTGATTTCTCCATTTGCACTGAAGCAATGGTTGTACATGCCATAAGAAAGTATATGATCTAAATTCTTCTCCAGTTGTTTCACTGATCTGCAATCGAAATCTTTCACTTCATGAATTCATGAAGCTATAGATTATGCTATTTCTTTTAAATAAATATTCATTTTTTGGACCTAAAATATAATTTTTATTTGTATAAAAACAGAGCAATAAAAAACATATAAACTTTGTTGTGTGCATCTGCATAGTGATTCAACTGTAGTGAGATATACAGATGAAGCCACTTTGGATTGTGTGTTTGACACAGAATAACTAAAATAGTGAAAAGGTTATATTAAGGTATTTATAGTCCACTTCCTCTGCCTCTGTCAATTGTTGTCCTGTCTCCCACAGGACAATCAGCAAAAATTCCAATCAGTGTATTTAGAACCGGCGCTCACAGCTCGAGGTCAGGCAGCAAAAGAAAAATAAATAATAATGACAATATAGTATAGTACTTTTCAATAATAATAATACACCGCTTAGTGAGATTTAAGTATTAAATATGTGTTTCCTTTTGTTTCACTTCGTTCCCATATAGTGCCTCTTCTTTCCATGCAATGGACTATATAGTGGGCTACTCAAAAATGTTTAAAAGTATACGAGCGATTATTTCTCATTAGTATCTTCATGCAGCCTTAATCTCCATAATGTTAGGGTAAATGATCATATAAAAATATATGTGTCACCACTTTGCCGCTCTCTGGGTTTAACAAGTAGCCGGTGTGATGTGTTGGCCGGCGTCTCAGCACCTGTGTGTGACGTCACTGTCCGACACTAATTGGTAAATATAATAACCTGGTACTTGTTCCTCTATGGCTGCAATTTCAGGTATCGCTGCACCTTGCTTCCATCCAAAAGCCTTCAATAAGTACAAAAAATGGTAGGTGTCGATACACGAATAGCGCAGAGATTCTGCTGCAAAAAGTGCCTTTATTTAACACGACATGTTTCGCGCACACAGGCTCTTTATCACACTTGATAAAGAGCCTGTGTGCTCAAAACATGTCGAGCTATTTGTGTATCGACACCTACCATTTTTTGTACCGACACTAATTGGAACTTTTACAGAATAACTAAACTCAGACTTCACACTTGTCTAATTTAACACAGAAAATTGCGTCACAGCATCTCATCTAATTAAATTGTTCATCATTGTGAACGATGGTGCTTTGGTATGCTAATGAAAAGGTTAAATGCATTAAATGAGTTAAGATAACTTTAGATAACACAGTTTCTTCAATTAGCCCTGAGTCATGATGCATTTAACACACAAATCCAAGTGGCTGCATCTGTAGTATAGCATTGTATTGGCAAATGTGTATGCACAGGGTACAGAGTTCTGTGTACCGTGTATAATGCTTCCCTGTTCTAACTGCTAAGTTCCCTTGCACCTCTTACAAATTTGCAATTTGAATAAGGCAGCATTGTTTTCATAGATGAAGCAACCTGCAATTCACTGGTACTGATGGAAGGAATATGTGAAAGACATAACAACATGCTCCCATATTTTGTACTTTCCACCCTGCACCACCATCTCTAAATGGACATTCATGTCCTTTTATTCAGAGCAATGGAGCCCCACTGAAATGGTGAATATGTTTAATTTAACTAATGTACTTGTAATAATGACACAGCATTATCACTTACTTGTGTATGATCCCACTATTATCCTTGTGGTAGCCACCCGTCGACTGGTCTCCGCTCCAGTCTCAATCTTCTACATCCAGTAAATTAGGAGCTTGTAACCACAGGTATTTTCAATAAAAGAAAAAACTTTATTCACCTTGTTAGAGACATAGTAAATAATGATCATTATCCCAAGATATAAGATCTGCATAATATTGTATATTATTATTATTGTATAATATTGTATTCTCACTATAATATGTAACGTTTAAAGAGCTTACCAGAAGTGTATTTTGTAATTATTATACAATTTTAAATGTTAATTGTTTTTAAATAAGCACACTATAAAAGGTAGAGTGCTATAGTTAGACTCCATAGTGCCATAGTGAGGCACAAAACGTGTCAGGTGACTAGACACATCATGGTGTAGCTATATGTCTCTAACAAGGTACTTGTTCATGTTTGAACGTGACTTGGTGGATAAAGTTTTTTTTTTAATGAAAATACCCGCGGTTACAAGCTCCTGTCTATGTGCTAATTTAATTGTAATAATGGCCTAATTAGGTAAAAGAAATGATGGACAAATTTACGGTGAACACTTGTCATGAACATTCAAAATATGTTCCAAAATTGCAGATCCATACTCTCATGCACCTCTAGGTGCATGTACACAGTTTTACAACAGTTTGATGTCTCGCCAATTGATGTCACTGTTGAATCTTTTCTTGAGTGTGTATCTTTCATTTTCAAGATAGCTGAAAATGCTGGTGACTTTGGTTATTCTCCTGCCCTTTTCCATGATGGATCCTATTGAAGTGTCTAGTGTTTTAATAATTTAATCCTTGCAAAATACTATTTGAGTCTACTACTTTGGTTAGTATTTCTTGTTAAAGCTACTTGGGCAAAGTAAATAATAATTAATTAAAGCTGTTTCCACCCATCAACACCCCCATTTTTGGTATGATCCAGGATGCCTTAACACTACCATTATTTAAGAATTTCTTGTGTATTGTGCCTTATTTTGAAAAGTGTGTTCAGGGTACCTTTTTTCCAGCTTCCATAATTAGCTTTTATCTTTGTGCGTTTGATTGTGTTGCTTATACCAACACAGCAACATAGCAAAACTGATACATCAATGTATTCTCTCTTTTGTAAACAGAATTGACCATCTGAAACTGCATCAGATGCAGTCCGTTCAATTTGAAAATTTACTAATAAGTGAATATAAATGGAAACTATTATTTATTTTCATTCCAGACACATCCAAATCTCATATTTTCAAGGGTATTTTGATTTAGAGACAAGATGAACCCTTTATATTATGTACTGTGCTGACATACACACCCACACATATATATCAATTTATTAAAATGGAAAAAATAGCCAATAAAGCATGGCATGTGCTCCATCCTGGAATACAGGAGATTAAGGAACATTACATATGGTGTTTGGTCAGATATTCCATGGATTTAGTACTAAACAAAATTTAGAGCTTTACTGAACACTCTTGACAAAATGTACCAAAATAGGCCATTAAAGGTGCTGCTAAATCAGAAAAGTTACTTTCAATTGTTAAATATCAGGATTATTTTGCCATATGTAAGTGATGTCTTAAAAGCACAATACTGAGGCTTGAGGCAAATTCTAGTGTTTGTGCATGTCCATTGGATTGGTCTTAAATAAAGGTTATTTAAAACTATTTTTAAAAACTATTTTGTACAACTAGCCAGAACTGAATATGCTCATCTTAGATTCACAGGCTGCTAAGCCATCGGCAAGAGATTAATAAACCATACGGGGTAACGTGGAACGCTGGGGAAAATAATCATGGCTTGCAGCATCAATAGCCTTGGTGTTGTCAGAATGGCAGAAAAATGTGGCAATGCGACCTGAATGCTGATGGAGAAACAGTGAAATGTAGTCATCAATAACACTAAATAATGTTATCCTCTTGCGCAAATATTGGATAGAGGAAGGAAAGTTTCATTAACAACTTAACAAAGTGTTGCCTTGTATAAAAGAGTGAGATGAATGCCATTAGCGCAAGAGATGCTGCAATGAAAACTCTGATTTCACCCCCTGGGCTGGCATTTAAAGATAGATTATGGCTATTTATTGGCTAAAACACTAATATGAAATCAGTGTAGTGTGGTTATGTCTAATGTAGGAAGAAATTCTGGGGCAGATTTACTAAGGGTTGAATTTCGAAGTTAAAAAACTTCGAAATTCAATAATCAAATTTTTTAAAGTGTTTTTTTCGATCGAAAATATACCTTTTTCAACAACATAGGTCAATTTACGATACAAATTGTTCAAATAGTTCAAATGCATCATTCAATTCAAACAATTTTGGCCAAAAAAATTTGATTTTCAAAAAATTCCAGAAACACTCCTTCCACGAGGCTAAAATAACCATTTGGCAGGTTGAATTTGAAACTTTTAAAGAGACAGTACTTCGATCTTCAAATGGTCAAATTATAAAATGCAATCAAATTTTGGCCTATTTGATAGTCAAAGTACCCAAAAATTACTTTGAAATTGAATTTTTTTAATTAAAATTTTCACTTCGACTCTTAGTAAATCTGCCCCTCTGTGTTAATTTAACTACTTTTTTTTCTCTCCTAGACAGTTCATGCACTTCTGGTTAACCAAATGGTATGGGGACTTTCTTTGAAAGACAGTTAAAGTTGTCAGATCAGTATGAAAGATGATGATTAGGTTTTCAAATGAAGAACAAAAAGAAAAGCATTTTGATCAAAATGATTAAAAATGCACAATTACCACTAAAAACCTAAAACAGTGTACCCTGAAATGAAAGTATTTGAGGTGTTATACTTGCAACATTTAGGGGGTTATTTACAAAAATTCTTATTGTCCCAATTAAAAAAAGCTTGACCATACTCCCATGCCTGATTATATCTTATTTATGATTAAATTAGCTCAATTTAATCGGATTGGTAAAAAATTTTAGCAAAAACCAAAATCATATGAGTTTTTGAGGGGTTTATATGAAAAAGTTAGATTTTTGGGCTAAACCCAGTACAGACTGCAATAACCTGGGAGATAGGTGCTATTGACTTATATAGGAATTCCACAGGTCTGAGATGGTAGATTTTCAGAATCAGGCTTTTTGCAGCATCGGGATACAATAAATCTTTAAACATTTGAGTTTTTCTTTTCATGAAAAATTCAAATTTGTGTCCCAAAAAGCTTGATCAGAACAATTTGATGTTTAGTGCATGAGCTCTCTAATATACACCAATGGAAACCTTTCAAAACTTTGGTAAAAATGTCTATATCTGGACTAAACCTAATTTATAGGTATGTTTTAATGTGTGCAAATTTGAATAATTAGGCAGTTGATATCATCAAGATCAACCCACAGGCAAGTTATTCTCATTCACCAACATTCTGAACTAAACCCATCAGATGGCTCTGTTTATCTCAGATATATTACATAAAGGTACAGAACAGTGATGGGTGAAATTTGTTTGACGTTTGACTCCAGCAACTGTTTTGATGCCAGCGACAATTTACAGTGTTTTAGTCAATGGTTGCGTGGTAAAATGTTGCCGGCGTCAAAATGGGTGCTGGCGTCAGAACGGTTGCGGGCACCCAAAAGGGTCGCTGGTGTAAATTTTTTTTGATGCCACTAACACGGAAATTCAACGTGGATTTGCGAATAAATTTGCTCATCACTAGTACAGAAATATGATATTTTTAGGTCACTGGCACATATATAATTTTTTCACCAGTGTATTAACAGAAAATTCTCAAATATGTACAGTATTTACTAGCCAATAGTGATGGGCGAATCTACCGAGATTCGCTTTGGCGAAAAATTCACGAAACCAGTCGCGGGATGCTTTTGACGCGCGTCGCGTCAACTTTGGCGCGTCGCGTCGTTTCCGTCTAATTTTTCTGGCAAATTTTCGCAAAGCGAAATTTCACTGGCAATTCGCGAATTTATTCGCCAGCGGCGAATCGCGGGAATTCGCCGCGAATTTGCCCCATGCGAATAAATTCGCCCATCACTACTAGCCAAACGTCATCTATCTAGGCAGTGAATGGTGATTTCTGTTCATATCAATGACAGGAGGTAAAGGGTAGGGGTATCAGGTGTTTCATCATTAAATAAAATAAATCAGTGGATAAATACTATGTGCCTTTTGCCTAAAAGATACACAAGATTATACACAAAATGAAAATGTACACTATATAGCTTTTAACCATTTTAAAGCCTGTGTATGGCTGAAGGCAGATGCAGAAATACAGATGCCACAATTGCAGGATAGGCAATTACTGCTTTGGACTGACATTGTTCTCTTCCTGCTGCCATGCTCGGCTTCATTTCATGCTACAAACACAAAGTATTTATAACTAGCAATTTCCAAAGCTCTGACTGGGAGATTTCAGTGCTTGCATTTTCTTGTCTTCTTTTGCTCTGTACAATCTGTCTGACTAAAAAAAAAAATGAGTGTTCTGCGCCTCTGCATAAAACATGGCAATTCACCCTCTCTTTTTATTGTATGCATATCTCTGTTAGTGCCCTATTTTGTCTGGCTCATGCATTCCCATTCACTACAGCATCAATGACCGGTGACATGGAATTTCCCAGCTGCTTGTTGCCCTGGTGCTGAACTCAGCTGTTCATGAGTCTAGCAGATGTTCCTGCTTTTAGTAAAGGGAATCTATCTATGTACTATTCTGTTCATTAATTGTTTGTTAATGGCATGGACTACTTTTAATTATATCCAGGATGGATACTAATCACTAAATAAAACTAAATTTACCTGGATACCCCTTTCTACCATTCACAAATGCCTTGGCTCTTGAATACAATGTTTTATGCAAGGTCATGCTTAGTCTACAGATGTGGATTTCTCTGATGGCAGTTGTGGAAAATGTAGGTGTATAGTACAATGTATGCAAGGCTTTTAAACCTCATGTTCTTGATTGGTAACAATTTAAAATGTGAACCACAGCCCTTTCTCTAGAAGTTAGATCAGTATGCACAAACATTTCCCATGGTCAAAGTATCAAGAGGAATAAAATAAATTCAATGTGAATGTCATAAACAGATCAAGGTAGAGGCCACACATTTGCATGTGATGATGTTAATGTTTTTTTGCTAACACAAGTGTTTCTCTCCTTTGTAAAAAATAAATACTTAATAAGTTCAAACAGTCACTAAGCTGATTATCACTGTGGGCCTACCACAACTATTAACCTGATTACTACATTCATTTAGCCAATAATCAGTACAAATTTGAAGCATAAATCTGACATAAGTGGGTCACGTCGGCCTGACATAGCACCACAACTCGTGATAGCATTGCCTTCAGTTTTTTTGCTGTTCTGTCCATAAACCTTTTCCTTTAGTGATGCAATACCACCATCCATCCAATTAACAAAACAAACTGATGTAATTTATACTGAGCTTGAAGAAATATCTCTTCTGAAAGGTTTGTTTTTTATACTTAATACATTTCATGGTGAATATAATGCCGTTCAACATGACATTTCATTATTTTCATAGTAATATTAAATTCTTAAGGTTGTCATCAAATTGACAGCCAATGCTATTTTTATATAATCTGTGGGAACTGCAATTTCCAGATCAATGAACTTTTTTGAAGAGGTGAACAGAAACCTATACTGTATATTGAGGTGGCTGTAGATATGATTTATATAGATTTTGTTAAAGCATTTGATATAGTACAACCCAGAAGATTACTGCTTAAATAAATACTTGACTTGGAACATACTATTTGTACTTGGTTAGATAACTTACTGAAACATAGATTACAAAGATTGATGGAATGGTATATTGAATATTTTCTAATTGGACTGGTGTTGTTAGTTGAGTCCCACAGGTGACTGTCCTTGGTCTATTGCATTATAACTTGTTTATTAATGACCATTATCATAAGACTATATGCTCTTTGCAAGGGACTTTGATAGAAATAACATAATACATACAGTACTGTATATACACTAAATGGTAGTGTGTTGGTGGCTTCCATAATTGTGAAGGCTTGGGGATTTTTGTGGATAATAAACTGTGTATCACTATCATCTCGTTTTCGGAGCGTCGCGTGATTTTCAGTGCGCATCGTGTCAATTTTGGCATGCAGTGCATTTTTTTGAGGCATCTTGTTTTTTTTACGCCAGCGAATTTTCGTGAATTTATTCGCCGGCGGGGGAATTGCGGGAATTCGCTGTGAATTTGCGCCTGTTGAATAAATTCGCCCATCACTACTGGCTAAAAGATAGACTACAGTGTTGGTAAATGGAACATGTATATAGATATATAATATATATTTTATATATGTGAGTGTATGGATAGGTTTGTGTATATATATATATATATATATGTACACACTGAGAATTATTTGGAGGAGCTGTTTCAACCCAAAAATAACTATATAACTTCAAACACCATCTGTAAACCTGTTTTTCTGCAATCCACAATTTCCTTAATGCAATAACTCGAGAATATTACTAATAATTTGTATTACATTGATGTAAGTATGAACACAAGAGCAGCACTAATTTTTCACTACAAATAATAGGTTTGCTCAAATGTTACTGTCATAGCAAAAGGTTTTTAGGCCAGCTGAATGACATGCAGATGCACACATAGTGGTTAGCCTCCTGAAGCCCTGCAAGAATGGTTGTGTTTCTATCATTATGGGAAACAGCATTTCTCAAATATCCTGTTTGGTCATTAACACAACAGGCCTCTTATTGCTGGTAAGGGAGCTGTTTATTGTGATATACAAACAGGCACTTGTGCTTGGTGCTTCCAAGTGCTTTATTTTTCCCATGGTCACAAAAATCTTTACTCAATTTAAACTATACTTCTCCTGGAGTAGTTATCATTAGATATATGTGAGATGCAAAAGGATAGGCACTGGTTTATTTTTTAGCTGCAAAGCTACAATGTGTAGTTACAGATGCAGTCACTTGGATTTGTAAGTTAAATGCATCGTGAAACTGTGTTATCCAAAGTTATCTTAACTCATTTAATGCATTTAACCTTTTCATTAGCATACCAAAGCACCATTGTTTTCAATGGTGAACTCTTTAATTGGATGGGATGCTGTGACACAATATTCTGTGCTAAGTGGGATAAATGGGATAGATGAGTTAAGTCACAACGCATTTAACACACAAATCCAAGTGACTGCATCTGTACATTGCTTTTGCAATTGTGTGTGCAACTGGCTATCTTCTGCAAAAAAATCTTTAAGAATCACGTCCAGCATTAATATATTGTTTTAACTATTAGATAGTTGCTGCACTCTTTTCTTGGAGCCTGTTGGCTAAAAACGGAGCTGAGTACCTTGACTACTGTATAGTAATGTGTTTCTAATACACAAGATCCATGAATATCCTGTAAATTATATCCCTATAAATGGTGCTTAGTGATGTCATTGGTTATAACCGGAGCTTAGTGATGTTATTTCTGTCACATGGCTCACTGAAACGTGTGTATTATAATAAAGTACCACACTGATATTAGACGTCACCTTGGAACTACATGATAAAGTTCTGTCATGGAGCTACTTGGAAGCTTATAATATCCTTATATATTACAATAGGGAGTATTTTATTCACTATGTACCAGGGTTTTAGGAATTATATCAACTATCATCTATCTGTACCAAAGCATGTTATCATCACATCTGACATCCGTTCAGAATTATATATACACAGCAGTATCAACAGTGAGTCAATAAATGTTTACTACAGTATGTTGAGTGTGATTATAAGATAATAATAAGATAATATAAGATTTGATTGAAAGTGTTCCTTCATGTTGCTTTATCCATATAGATATAGATAAGCTCTTTAAGTGGAAAATTTAGTCAAATTTTCTTTTTTAATCACAGCCAGATTGTATGGGGATACATTCTCAGAGAATTTTACAATATTAATTAAAATGATCCTTTTTGTTTACAGTTTATATTTCTTCCACAACTGTGATTTCATCAGTGTTAGTAGTCTTGAAAACAGAATTCTAATTTAATTACATTGTGTGTCTGACCAGATGCTGAGGCTCTAAAAAATAGTGTTCTTCAAAGAAACATTTTAGGACAAATTTATAAATTTTACTGTACTTAATATAATCCTTTGTTTATATTGCACTGGCATATTCCAGCTGCACTTTACAGAACATATCATTGACATCTGTTTCTGCCCCAGTGGAGCTTACAATTGAAATTCATGACACATTTACACATAGTCATCAATTTTATCAAGAGCCAGTTAACCTTCCTGTACATTTCTGAAATGGGGGAGGAAAATGGAGTACCAGTGGGAAGCCCACACAGTCATATGGAGAAAATACAAACTCTTTGCAGAAAGAGCCCTGGCAGAAATCAAACCTGGAACCCTGGTGCTGCAAGGCAGTAATGCCAATATCTATACAGGTATGGGACCTGTTAACCAGAATGCTTGGGACCTTGGGTTTTCTGGATTATGAGTCTTCCACTAAGAACTAAATTAAATAAACCCAATTGTTTGTATCCAATAAGGGTTAATTATATTTTACAAGGTACTATTTTATTTTTACAGGGATAAAGGAATTGTGATTCAAGATTTTTAATTATTTGATTATAATGGAGCCTAAAGAGAAGAACTTACCATAATTTGGAGCTTTCTGGTTAATTGTTTTCCAAATAATGGATTCCATACCTGTATAATTGTGCTGCCATTGCTTAATCATATTTTCGAGACAAATGTAACATATGAATACCAGCTTGTTGAAAGGTCATAGATAAAAGGTTAAATTAATTGTCATATGGTGCTTATAAAGAAACAAGTTAAACAAGCTATTATGTGTGTCTACATGGTCATAATGTCACCTTCTAAGAATGAGCAAACTGTAATTTGGTGCCCTTCAAGTAGTATTGCACATCAAAGATTGTTAGTTACTGAAATGTTGACATTACAAAGATAGTGACAGATGGAGTCCTGTATTTGGGTTTGGCAGTTTATCTCTTCAGCTTCTAAACCAAAAGATGCCCAAAGGCTTGTGCATGTAGACCATCTGTCCAGTAAGAACAAGCTAGGACACAATTCTGTTTGTAATGAATGAAAAGGGATGTATTACAAATATAATCTTTATACTGTATTTCTTACTGTATATTCATATAACCCTGGAACACACTGATGTGATAGTAATAATGCCTTATAGAATACATACCTGGTCATTGTCGTTCATTCGCCTCTACCTTTGTAGCTTCACTGAGAACAGTAGGTCAATGCTCTTTTAATGACGTTCACTCTCTCGCTATGTCTCTAAACCTACCACAAATGTAATTATGCTGACACAGGGCTGGATCTAAGTCAATAATACACCATGCCTCATTAATGCAAACTATTAAATAAATAATTAACTTTCTTTAGCAATCATTAAGTCTGTTAGCTAAATCAAATGCCTACTCCACATGGAATCAAGCATGGATTTAGCCTGTTAAGGAAGCAATTTAACACAATCTCATAGGAAATAAAGTAGTTTATTGTTTATAAAAGTACTCATTTTAACATTCACAGATATTTCTAAAACACATCAGAGCCCTATGAAATTGTCTATGAAAGATCTCAGCATGAACTGTTTTGATTCCACTGCTTCCGTACTTTGTAGGTATATCTATAGCTAGGTATATTACAAACCCCGATACAAAGGAATTCCAAAGGTTTTCTTTGCAAAGAGCGGGTATTAAACAGGTGTCAGCCTCAACACATAAAAAATCATAACCTGTATGAGAGTACATGTATTCTCTACATTCTACTGAAAAATTACAAGGTAACTTGAAGGTGTCACTCCCAGCTTTCAGGATTTTCTTCAAGTGGACCCTAGGTGAGCTACACTTGGCCTCTACTATGGAGTAGTACACTCTTGACTCTAATTCTTACTTAATGGGCACCAATCATAACTAAAATCATTTACTAAGTAAAGACACTATGTGAAATTTCAAGAAATCCGATTTTTAAAACAGTTAGAATTGTTTGTATAATGTAAATAATCAATCTCCTTATCTCCACTGCAGTTCTAGTTGAGGCAGGCATCTTGTATTTCACTGGTTCCTCCTACCTATATCTTCACAGCCAACTGCAGCTCTGAAATCTCGCACATGCTCAGTTGAAATTTCTTGGTTGCCTAATAAACCTTTTCAAATCTGTCAGACTTCTGTGTTAGCTGCTGTTCAGTAGTGCTGCCACCTTCTAGAAGTTAGTGTGTGTCCTTCATTTGCATAATGACATCACCAGCAGCGTAAGTGTTTACTTTAGCTAGGCATTCTGGGTATAATACTCATGGCAGTGCTACAATCTGAGCTTGCTCATGAACTCATTTGCATGTTGTAGTCACAGTATGTACTCTCTCAGTGAAAGAACCCATTTAACAAAGTACGGGATTTTTTTTAAAACTGCTGTTTTTTCAAAACCCTGTATATGTAGTTTGATTAAACATGTTTAGGTTGTACTGGTCAGATTGTTAATATGTTTTGATTTTGGTTGTGATTAGTGTCCTTTAAGCTCCTTGGTGGAGCATGGGCTGCTGAGTAGTTACCCTTACTTCTATCTATCACAACAAGTGTTATATATGACAGAGTTTATCCTTAAAACTTACTAGGCTCCAATCTTGTCTCACTTGTCCCAAGGGAATCCAGGAAGAAAAAAAGAGCACACATGCATGACAGGATAATATTTTAATAGAGGAAAAGGAAACAGCTTATTATCTATATGTAAGGATCATATTCAGGTGTCCAAAACTCTAAATTAAGGCCCATTTTGCCAGGACTGCCTGACAAAAGTTAACTAGACCAGTTCTCAACATATTCAATGTCACATAAAGTATGCTATATCAGCCAAGAATCCCAGTAATCCCGATGCTCTTAGTAAGGGCCCGGCATGAGAAACCTTTTAAGATTAGGCAAATGGAAGACTGGCT
Organism: Xenopus borealis; assembly: GCA_024363595.1. NCBI lineage: Eukaryota > Metazoa > Chordata > Amphibia > Anura > Pipidae > Xenopus > Xenopus borealis. The sequence continues at coordinate 173,891,822 of CM044431.1, forward strand.
TACAACACTTCCTTGTGTAAATAATAAGAACCATGCAAAGATTTTTATTGCCAGGTATAACAACCAAGCCTTTCCAGTTAATACAATGCAAATGGTACTCAAAACGCCTAAAAAAAATCAATAGGAAAATTTTCTATGGAAAATGTGAGTAAAACTGAGCACATTTGGGATCTATTATTTGGAAATAAGACTTCTTTAAATGATCCCAGTGGTATTGTTTTTCATAAACTGTTCCAGTTACTTGTGACAAATGTTACCTAACCCAACAAAAATCCTTGTTGGTGGCAAAATGATTGTATTTCTATTAGCATGAAGGCCCCATGAGTTGCCTGGTTTATTTTTGGCCGCTGGCGAATAAATTCGCTAAATGCCAGCGAAAATTCGCCAGCGAAAATTAGGCAAAAAAGACGCGCGACTCGTTTCGTGAATTTTTTCGCCAATTCGCGAATTTCTCTGGAAATTTGCGAATTTTTCGGCGAAGCGAAACGGGTGAGATTCGCCCATCACTAGCTGTCAGTATGATGAATTATTTGGTAATTATTGTATACAAGAAAGGGGGATACTTTTTTATTGGTAGCATATTTTGCCAAGGCTTGATAGCCATAGATGCATTCTATAACTAGTTGATGCCCAGTGCATGATCCTGTGTTCAGAATGTGTTAAAATACTGTACAATTCCCATCATTCTTTTGCAACTGGTGTTGCCTAAGCATATCTTCATATATGAGATGGATGCCTGGTATTTTAGCTAAGAAGGTTCAAAGCCATACATTAAACATATCAGTAAATGTATCAGCTAGTAAGGTAGTTAGATAATAATTAGGCTCTGAACCACTAAAGAATAGGGCAGTTGTCACAGAAAAATGACTAGTTAAAGGAACAGTAGCACCAAAATATTGTGTTTTAAAATAATTAAAATTAAAAGGAATGTTGCCCTGCAATGGTAAAAGCTGTGTATACAGTATAAATAAGCGGTTGTGTAGCCATTCAAGCTAGTAAAAAGGAGAAAAGGCACAGGTTACATAGCAGATAAAATATAACTTCTGTAGAATACAGTGATGTTTCAGAGCCATTGCAACACTTCGCCCGACAAAAATTCACTCAGACAACGCTAATTTACTAAGCAGTGAAGTTACGTCCCGGGTGACAAATGCTGGCAAATTTCTGCTAGTGTTACTTTGGCAGAGTAAGCAAATCAAAGTGAAGATGCTCTAGTGTTCATTTCTGGTTAGGGCATCTTCGCTTGCACTCAGGCTAATTTGCATTCTGCGGGAAATTTAAAGTGGAATTGAGATATTTATGTTGCATCTAATACATTACATTAACACTGATAACTAGACATGCCAAGGGAACCTTAATAAAGTCAATAGAGTTGTTTTAATGCCCTACATATAAGGCCACTGTTAAATAATGTGCCATATGGTAGAAAATGTATGGTGGAAACCGGGTACCGTAAACATTTTTTTTATGCCTTTTGCAGCCTATCACTTTGAAAAAATTAAGAGACAACAAGGTTTTTTGGACTTAAAACATATTCAAGTCAAAAATTAATATGTAATTAACTGAAGATTGAGGATGTTCTATGCACTCCAATGCACTTCGCCGTGTCAGATCTGGGAGGCAAGTCTGGTGATAGAGATAATATTCATTAAAGTTCACATCTTAGTGAATTTGCAGAGTTATGTCCATTCACCAGAGCATCTATCTCCTTCCCTAGTGAAGTGATTACTGCGCCCATTACTAGATCGGCAAAGTCCCTGTGGGCAGTAATGCTTAGGGATGGCGCGAACTGTTCG
>CM044431.1:173909761-173929787 GCA_024363595.1 Xenopus borealis
TATATATATATATATATATATATATATGAGTGTGAAAGTAGAATCCGCACTTTCAGATCTTATAAAAGTTTTGAAAGTTTTATTAAAAAAGAGTCTCCTCCAAGACCTTTTTCAAAGTAATTAATACATCTTACAAATGCCTTAAATACTTCAATTGGCGGGAAAATGGCCAAGATGGAAAGGACATCATCACCAGATAACAACTAGCATTTAGACATCACACTTTCAAATTCACATAACTTTATATCAACAAAAAAGCAAAAAAAACAAAAATAGGGGTTAAAAACAAGTTACTGTGCAACGTTGTAATCATTTCAGTCTGCATTAACACGGCCATTTAAATTGTTGCTTATGTTGCACAAAGTATCAAAAATTTGAACAAAGTTTGATGGTCTGCTCTGGGGTTCACCCTCTTATGGTTACAAGGTAAATCTTAACCGTTATCCATGTACAGTGATGTTCCTTCAGGTATATGTTAATATCGCTGCGGACACTGCACCCACCCACGCTTTTGTTTATCTGTCTCATTATGTGCCCATCAGTCCTACTAAAGCCTGCACTTCCCTCAATATAGCAAGTTAACATATGTGGCTAATACAGTGTGTATCAGTAATCTACCCCACTTTGGTCTACACTAAAAGGGACCTAATAGTTCACCATGTGTCTGTGCCACTTCTAATGGCATCTAATTGTGTTAGAACCTACTTAATAAAAATATAAATACTCATTTAGTGCCTTTAAATCAAGCCGTGGTTATGTGTTAAATCCCTTGCTGCCGCACACTTAAAAGTGCGCCTATGTTTGAATACATGACTAAGCACATCAGTAATCTATTATATTTAGTGATGGGTGAATTTATTCGCCAGGGGCGAAAACGACGTGACACACGTCAAAAGCGCGCCGCAACTCATTTCGCAAATTTTTCGCCAATTCTAATTTTTCGGTGAAGCGAAACTGGGGAGATTCGCCCATCACTAATTATATTACATGTTGCTACAAGGTGCAATCATATTATACATTTATTCCCATCCCGTGTATGTGCTATTACAAGAATAAAGAAACACATGAAAAAAATAAAAATTAAAAATAAAAATATAAACAGTCCAAAAACCAAAAATAAAAATTATTTATAGTCTCTTTTGTAGATAAAAGCCATTGTTCATTTATTTGACTGTATAGACACATTAAACATTAGGGTATCCACTTTAGCTTACCCCAACCCTGGAAGCCAATCTGTGAGGTGACAGGATGTAATTCACTCCAATCCAGGTGTCACAGGTGTTAGCAATTCTCCCTTCAAACAGGGCTTAACTGTGAATCCTGGAAGTATTCCCCTGACTAGATCAGTGTAACCATTAGGTTGCTTGGCATGAGCACACATAGCAACGTACTGCTGAAAATGGTAAAAGTGGCAAATCACAGAGAGACATTATGTAGGAAAATTGCTGAACATACCTGACACCTTCTTTGAGGTGCAGCTGAATATTCAAATTATGCCTTTCTCAGTTTATTTGTTTATAATCTCATGCTGTCGAAAACAGCTTTAATAATATATGAATGTTTAACATGTAAATATTGATTGTTTTATGCATATGCAGAAATATCCCATTGTCATCAGTATATCATGTCCAGAAGCTTGGGCTAACTTACTGAATGAGTATTAAGCCATGAATAATAGAAAACAATCATCTTTTTAGTTGAAGCACAGTAATAAAGAAGCATAGATATAAATACCAATTGAACATTTTGTTTTTATTAGTAGGAATGTCTCCTCAATGTTATAGTTCATATAAATGTACCCCCAGCTAGATACTGCATGCGTGCAAATCCTTTTGTAATTGTTACTTTGCTTGTTTCATTTTATTATGTGTTAGTGGTAAACATTCTTGAAATCTCTCCACGGACCTTATCTTTTGGTAAATGTAGAGTTTATGCAAAAGAATAAGCAAATATCAACATAAAGGTTTGCCTAGTGCTCAGCTAATGAAACATAGGACTAGAACAGGAGTAGCTCCATTTTCATAAAACCATAACATAACATAAAAACAAATCAATAAATACATAGTTACTAAAAACTAGGCAAATTATGTCACAACAAGTCCACTGCAACCTACCAAGTGACAAATGCAACTGTCTACTTCAATGATCTAATACCCTATATGTAACAACATCTGCATGCATTTTTCTTAAATCTGTAGGATTATTATTATTGCTGCTATTGGTGGCTAAAACACCGAATTAATTAAAAATAGTCAGATCTGTGTCCAATATGGCAACACACATTATAGACCAATCTAGCAGATAAATGCAAGACATTTAGGCGACTAACTATACTCCAAGACCACTAATTGCTAATCTGTTGTTAATCTCCAATGTGGTCTTTGTCAGAAGACATCCTTAATGTATGAAATTTGTTCATACATTATATATATATATAATGTAGCAAAGGATCAGCGCTCACTTTTCAGGTGAATAAGTGCATTATTTTATTTAACACACATATTTTAATCCGATGAGAAAGGTTCCCAGGTGGGACAGAAACGTCGGATTAAAATATGTGTGTTAAATAAAATAATGCACTTATTCACCTGAACAAGTGAGTGCTGATCCTTTGCTACATTATCTACACATGATTTGATTGTGCACCACCTATAACAAGATTGATTGGAGAGCTGGTACTGTGGGAATCTGTATATATATATATATATATATATATATATATATATATATATATATATATATATATATATATATATATATATATATATATATATATACACACATAGATAGTGACATGTGTCTTTCCTTGCCCAGAACTCAGATGAGTATATTTAATCTGTCTGGATTTACAACCTGTTAACATTGTGCCTGGAGCATATATAAACATTACACACTCATAATAGTCAAGGAATCTGTCACTTGGGTGCTATTTAGCCTGGATCAGCTGGTAAGTGCTGATCGAAGAATTATGGTCTGTACGTGAGTGGCTGAGAGTCTCTTCAAACCACTTTAGTGAGCATACTCCTCTCTCTATAATAGGAAACAGAAATTGAAGCTACAGTAGCAAGAATGAAAAGAAAAAGCCACAAGCTGTACTAAAGCAGGGCAATTCTTTCTAACAACAAATGAACTGAGACTCTTTATATGCAATATAAACACCAGCAAATTCCGAGACAGCAATATGTTTCTGTCTGCCCCTAAATATAATGCATTAACCTTAAAGCAACACAATCACTTTTTTAATGTAGCTCAACCCCTTCTCCTTTTAGATTGTAAGTTCTTTGGGGCAGAACCCATCATTACCTCTTGTATTGGTGATTTTGTGTTTTTTCTTATATGTTTAATTTATACACCTATTCCCTGTGCAATGTGCAATATGTTAGCACTTTATAAATAATAATTTATATGATGAGAATTTGTACCCTTCAAATACTGTAAACAACAGCAACTATCATGCAGAATACTCAGGACCGAAATATTTCCTGTTCAGGAGCTTTTGAATAATGTGATTTGCAGTACCTAAAATCTACTAAAACCTAACTGAACATTAATACAAACTAAATTAAAACCTAAAAAAATCTATTAATTATCATTAGCTAGGTTGGCATTGCTGGCGTTCATGTCTGAATAACTTGTTTCAGGACAATGGATCCCATAGCTGTATATTATATTTTCTTTATTCTGAATAAATTGTCAGGGGTTGGCTTCTTTTATTAGAAGCATAAACCCAATGTAAATAATAGAAACTGAAGGAAATGTGAAGCCTGAGTTGCCCCTACCCTTAGAACATGGAATCGCAGAATATCCTAAAATCATATATCAGCAGCATATGACATGGATATTATTTAGATTTTTTTAGTGATCTCTGCAGTAGTTTCAGGATGCAATATGTAATAAATTCAGGAATTTAATCATTATATGTATTATACACACTTAAAAGGACTTTATTGTCTTTACTTTGATATAACAAATTGTGTAATAGTAACAACAAAGGGCACAATTTCAGCACCTTCCATTCATACAACGCACACACAAGAGTTAAACTGCACAGCTCATCTACCTTTTACTTTACAGTCTGAGCTGTCCCTCGAAGGTGAGCCTGAGACAGGGAAGAAGTGACATCTGGCTGGGAAATTAATTAAATCTTGCTCCTGTGCTCACTAAACGATAATACATGCAAGGTTAGAAGTGGTTATGGCAGGAAAATTAATTCTCTATGCCCCAGACAAGTTTCCAGGAGGTCTTTCCTCTTTGTCATCCGATGACTGGGATGTCTATGAAGGTCTCACCATCCACATGCCATTGATTTAAAGGCTTGGATGTTTGTTATTGTCATGTAGTTACATAAATAATTGAAAAATATATACTGTATATATATATAAATATTTATCATTGGTAGAGTAACTGCTGTAGCTTTTGATTAATTCATTGGTTCTTTAGGATTGAAGTGACTGACTTCAGTTCTTCCCTATATGAGTAAAGAGTAAAATTCCCCAGCTCTCTATTCATTTCTATGGGATTTTGAAAGGCGTATTTATCAATGAGTGAAAGTGAAATAGGCCTTTTAAAAATCCCATAGAAATTAATGGAGAGTGGGGGAATTTCACTCTAGTGGCGGAACTTCACCTTTAACTTCACTCTTTGATAAATATGCTCCCATGTTGTTATTTTACAGACAATTTCAGAAATGGTGTTGGAGGTCACCGTCACCAAATAAAGGTATCCAAATAAGCAAAAATGTTTATTATATGCTTTCCATCTGGCATCACAGTGAGCAATGTATATCTGACATCTGAAAACTGAATTTACTTTGTTCAGTGCAAAGTACTTTACATGATCGCAAGCCAACGTATAAAAATATAACACAGTATAAGAATTATTAGAGGTACCAGCTCAATATTATAATCAAATATCTACACTGCAGCAATGTTTACCAGTCCATTCCGGTTACTATTGTTTGACACTCATAAGTTATGATTTTGAAATGATCAACTTTTTTATAATATGCACAGTTGTATAGGTAATTACATTTAAATTCTTGAGAACATATGCAGTGCTTATAACAAAGGAGGACCATACTATATTGTGTGACAAGGAAGGTGGGGCTGCCGTGTATCTTACATGTCAGTTTTATACATTTTTTTTATACATATCTATCTATCATCTATCTATCATCTATCTATCTATTATAATTAATGTCCACTTTTATTTACAGACTTTATTGTTTTGCAATCAAGTCATTTGTAACCCCTAAAACACTTAAGGGCACATTTACCAAGGGTAGAAGTGAATTTTCAAATAAAATTAAAATTTTGAAGTAATTTTGGGCTACTTCGACTATCGAATAGCCAAAAATTAGTTTTGAATTGAAAAAACTGGAAAATTAGAAATTTTGAATTTCGAAGTACTGTCTACACTTCGCCACTTTAAAGTTGCTGGATTGCTATTATAGTCTATGGGGGACCTCCCATATGGGGGAATCCCATATTCAGCTAAGGAAGACATCAGTACTGCTGGATTAGTGTAAATCCCCTATGCTCTGTGCTTTTAATGAAGTCAGGCAAATATTCTCCATTATGTAGTAATGTGAGTGAAAGGAAATGAATTTTGTTCTTTGTATTTGTTTATGATTTGTCTTTATTGGTATTTTGCAAGCATATAAGCCCCATTCTCCTTTTGTCCTTCTCTATGTCTCACTCTGTAAACTGTACATTATTGTTTTATAAGTAAAGAATGAAATCTAAAAATAAAATCCCATTTAAAACCTCTGAAATATATAACAGATTAAGGAGAAGATCGAAAAGATTACATAAAAAGTAGAACAATAATTGGCTTTTGTTATTTATAGCAGTGTGGACTGGAAATTGATAGTCTGAAGGTATGAGGTCAGCTGGTGAGGTCACTGATTCTTTTTCAATTGTTTGAGAAAATGGAAAATTGACTATGCAAGGATTCCATTTTTATTACTGCAGAGTAAGAATTTGGTTCTCATTCTGCCTGTAAAGGAATATAATATATACCCAGATTCTATAACAAGAAATAAACACAGTTACTGTGGCATTTCTAACCATGGGATGTCATTTTTGCAATAACATTATATTCTTGCAGTCAACAGGCTCGTGTCCTCTATATATTGAATACAATGCTACTTAAAGACTGGGGCCTGAATGCTGAACTTTGGGAAAAGTTGCTTTTCCTAGTCTAAGTCCATGCCAACTGCAGAACTAGTGATGGACATGTTCATCAAAGTAACTTGGTTATAATGCACATTTTAATGTTTTTCTGCATATGCTGGTATTTTGTTTAGGCTACTGTGACCTCATGTAGTTACAGGAACTGATGTGAATAATGTGTCTCTATAAAGAGATCCAGAATATATAGTATGAGGTCTCTGTATATACGTATAAAGGTTATTGCTCTGACATATAAATGATCAGGATGAGACGCCAGGTCCCAGTTATATTCTAATGTTGCTGAACTACTTCTGCCATCATCCCTTACCATAAGAAATGATGACGGGCGGCTAGAGACTGTAGTCCTCCAATAACTACAATAGCACAGAACTCTTAGATATCCCCCAAAAAGATCAACTGCTTTCCATTTCAGTAAATGATTGGAAATATAGCAGGAACATGGTTTCTATATAGCTTCCAAGTCAATGGTTTTTCTACCACTCATAGTTTAATATTCATACTAGAAGGGTTTCTTCTGTTGCATCCTTTTCACTATGAAATATTTCCACCCTTTGAAGTAAAAAAGTAATCAATTTTTGAGACTGCACACACAATCTCTGCATACACTGGGCACAAAATGTGCCTTCAGCAAATTAACTTAGCAATTCCTATAATACAGATCCTGAATAAACAGTGTGCAACATTAATGAAAATATTCATTGGCAAATGAAAGTAAAAACTTGCTTTTCATCTTACCCACACACATGTAGAACTGTTATAGAATTTATTATTGTGGGGCTCTTGGAGTCTAGGGTTCTCTGAATAAGGGACATTTCAGTAATGTGGAACCCCCATACTACTAACATGTTTCAAAATCCATACATTAAGAATGGTTTGTTTAAATAGGAAATTATGTTGCTGTGTTTCCAAGATTTCTTGGATAAAAGGTTTCCAGATAGTCCTTCATATTCTGCATCTCCTTTAAGTTCCACCAGGTCACCACTCTCTACAGAACTTACTAATGCTCATAAGATTGGGAGGAATTCACTCACTTTTTTTCAATTAAATCATCCTTTCCTGTAGTCCTATGTATATACTGCAGCTCTTGTCCCTTACGCCAGGCGAAGTTGCGCACTGACGAAGGGACGTAACTACGTTAATTCACTAAGATGAAAATTTTTGTGAACGTTATCTCTTATGTCTATCTACTTATCGTCTATCTACTTCGCTAGTGAATTTTCGCCAGGGGCACTGTGAATCGGCAAAGTTGCGAATTGACGTCACGCTGGCGAATTAGGGCTAGCGTTAGATGATTCTCGATTTAGTGAATTTGCCCCAAAGAGAGATGCTGAATTGTAACAAATGTAATAATGCAAAGATATGTCTCCCTGTTAGTTGATACTACTTGAACACTTCCATGCGCTGTCAACCCATTATAAGATTAAAAGGGAAATCACTTTGCAGATTCGTTTTTGTTTGTTTTTCATATATAATTCTGTTTTCATAGGGATTTCTCCACCATATACAACACAGTTCTGTGAAAAATTCATTCCTGGAAAATCTTCTGGCTTGCAAGCAAACAAGGTGTTATTTGTCCTTGAAAATGAATATGAATGTTGGTGAAAAGATATGAGGAAGACATCTCCAAAATAATACATAACATTGCCCAATAGTTGCAGTGGAATTGCAGCCAAAACAATGCTATGTCAGTTTAGCAATCACTGATTGAAAATGGAGCAGGAACCAAAATAAAGCTCTGCTGTTTTGGTATTGGATATAGGAAAAAAAAGTTGTGTTGACATAGTGATGCACCAAACATACCACTGCAGTACTGCACTTGTTTGAAAGAGAAGGTCTGGCCCATGTCGGGAGGAGATCAGTAGACAAACTGATTTCTGTTTGGAACTGCCTCCATATCATCATGTCAAGATGTCAAGATTTGTGACATCTGCTGAAATACTTATTACCGATGCATTTGCAGAATAACAAATTGAGTTAGACCTGACATGTTGAGGCGTCCACCATCTGCCAATAATGTGATGTTCCACACTTTTAGGGGCAGATTTACTAAATTCACATAAATTCACATGAGTGATTCGAATATTCAATCAAATTTTCAAAAAGATTCAAATTTCGAATATGCAAATTAGGCAAATTCAACCAAATTTGACCATCGAATAGTCGAATTCGAATAATTCGAATATTCAAATTTAATTTTATTCGAATATTCGAAAATTCGATGGTTGAATACTTCCCCTTTAAATTTTAATTCGACCACCTACTTCGCCAGATTAAACCTACCAAAATGGGGATCATTCCTTAAGATCGAATATAAAAAATTCGATCGATCGCTAAAAAATCATTCGATTCAAATTAGATTCGAATATTCGAACGAATGATCGAATTTTCTATATTCGATCGTTCAATCATTCGAATTATGGTAAAATCCTTCGAATTCAATAGTCGAATTCGTAGGATTTTACCTCCCCACTATTCCCTTGTCTAATTTCGATTTTTTTTTTATCATTCGAATTTCGACCAATAGTAAATCTGCCCCTTAATGTTTGTATCTGGAGAGCTTCTTATATGCATAACTCCATATTATAATTATGATGTTGCGTGTATTCCACTGAGCATGTACAAATTGGCAATGACTAAATGCAGTAAAACAGAAAACAGAATGTAAGTCAGTTATGTCTCAAAATTTACTGTATGTTATTAGCTAATAACATCTGATGCAGTACTACCCATAATACTGTAAGTTTAAAGGGCATATATAGAATAACCTTTGTGTCTCATATCACATTATTTTTATTTAAAAGTGTTTATATTAGGAGGTAGCCTCTCTTAAACATACCTTGTGAAGTTGTGAGAGGCTCCAATAGTATTGTAACTGGTTGACTAACACTGTCCCGGGGTTGAGTAGCTGCAATGCCAGGGCATGTTTATTAACATTAGATCTGAACATTATGTTGGACTACCACACCAAAGTCTTTATTACCAAAGCCAGGAGGCTGATCACCCTGCATTTAATGGTTTAAATCAATGGGTGACCTTGCAGTACTGGAAAAAACTATAATGGACAAACAAATCTGCCATTTGCTGGATAGATAATGGCTCACGACTGACTAACTCTCCATGGGCAGCTCTAGTTTAAGATTTAAAATACTGTATAAAACTGTGTTGTATTTTATGCCAACAAGGTAATCAGGGTGATAGTTGGTAACCTCGACTAACCATGTCTAACAGCATCTGAAAACAAATGTAGACGTATATTTTGTATAAACCTGTTATTTGGATTTAAACTGCCACCTGTGGGTAAGTTTATGTTCATGCCTAATTAATCTGAAATAAAAAGAACACTATTGAGCAAAAAGAAAAAGTGTTTATATTACCATGTGCAGATCAAAAGTAGAATTTTAGTATAAAGTGTTCATTATAAACTGAACATACTGTATGGTTCAGTATGAAGTACAATATATACAGAACGTCAGAAAAAGAGGTGTTGAAGGACCTGTTGTGTCTAAATTAGGGCAATGGTGTACAGGTATCAGTGAGTACACAGTATTTATAGATTAGAGTTTATCCTGCTTCAACATAAATGAGATCTTCACTAGGTCACAAACCTTCATTAAAGCGGTTGCTCACCTTTGAGTTAACTTTTAGTATAATGTAGAGAGTGATATTCTGAGACAATTTGCAATTGGTTTTCATTTTTTAATTGTTGGTGGTTTTATAGTTATTTAGCTTTTTATTCAGCAGCTCTCCAGTTTGCAGTGTCAGCAATTTGATTTCTAGGGTACAAATTACCCTAGCAACCCTGCATTGATTTGAATAAGAGACTGGAATATGAATAGGAGATGGACTGAATAGAATGAGAAGTAATATAAAGTGGCATTAACAATACATTTGTAGCCTTACAGAGTATTTGTTTTTAGATGGTGTCAGTGACCCCCATTTGAAAGCTGCAAAGAAAAAGAAGAAAATTGCAAATCATTAAAAAACTATGAAAAATAAATAATGACGACCAATTGAAAAGTTCTTTAGAATTGGCCCTTCTACAATATACTAAAAGTTAACTTGAAGATGAACCACCCCTTTAACAGAGCCACTTTATCAGGGTTTTATATAGTCTGTGGCCTGCATGTGTGTCACTGAGAAACCTAGTATGCCAAAAAAGGTATATCCACATAAAATGACAATATCGCCTAAAGAAAAATTATTTAACTGAAGAAAAATACACCAATAAAATAAATACAGAATTAAAGTATTGATGTCTAACAAACAGGAGGCAATAGCTGTTGAGGAAAAGTTGTAGTGTGCTATCTGGATAACCAGATGGACCTGGTTTCTGCTATAAAATGTATATGTATGGAGACAGCTGTAGTGTATGCATCATTACAGAAACATTCATAAAAACAGCTTGGGGAAATATGGAGGTATAATGCATTGCCTTGTCATTTAAGGAGTTAAAGACTTTAGTTACTGTTTCACATTCCACTTGCTGGACATAAGCTTGACAGCTAAGCTCTGTGATATGTGTTTTCTTCTAGAGCGTCATAAATTAAATTAAATGAAAAGTCAACCCTTCTAGTTTCTCTTTGAAATATTAAGATGCCTTATCAAATAAACTGTCGGATGGGAAATTTATGCCGACCTAGAGCAATTGCTCACTGTGAAAAGCTGTTGGAGTGTGTTAGAATGTATTAAACATATAAAATTCTTCGGTGTGTAAATGCATACAATACACCGGGCTAAGGTTGTCTAGTTACCATATTTGATTAGATGCAGAAGGAGTGGATTGGAGTCTCACTAGGAGCTAAACAACTAATTTGCTGCACAGCATGCTTGTATAGTATAGCACAGATATTTTAATATCTACACAGATGTTAATACATGGCTAAACATTTGAATACACACCATTTTTTCTTGCTCTAGATTCTAGGTTGAATGAGTATTGGTAGCATTCTCAGATTTCTATCAGAGGACTGCTGGGAAAGGGAGTAGTATAGGAATAAGAAGTACCCAACGTAAGAACATGAAGGGGCCGATTTAATAAGGGCCGAATTTCAAAGTTAAAGAACTTCGACCATCAAGTTTTTTTTTTTTGATCGAAAATTTACTTTTTTCGATCAAATAGGTCAGTTTTTGATCGAATAAAAATTGTTCAAATCGTTCGATTTGAACAATTTTGGCCAAAAAATTCCGATTTTAAAAAATTCCAAAAACACTCCTTAAAGGTTCCAGGAGGTCCCACAAATAGCTATTCGGCAGGTTTATGGTGGTTGACATTTTTTAAAGAGAAAGTACTTTGATTTTTGAATGGTCGAATTGTAAAATTTTATTAGATTTTTTTTCAATTCAAATCAAATTTTGGCTTAATCAACAGTCGAAGTACCAAAAATTACTTTCAAAATTCTAATTTTTTTAATTAAAATTTTCCCTTCGACCCATAAATCTGCCCTGAAGTGTTCAACATGTTAATAATCCACAAGATATAGGTCTACAGATAAAGAATATACCATGAGCATGTTCATTTTGACATGCTACAATCTGCAAGCTAACATTTACTTATTCAGTATAATACTATATATGCATATTTGCAGATTACTAAATAACTGTGATATTCAAATCGAAAAAGCTATTTAAAATGTTAATTAATCATACTCTCAATGTTAAACCTACAGTAGGTTAGTTAAATGTAGTGATATCTAAAGTTAAGACTTTCAAAAGATTATTGTTGATGACGCTCTTAAAATTTGTCCTCCTGTCTGGAGAGGAATGTGCGGGACACTTGCAGATTTACTAAATTCAAATTCAAATTTTTTAATGTTTTTGAAGACCACTTCGACCAGTGAATTTTGAAAATTTGATCAAATCGAATGATTCAAATAATTTGAATAAAACTTTATTTGAATATTCGACTATTCGACAGTCAAATTACTTCCTTTAAATTTTTATTCGACAGCCTTGTTTGCCAGATCAAACCTACTGAATTGGGTTTAATTATTTTTGATCGAATGAAATTATTCAATCGAATGATTAAAATTAGTGATGGCGAATTTATTTGCCTAGGTCAAATTCGCGGCGAATTCCCGCGATTCGCCGCTGGCGAATAAATTTGCGAATCACCAGCGAAATTTCGCCGAAAAACGAGTCGCGCGTCAGTCGCGCGTTGTTTTTGTCGCGACGCGGCGAAAACGACGCGACGCGCGCCCAAAACAACGCGACGCGTCAAAGTTGACGCGACGCGCGACAAAGTTGACGCGACGCGCGACAAAATCGTCCCGCGACTCATTTCGAGAATTTTTCGCCGATTCGCGAATTTCTCTAGAAATTCGCGAATTTTTCGGCGAAGCGAATCGCGGGAGATTCGCCCATCACTATTTAAAATCATTCGAATCGATTGAATATTTGCTATTCAATTGCTCCACCAATCCAATTGCAGTAAAATCCTTCGAATTCGATATTCGAATTTGAAGGATTTTTATTCCCCAGCTATTCACATGGTCAAATTTTTTAACCCTCGAATTCAACCAGTAGTAAATCTGTAAATAGTAATAGTAAATAGTACATTTTTGTGTAGGAGAAAGAATCAGAATTCATCCAAAACCTCTTTGTCATGTGATGCAAACTGTATCCCAGCCTCATTCATCTCTACTTAAGAGTGAAATAAAGACCATCCAAAGACACATTCATGGTGTTGCAGATGAAAATTCATTCACAAAAACAAATGCCATGTGCATGTTTTTACCCACAGTGCAAGCTTCCTCACATTGGTTCAGAGGATGGCTAAATGGCTTGTACTGTCTATCTTGTTAAATGAAATGCAGTCAGTGTGGGCATGAATCCCACCATACCTGAACAACTGATTTGTACAGTACCAGAAGTTCTATTGTCATACAGTTCATTGGATACAAGTCCAAATCATGTGCTGGAGCAACACAAAAGTGAAACAACTTTAATTATTTAATTCTTTCCAGCACACCCTTGCTTCTGTGCACCCTGCACTTTGAACCTTGAGTTCACATTTGACTTCCATTAATTACAAATACCTTGATTCAGTGGTGGATTAGGAGTATTGTTGGTTAGTCATCTGCCTCTTTGTTTGTAATAATAATGTAAAATGCAATGCAGTGTAGAGCTATAAATTTATTATATTCTTAGATACCTAATGGGTAGGGACTTCCTTCCTCTTGTCTCATAACACTTTCCACATTATATTTGTAACGTTCAGTATCCCAAACCCAGAACTAACTCCAAGGTTCCTATTACAGCCGCCTTTGGCTTTGGGTGGAGAACCTCTGCTACTCAGATTCTGCCATTTCTTATTGTGGGAGAACTAAGGAGAGAATTTTGGGCTCTGAATCAATATCAGAACTCACCCAGGAACCAAAAAGAGCCTTTACATTGGGCAACTAGAAATTGACAGAGAGTCCTTTAAATATTTAAAAATTGCGCCACTGCATGATGATGTCACAAAGCGATCCGGGTAAGTCCAGAAACACCCAAGCGCTGTACAACATGGAATTATCGGCATTCTGCATTGGACTTGGCACCAGATCACACAGGAGGCAGCAGGTGTCCCCGCAGGCAAGATGGCAGACTTCCCTGCTGTCAGCCAGGTAATTTAATTACAATATTGAATGTAATTGTAGTTTGCTTTTATTTTATTCTACAATTGTATTGATCTCTGTCGGTTGTTTTTATTGTAATATTTCAATGTACTCTGTATAAAGAGATTGCTATAAATAATATACATATGTGTAGATGCATATATTATTTATAGCAAGCTATGCAAACTCTACATTTTGCTTTAATAAAATGTTTCTAGCTTGAAGAAACAAAAAGACAACAAATTGCAAGACAATTAATTATATACTGTACACTGTCTAGTGCAGGGATCACCAACCTTTTGAACCCGTGAGCAACATTCAGAAGTAAAAGGAGTTGGGGAGCAACAGTAGTATGAAAAATGTTCTTGGGTTGCCAAATAAGGGCTGTGATTGCCATTTGGTAGTCCCTATGTAGATTATAAGCCTATATTGAGGCTCTGTATGGCAGTACACCTGGTTTTTATACAACCAAAACTTGCCTCCAAGCCTGGAATTCAAAAATAATCACCTGCTTTGAGGCCACTGGGAGCAACATCAAAGGGGTTGGAGAGCAACATGTTGCTCGCATGCTACTGGTTGGGGATCACTGGGCTAGTGCAACATGTTGGAGCACCCGAGCTGCAGGACTATGATTCATACAGATGAAGCCACTTTGGATTGTGTGTTTGACACAGAATAACTAAACACAGATTTCCCATTTAACTCACTTAACACAGAATATTGTGTCACAGCATCCAATCCAACTAAAGAGTTCACCATTGAAAACAATGGTGCTTTGGTATGCTAATGAAAAGGTTAAATGCATTAAATGAGTTAAGATAACTTTAGATAACACAGTTTCTTCAATTAACCCTGAGTCACAACACATTTAACACAAAAATCCAAGTGGCTGCATCTGTAGTACAGTTGATATTTGTTTGAGATGAATGAGGCATACTTGAGTCTTATTTTGGCTTCTAAAATATTTTAAATGGGATGGCATCCTGAAATAGTGAGCTGTTGGTACAGGATATCCCATGGCTTTAATGACCTGCGAAATGACTCCTTTTCCACTATTATTTGTTCTCTTTTTGCTTTTCCAGAACTTTCCATTTTTTTGAGGTTATCTTATATTTAATGTACGTCATACACTGATGGAGCCACATAAATAAACTGTGCAACATTTTCTATGGTAACACACAGGGAAGCTTAACCACAGGTCATGCTTCATAGTGGAATGGAGGCAGGCTTAAAAAAGCAATTTCACACAATGGAGGATATTATTTAAGTAGCAGTGAAGGCTGAAGAGCATCATTTTAGAGGAAATTATGTGTCATGAAATAAACACAACTTATTTAAAGTTGAGAAGTGTGTTCTTCAAATCTCTCCCAAAAAGACAGGAAAGCTGAGCCTTCTAACTATGGGAACACTGCAGTGACTCCCAAAGAACTGCCATGCTTGCATACTTAGTATAATTGTCACTTAAGCTACAAGCCCTCAAGCAACATAGTTGTTAATCTATAAATACAGACAAAAAATAAGAAACCTAACAGGTATATATATCCAAGCCAAGTATTTATTTAATGAAGAATGCCTGCTTATGTAAACATCATTAAAATCCACTCTGGCATTTTTATAGATTGGAGGCAGGACAGGAAACCTTTTGTTTCGCTTTCAAGCGGAGACTTGTCTCTGAAAATTATCAGAAATGCCATTTGTGGGTAATGGGACCATGGAGATTAAGCTGACTTGCTTTGTCATTCAAACTGGAAAATATGGCATCTTTTATAATCAAACGAGACAGCTCTGTGTGCCCAAAATTACAAACAACTTGAGTTTTCAAAAAGGAAACCAGTTACTCCATAGAGTTTCTCTTCTCTGTGCTCCTGGGAATTGAATATATCAACATGGATACTGCCAAAACAAATTATATATCAAGAACAAACAAAAAAATAAATACTGAATTGTCATATACTAGCAGAATGAAGTATAGCAGCCTCTAACTTTTAAGTTGTATTTCTTATGCATTAAAATACTGACAGTTCCAGCAGTGGCAAGTCATTAGGTGCAATAGGCAAAGATGCTAAATTACTAAGGCCAGAGACAAAGAAGGTATACAGGTATTGTAAACTCATTATCCAGAAAGCTCCAAATTATGGAAAAGCCATCTCCCATTGACTCCATTTTATCCAAATAATCCATCTTTAAAAATGATTTCCTTTTTTTCTGTAACAATAAAACAATATATTGTACTAGATTCCAACTAAGATATAATTAATCTTTATTTGAAGCAAAACCAGCCTATTGAGTTTATATAATGTTTACATGATTTTCTAGTAGACTTATGGTATGAAGATCCAAATAAAGATCCAGAAAACCCCAGGTCCCAAGCATTTTGCATTAAAGGTCCCATACCTGTACTGCAGAAACAATGGTATTAAAACTAGAATGTCACTGATCTATTAATCTATTAGCTGCAAATTGCAGATTTTAGGTACAAGACACATTTTTTTTACAATACAGCACACAATGCACCAAGAATGCACAAGTAATAAGGCAAATTAGTGTCAGGTTTGTAAAATTGGATGCAATTAATGGGGCAAGTTATTTCCCCAGAATTTTTGTGTTGGCATGACATAATTTCCTGCATGGGCATTAATAATGGATTTACATCTGATTTACTTATTGCAAGTCACCCATATTTATAAGATGACACAAAACCAAAAAAAGGCTTAAGGTGAATAATAGCAGGTTTTTTTCTCCCCGATGTAAACAAGGCTAACAGTATAGTAAGTGTCCCATTATCTGAAATGAACAAAACCATTAAGAGTGCCACACATCTCTTATTATTTAGCATCTCTCCAATTAGTCTTTTTTTTTCAACCCCAATAAAGTATCCAAATGAACATAATATACTACATACAGGAAACACATAAGCATTCTGTAAATGACTGTGTTAGCTAAATGAAGGGCATTTCATTAACATAATGTCAAGGTACCTTGATTCTTATTAAAATAAAATGATAAAAGAATGGTATGGCAAAACAGCATATGAATCTCACCACTTTTAAGGTGAGTAACTGGAAGCAAATTAGCACTGTACTACTCAAACAACCCTAAACTGGAAATATTGCATATTTCCGTTCTGCTTAATGAATCAAGCACTGAAAGCAAATACATTAGGTAATTGAGGAACATTTTTGAAAACCATCAAATTGGTATATTTAGAGTGCATTTAATGTGTTCTGTTCTTGGTCAGCTTTTCAGACAAATGTCCCAGCTGTGTGCTTACAGATGAATTTCCATTACATTGACTAGATGTGTTCTTTATTTTGCAATATCTTGACAACTACTGTCGAAGGGGAATCAAGGTCTTAGTAACCTGTTTTGAAATTTCCTCAACATAAATTTCAAATAGTAAAAGAACCTTTGTTCTGTACCGCTGTGCAGTTTTTTTTTTAGACTGGATCATATAAGCACATAATCTTACTTTTAAGATACAGGGAACTGCTCACATATTTTTATTCAGAATAGGTTATAGTTTTTAGGTTGTTTTCCTTTTTTGAGTGCATCTGTCATGGGCATGGGTTATGACATATGCATACTGCAATTGTATATACCATATACCATATAAAATAGAAAAGAGTAATAACAATATATTTGTATACTGGTCATTTACTGCCAACAGTGCAAGGTGAATAATGAAAAATGGCTGCCCTTAGATAGCTAAATTGCCTCATGTCTGTTCTCTCTGTTTTGAGTGTGGGATCTGTTTTCTTTTTACCTTTTGTAAAGTTGGTGTATTTTATATAGGTAAATATAATATTATACTGACTTTTTCTAGCAAGAAATGTTATAACTTTAATGTACAATGTGCAACGTTTCCACTGGTAGTTGGGTCAAAAAAACATATTAAATAACACATAAATGAAACGCTGTTCACATTTTACCTATTTCTACAATAAACAACTTTTATTACAGTCTCCAATCTATTACACTATCTCTAAAAAAAGACCAGACTTGTTCATGTTTAACTTATGATATAATTTTACATTATTTAGGCACACATATTATGCCCACTACAGAGTTGACTGGGAAAGTGTCAGAATATATTATTTCCCACTGGGAAACTTCACTGGCAAGACACCCATGGCTTTTAACATACTGGGTCATAATGTTTTTAAAAGAATGTCACCCATATGCTGAAATTCAAAAGGAAGGCCAATGAACAGCCTATTTCAGTCACTGTCAAGTATAAAAGATATACTGAATTTGAACATTCATACAACTGACAGCACTCTGATCTATTAAATGAAAGTGTAATAGAGAGAGATTTGGGAATTACAAATTACCATGATCACCAATTTTATGCTTGTTATAATATGTTATCAAAAATTATTTCAAAGAATAAAATTGGACAACTCATGGAAAAAGAAAAGGGAACACAAAAACTAAAATCTTTCATCCAGATGACAAAACCATTTTCAAAAAATGTACCAAGAAATGTTAACATTTATAATGGGTAAAGGATACATGGGAAAAATCAAGGGACAGAACAATAAGGAGCATTTATTTGTAGAATTCGCTTTGTCTAAACTCAATATAACTTGTAAGTGGTTCCACATTAATGATTGTGATGATCATCTGAAATCACTGTTATCTTCTGCTGTGACATGAGACAAGCTGTGTTGTGTTCTTGTTCCTTAATGAAAAGCTTGGCTGACTTGTTTTGCACTGGTGTCAAAATGCAGATGACAGAAAGAAGGTCAGAGAACAAAGAAACTCAAAATTTGTCAGCAGTGCTCTCCAGAACATATGTTTCTCATTTGCTGGGCAAAACTTGGCAGGGCTTTTTTCATTATTAAACTTCACTTTTTGTTTCCTGTAGTTCCCTTTTAACTTTCCCCTAGGCTGTAAACTCATACCATAGTCATTATGACAGGATAGTGTCCAAAGGGTGAAGATTCCTGCCAAACAGAACACAGACTGGTGCTTTCTGTGCTGAACATTCTGATTCTAGGATGGATAACTAACTTTTACTTTCTATGGAAGCTATAGAATTAAGATCTACAACATCTAAATTGAGATCTAAATTAATATCCAATTAAAGTTCAAAACAACTGTTATTTTACCATAGAGACATTTACTCATAACCATATTACAACCCCACACATCCTAGATATACAGTCTTACTACTGAAAGGAATATGGAAGTCTAAAGCAACCCAGGCTTTTTGACCAATATACTGTATTTTACAGAGGGACACCTCCCAATATACCCAGTTGGAAAATGAGTATTCTTAAAGGAATTGTTCAATATAAAAGTCAAAACTGGGTAAATAGATGGGCTGTGCAAAATAAAACATGTTTTCAATATAGTTAGTTAGGCAAAAATGTAATGTATAAAGGCTGGAGTGAATGTAAGTCTAACATAACAGAACAGAACTCTACTTCTTGCTTTTCAGCTCTCTTTTGTTTACACTGACTGGTTACCAGGCAGTAACCAATCAGTGAATTGAGGGAGTGCCATATTGGTCATAGCTGTTGCTTTTGAATCTGTGTTGAATGCTGAGGATCAATTGCAAACTCACTGAACGGTTATGTCCCATGTGGCCCTCCTTCAAGTCGCTGACTAACTCAGATTTAGAGAGCTGAAAAGCAGGATGTTGTGTTGTATTCTGTTATGTTACACATCCAGTAACTCCAGCCTTTATACATTACATTTTTGGCTAACTAACTATATTAGAAACATTTTTTATTTTGCACAGCCTATCTATTTACTCAGTTTTTATTTTTACCCTGAACTGTTCCTTTAAGAAAATGTTCCTGATCCACCCATGTCATGGCCGGTTATGCCATGGCATAGCCGGTTATGCTTGAATGCATCGCAATTTACCCTAAACCCCAACAACCCAGCTTTGCTTAGGTTTGCAAATTGTTACTGTCCCTAATAAGATTGGGAAGTATGTACACAACATCAAACATTTTGTAAATAATCAAAATGGCCTTTCACAATTTACTCTTTCCATTATAAGTATCTTCTGTAGTTTGTAGTGTAGCAATACCAGCAGCAAAATGGTATGCTGAGGTTTTGGCATGTCCAATGCTGTTAGTGAGATGGGTTAAAATATTATTACTTTTACAAATACTTGATGTACATCAGGTTCCCCTTTTACTTATTCTACTCATGGTAAAACAGCCTAGTTGCCAGAATTGACAATATTTCTGGTACCAATATAAACACAGAACAGTTAGATGT
>CM044431.1:173933077-173968447 GCA_024363595.1 Xenopus borealis
CCTGTTACTAACCATAGCAAGGAGGCTTAGGTGATGAAACTATTATTAGATCATTAAATTATTTGCTGCACAATTAGAGCTGAAGAAGTAGAACTGCAAACCAAATGCCTAGAATTATCTGGGTAGTCTATTATACTCAGTTTCCCAAGACCAGACACATATCTAACAAAACTGCACAACCTTACATGACTGACAAGAATCCACCAACTATTTACTTGTTTCTACCCAACAAATTAAGAAAATACTGCAATAGTGTGTAACAAAGCAGCTGGATTAGTTATAGATGGGCAATATATTTCTCCCAGGGTGTTATATAATACAACACCCTGGAACATGGAATAGTTAATACAGACCAAAGCTGCAAGGTAATTGCTGCAGCTAAAGTACCTGACTGACCCTGGGAGGTGGAACCTCTCCCACCTCAGAGTGAGAGAGAGCAGGAGCTGCACTGCACAGGAAAGGTACTGATTACCAGTGATTGTGATATTTTGGTTTTGTTCTCTTAAGTTGGAGTTGGGAAAGCCACCCAACTGTAGTTAGGCTGCCAACTGTGTTTAGCCAGCGCTCTGGTGCAAGGGTTTATTTTTCCTTGTTTTTCATTTCTTTGTGTGCCTGTTACCAAAGACTGTGTAACGGAATAAACTGCAGGCACTTGCCTTTAAGAAGATTGACTCCTGTGACTGCTTTGTTTACCCTAAAAGACTGTGGAAAGCGGCCCCAAGACACTGACCCAGGTACCCCTATAGGTCTAGTTGTCACAAGTGACAAAGCTGCAAAAACAATAAACATTTGTTGTAAAGTATTTATTGTTTCGACATTATGATTTAATAGACAATGAAAATAAAACTCATGGGATGGAAGTCTCATGATGAGATAATAGTTATTGGTACTGAAGTCCATCCCCCATAGTTCCACTTGGTAACAACTATATAAAGCAAAGGAATGGATTATGTACTTGAAGCTTGCTCTGGTGAGCAAAATGCCAAAGGCACTACATATTGGAACTGTATTTCAAACTACAGTGCAGAATTCAGCTCCAATAAATTTCACATGTGGCACTTTCTGTGTCAGAGCAAACTCTGTGTGCGTCAATCTCCTTACATTTGAACTAAATAGTTTATAGTGGATGCCCATAAAATGTTGAGGCCAACCAGGTCAACCAGGTATAAATATTTGGTTAAAATACACACAATGGTGAATCTTCTCATTTAACAACAAAAGTCCGAAAAAGTCTAAAAATGTATTTAAAAAAATGATGTGTTTAGAAATAAAATACTGCCAGGCAGTAGAGCAACTAGTTTGTATAATGTTATGAGCTTTTACTAGCCATACATTTAATGAACCCTGCTAAAATCAGCTTATTTAAACTTTAGAAAATGTATTAGAGTATCTATTACAAACACAAGATCTTTAAGTACAGAATAACAGTTTATTGTACTATACAAAATGATTGAAGTTTTGCATGTTCTTGATTGTGAATGTGTTCATAGTGTGTGTACAACTCCTCTCACAGTCAACAACCACTTTTTATGCAAAGACCCCCTTCACATTGTGCTATGCCATATTATCAGGGAATCTCGACACTGAAGTATTGCATTTACATAGTATTGGAGAACAAACCAAGTATACACCAAAAATAACTGACTACATTTGTATAAAATCTGTATAAAATTTAATTAAGCAGACCATGTGAGAAACGAGAAAGTTTTCTAAGGAATACAGTCAACAAGATTGAACTGTTTTGTCTCAATTTAGTTGATGAAAGAATTGTTAATGAATGTTTTTAACTTTATATCATTCAACAATATTTTCAGTCATTTACAATAATGGCCATAAAATGTGGTTAGGTTGTTTCCTAGTCTGAAAAAAAGTGTTGTTGTTTGAGTGCCCAATAAACTTGAAGCTTATTATCTTTACTGACTGCTATAATTCAAAGGAGGTTTGCAATATGTGGCCCATAGAATAAAATGGTGTTTCACTGACCACAGCTGGAACATATTTTTCTCACTTTTGCAAATAAATATTACCTTGTAGAAATATTTGACCTCTAAAAAAAGTCAGATATAGGGGTGTAACTTCAACCACCCTAACGATCGCGAAACATTTTTTTGCCAACCACTTGCTGGAAATCCACAGGAAATCCTTTTCTTGCAGGCCCCCCTGCTTCACTAGGCCCTAGCTGGTTCTTCATGCAAACAATATATTTAAAAGATATTTAAAAAGCTAATCCCATAGTATTATATGAAGGCATAAAATAAATTGTTTTGGCTATTTAAAAGCACAACTAAAAAAGCAAATATTTGAGAAATCCTATGATATGTTTAATATGGATAAGAAATACCTTCAGTGATATTCTTGCATCACGTTTCTCAGCAGAGGCACCCCACAGGCAAGCACAAACAAAATGATAATTTCATATTCATCGATAGGGATGTAAATATTGTGGATGCATATAAAATCAGGCAATAAAATATTTTGTCTTTGAAAGACTGCAAAATTTTTTGACATGCTTCCCTGGAATCTTAGATTGCTGGATGGTCACCACCAAATTGAATTGAGTCAATGCTTGGAACCAAAGCTATTCATGCAAAAAAAACATATACTATAAATGATGGAAATATCCATTAAAAAAGTCAGACACATTACACTGGGACAAATCCTTCAAGGAAGTTACTTTAGGTAGACACAAAACCACTAATATTTATGTAGAAAGTATTTACTACACATCTCAATCAATAAAAAGTTAATCTACAACGCATTACCAATTCATCACATTTCATAAAGTGTACTATTCTTGATTAATAACATCTCTTTATTTATTGGAATAAAATCTTTCCCCTAATGTATAGACAATTTCAGAGCATTCAAGAGCACTTGAATAACAGCTGCCAGCATTGTTAAGATGTTTGAATCTTCTGTATATACTGGTAACTGGTAACTGTCTAAGAATAAATAAAATACATTTTGAAAAATAGGTCCGGCTCCTGCGTACAGGAATCTAGGAGTATTTCCCTTAATAGAAAAATATGTATGTATGAATAAGAAACAAACTTGATTAAAGTCCCTTTCTCTTATTATGGCAAGATGATTGAATGTATAGCAGTACAATGTTCCTTTGGACAATATAAAGTACTAAGTGAATCCTCTTCATAAAAAAAAAAAACCAAAACATTCTATTACTGAATAAATTCAGAAGCTACAGCTAGCAAAAGTGGATTTTACAATTCATATTACATTATCCCCATTTCCGTGTGCTTTAATTACAATGTAGTATTGTTTACCTGTTTCAGGTAACATTGATTAGGGCAGTGGCTGTAGTTTGGTTTGTGATCAATGAGACAGGCCCAAAATGGCAAATCTCACTTGAAGGCTCAGAAACAATATTACCTCCCTATAATTTATTGTGACATTCAGGATTGTGCTTTTTTGATGTTAGTGTTTAAAATCATTTACTACCATGCTGTCTTAGAAGGTATCTTATTTCCTCCAGAACCTTGCTATATTGCCTGAAATCTTCAAGAACAGCTAAAGCTGTAAATTCTTCCTGAATTTGCTATTTAGGTACTGTCATACTGGGGTTCCTATGGCTCTACAGGGAACACAATAAAAAAACACTTTGAATGTATCAGAGTCAGAAAGTGTTACTGTTGGAGTTACAGAAGCCTAATTTATTTTGGTGTTACTTGTATCTCCATATCTTAAGTCTACAAAAACTAATTTAAACATTAAATAAACCAAATAGGTTTGTTTTGCAATTGATTTAATTAAGGTTAAATCTTAAAGTGGCAGATATCGAATATATGAATTTTGGCATATTCGATCATCGAATAGGGAATGGTCGAACGATCAAATACATTCGAATAGAGTCGAATGGACGAATATTCGATCATTCGACCAGTGAAGGGTTTTAATTTTTAAAGGAATTGTTCAGTATAAAAGTAAAAACTGGGTAAATAGATAGGCTGTGCAAAATAAAACATGTTTTCAATATAGTTAGTTAGGCAAAAATGTAATGTATAACAGCTGGAGTGACTGCAAGTCTAACCTAATAGAACAGAACACTACTTCTTGCTTTTCAGCTCTCTTTTGTTTACACTGACTGGTTACCCTGGTTACCAGGCAGTAACCAATCAATGACTTGAGGGAGGAATGATATATTCGACTGACTGAATAAATTTGTATTCTATCGTCGAATGATCGAATATCGAATAAAAGGTAGCCTAGAACTATTCGATTAACATTCGAAAATCGAATGCTAATCGAATATCGAATAGAAACGAATTATTTTTGGGGAATAATAGTAAATTTGCCCCTTAATAATCCAGTTAAGGAAGCACATTCTCAAGCAATATCCTCATTTAAATCAGCTTCACTGATATCTATCCTCCACTGGTAGTTAAAAGTCACTTGTACCCTGAACAATAAAAATATATAAATATATATATATGTATCTATCTCCTTAAACAATGCTGTTTTAAAAACACAATCAAAACAGCTTGAGGCTCCCTTAACACCATCTCTTTAAAAAGATAAAACACCAACAATGGGGAGATTCAATTTAGGCTCCTGGTGCAGTCAGATGGAAAATAAATAATGATCTAAATGAAAACATCTAAAGCATGTAGGAATGGTGCACCGATAGGCAGTTATGACCCCACTTAACTATATATTTTTAGTCCTGCTGAGTAGATTCTCTGCCACAAAGCTATTTGGTTTCATTCTCAACTAAAATAAAGCAGTGAGATTATATATAGGTCAAAGACAAACTATAAAAGATATAGAATATTTTAAGAACTACATTATATGAAATGGCAAGAGACAAAATACTACTCAACAGGTGTTATAATTAGATTACTTATCATCCAATAAATGATAGACAAAGGATGTTTTTATTGCATTTAAAGAGAAAGGCTGCTAAATACCATTTATTTAAATTTTCTTTCAGTTTTTTTGAAAGACCATACAGCGAGCTCATTCCCTTTTACTTTGCCCATTAAATATAAAATGGCACATTTATATGCATAATTTAGCCAGCACATTAGGCTTTTTTTCAAGCACTTTTCAAATATTCACTCCTTTTTTTCAGAACCATACAGCTCAAAACAAACAAATGGTTCCTTGAAAAAGCTAATTTGGATGTGCGCTTTTGCTGTACATTCAGTGTTCTGAGAACTGGGGTTGCTAGGTTGCAAAATTTCAATATAATGATGAATATATACTGTAATTTACATATTAAAAAGCAAGCCATCAAGAAAAAGGTGTGAGGTGAAAATTACCATATAAATATGTAAGTGAAAAAAAGGGTTATTAAATAAAATAACCCATGCTTTTCTTGAAGATATAATAGGTCTCTATATACCATAGAGTCTGTATTTAGACCCATAAAAAATTTGCTGCAACAAAAACAAATGCAGAGAAAAAAAAACCTATTGACTTTAATGCATTTGAGCAAAAAAGTCCCCACAAGAAAAAACTCCCATTGACTTGTTGCGTTGACTTCAGTGCTTTTCGCTCATCAGTAAACATGAGCACTAGGATATGCCAACACAGCCTCTTTTTTGACAATTACTCAACTTATATTACTGTCAGTTTTCCATTAGAATTGTTTTATTCTGAATAAAAAATCCCTTTAATCAAAGGGTATTATTTGTCAATTATTATACAGAGATCTGTTCATAAAATTGTGACATTAATGTCACTCCTGAAAAACTGTTGCATTGCTTCTTTGTGAAAGGAACACACTAAAGAAAAGTTTCTCTTACACTTGCACATAAACCCTTTATGTAGTGCCGTATAAAATTGCCCATTCCAAATCAACACTTTTTACATTATTGCCATATATATTAATGAGTACATAAGATAATAATAAAACTACTAATGTAAAAAGCAGCAATGTTCTTCATAAGTTTTTCAGCAATTGTAAATTTTATGCTATTTTTTACTTTGTTCTCACAGTGGAAATGATTACACAGTAGAAATATGTATATCTGTATACTACAAAAATGTGATTTAAAATGGACGTGATGTAGACTTTTTTATGTTTTATTTATAATCTACTGTTTATGTAGTGCCAGCATACATACATTTACCCGGCACTCTACATAAATTGTTCCTCGTTCACATGTAAGGCAGTAATTTAGGAAACTGGATGAAAAGTAATTTCTGCAGGTAACATTGATATGTTTTCCAATAATAAGTTTGGGGATTTATGTTTATTTCGCCACTCATAACGGCCCTTTTTTGACCTTAACCTATAGCATGGCAGGTTCCCACAATGTAAGTGTCAAGACAGCAAAAGTGTTTTAAACATAAAAAGTGGCTTTTATTGCAGCTGATAGCAACAGGTTGAAAAACAAAGGTAGTTATTTTTCCATAAACAAACAAGAAAAATAGCTTTTAGCAATAACAGTTCAGGAGCAATTTAAAGGCAGCAGAATTACAGACCTCCTCAAAGGTAACTGTGAGTGTGTGTGCAGGCACAAGATTCCTCTGTGTTGTAGGGTTTCCTGAGGTTGTCTATAGACTCAGTTAAGCTCAGTCATTGAATTTCTTACATGATGCTTAATATGTTTATGTTTGAAGGCCATGTTGTATTTCACCCAATCACACCACATCACACTTACTCTCCCATGTACTGCCTAAAACTGAACCTAATTTAATTAGTAGCTTCTGAAAAAAATTTCCAAATATATCATGTAAGCTATATTTTTTTTATTTCAGGCTGATTATGGTAGCCTTTCCTATTTTTGGCAATCCAAGTGAATTCAGGGGTTTTTGGTATTGAGCCTTTACTTCTTCTTTAGGTAAGAAGGCAATATTCTTCTAACCTCTTTTAAAGCCCCTCTGCTTATTGTATTTTAAATCCTAGAAATATTAAAATGGCTATTCTGTCCAGAAGTGACTCTGTTTTTAATATGTCCTCCCCAGGTGCTTCTCCGATGCTGCCCCCTCCTGCTCTGCGCTTCTAACTAGTCGGAGAGGGTCGCGGAGGGGCTGCATCACTAGTGCAGTGAGCGCTATTGCGAAATCTGGTCCTTAAAGTTACCAGAGGCTGCTTTTTGCCTCACCTGGTAACTGGCCTCTCCGTGCCACCTGAGGCAAGATTCTCACCTTGCTCATGGCCAGAGCTTATCTTTAAGAAGAAGAAGCAGAGCACTCCTGGGTCCTTTCCACAGATCGTTCAGATCCAGAACATGTGTAAAATTGATATACTTTATTTAAACGTACAATTAGTTATAAACAGTGTCTGAGGTCTGAAGCGTTTCATGTTTGCCAGAGTGGCCCTGGTCCTCCCCTGTCATTATTTGAATATTCTGCCGCTTAATGGGAATCATGAGAAATACACCAGTGTATAATGTTGGGGTCCATTGCATACTATAGTACAAATAAGCATTTTAATTATTTCTTATACATTTCCATTAGGTCAATTGTCATGTGGTTGGAGAAAATTCACAGCTTTGTAAATTAATAAATTTGAGATTACATATAGGTTACAATAATTCCAGCCACAGCCCACCATGTACAGTGTAATTCAAGCTTGCACTACACTGTATTTTATCTCTCTCTAAGGGGTAAATTTATCAAAGAGTGAAGTTCCGCCACTAGAGGGAAATTCCGCCGCTCTCCATTCATTTCTATGGGATTTTAAAAGGCCTCTTTATCAATGGGTGAAGTGAAAGTTCACCCTTTGATAAATATGCCTTTAAAATCCAATAGAAATGAATGGAGAGCGGCGGAATTTCCCTCTAGTGGCGGAACTTCACTCTTAACTTCAATCTTTGATAAATATACCCCTATGGTTCACATTGATTGCACTGGAAATGCAGATGGTACATATAGAGGGAAGTTGGTGCTGGGCTTTTTATACATATCACACCGTGCCCTGCATGGCAAAAATTGTCACATTTGACCCATTGTGTTATATGTTTCTCCTACTGTGTTTTTCATTTTCAGAAATGAAAAGCTTAATGACAGTGGCATAATTTAAGACATTATTACATACTATATAAATAAAACAAAAAATACCTAATTGGTCTTTTTATTGAGGGCATATGTCTAAATGTTTTATATCTCTGAGGTTTGATTTGCTTAACTTTGTCTAATTTCTCCTACCCTGAGATATAAACACTTTAACTGATATAATCCTATGGGAAAAGCCATTGCTTTAGAGGAAAACTAAAATCTTCTAACTAATGCATTTGTCCCATTAGATTTATACTCTACGGTGGATAAAGCCTATTTACATTTCTCAGAACTTATAAGTCATGTGAAGAAATCTCATTAAGGATTTAAAACATTACCAAGATACTCTTTTCACAGCAAAAAGTCAAATTAATATCACCTAATTAAACAAGGTAGCTGGCAGTGAACAGGAAGGAAGCATCATAATGAAACTATGCAGTTCAATTGCCATTTTAAAAATAAAGTAGCGCATGCTAGAGAAAAATGAAATGATTTAGAGATACAAAGGAAGCACATTGAATGTTACAGAACATTAGGGCAGCCAAGTGATTTTAAATGAAAAGGACTATCAACATTTTTATTATTGATCAATGTTTTACTTATGTATGGGATTATTTAGTAACACTGGCAAACTTTTTCCCTGTCCCTATGTAACCCATTACAACCAACCAGCAGTTAGCTTGCACTTGGTTGCCCTATGTCATGAGATTTGAATTAAACAACTTGGTTACTAGATAACGCACATTTTTATGTTAAATAATCATTTATTATATTGCTTTTGTAATTAATGATTGGTTTTTGATGGTTTTATTAATGATGCTTTAATCTTTTTGAATCCAAATTCATTTAAGGATTCGGATGAATCTCATCACTTACTATGTAATATTTAGATTTACTCTGTTAATTTTATTAAATGTAACTTGATATTTTTTTTCAGTTTGGTATTCAACCAAATATTTTATGGTGGTATAGAGAGGCAGATGGTACGCAACTTCTGTTTGAACTACCCTTCAGCAATTGCGCTCCTTCCATGCCTGGACTTGTGGCAAGGTCACAAAGGCCCAGGCCTAGGGAAGCAAAAAATTAAAGGTGGCATGCCACTCAGCCTCGAAGGGTCGAAGAGAATTTGCAAATAAAATTCAAATTTTTTAAATTCAAATTTCAAAGTAATTTTGGGCTACTATTGCAATCAAAGGAATGGAAGTGGAAATCCGCACACCGGGCACAGGATTTTCTTAAAAACGTAAATCTTTATTTAATCCATATTAAAAAGGAATACGTAGCACATCATGCTCGACACATTTCTCACTTGTTTTTTTCTGTGATTAACTACTTCAACTATTGAATAGACCAAAATTTGATTTGAATTGAAAAAATTTTAAAATTTGAAAATTTTAAATGGACCTACCCCATAAGTAAGGTTTTTGAAAGTACTAGAACTAATAATGTAGGAATAAGGAGTAACTTAGTGATTCAATTTAAGGGTTAGACATTGGATTCAACACCACCTCAAGCAAATTATATTATACTTTATTTTTGCATCCCATAATGGATCTTAGTTTGTAGAACATGTTAATTAGTGGGTGTGGCCACAACAATGGGTGTGTTCAAAATGTTGCAGCGCTACATATGGAAAAAAAAATTTCTGTCCCTCTTTTTACTTCCAAAATGTTGGGAGGTATGGAAATATGAAAAAAAATTGTAAAAAATGGCATCTTTTGCTTTGTGTGTGAATGTGCTGAATAGCATTGGAGTCAATGAGAAGAGCAATTTACACACGTGTTTCACTTAGTATACACACATGCCCTACATTGCTAGTGGACTCTTATCTTTTCAAAAGAAAAAAAGGCCTCCCCATTTTGCCAGCTTCTTAAAAACATCTGTGATTATTATTTAAAATAGTGAAACATTAAAAAGGCATATTTTAATATATATTCATTTATTTTTAAAAATATTCGGCGCCCGACGAACTCGGCTCGCATCGAAACGAGATGCGCGGTGAAACAAAACACGCGGCAAATTTTCGTGAACGTTTCACCGAAACTTTCGCCATGGGCGAATGTCGGAAATTCGCTGCGAATTTGCCTAAGGCGAATTTATTCGCCCATCACTACAGATAACTTCTCAGTTTATTTTCTTTTTGTTAAGAGAACCAATTACTGTAACATGGCTAATGCTCACAAGCCAATTTGTGGCCATTATTTATAAAAAAATTGTCATTTGATTGAACAAAGAATATTATTCATGAAACCTACAAGAATCACATGCTAAATTCTTAATGGTTCTTAATGGTTTGCTGCCTTCTAGCAGAAACTGTAGTCGTCAAAATGTCCCTGCCAGCCACTGTTCATACTAGTAAATGAAAAGGACCCACATGACAGCTTTCATTGTGCAAAGAGTAATTATAAGATTCAAATCACCAGGTTTATTTTCCACATCATTTCATAAGTGTGGCTAGGTGTGTCCACCAAAATTGTGTGAGATGAACCAAAACACAAGTTCTGACTTGAAAAATCAGTGGGAATGTCACTTCTAGCCAATGTACAATGTTAATAATGGCATTAATGTACTCTTTGCTGCTGAAGCTATTGATACAACTGAAATGTTGTGGTTGTGGGAACCCTGAAATGTCTAGGGTGGCAGTATATCCCGTAATGAGGGCACTTCTGCATGAATAATTAAATCAGGGAGGGTCCATTGGTCCTCAGTGCAACTGGAAGTGGTAGGAGAATAATTTGGTGCAACGTGCCTTTTATGAATACTAAATACATACACAACATTGTGTGTTTTTGCATGTCTGGTGTCATAAATAAGCATTAAAGTGGACCCGTCACCACAAAAAAATATTCTAAATTATATGTTATCCCATTAGTCAAGCCAAATGAACATTAATTACACTATATAAATTATTTTAATCTTGTTTTCTTCAGACAGGAGCCATTGTATCATCTCAGAATATTGTTTGTGCACCAGAATGGGGGACCCAATGTCTATCCCCATGTCCTGGCTACACAATTAAATGGTTAAGGAAACTGGGGGAATGTGTGGGGAGAAGTGACTTCTAGGAAGTGCCGAATGGAAAGTGAAAGTAATTGTCTGCCCCGCCTCTATGCCTAAGGCATAGAGGGGTGGCAGACAATATTTGATTGACAGCTGAGATTTTTAAATGAGCTTAAAACAGCTATGAATGCTTTAATACAAATTTGAAATTGGATTTCATGTTTAATTTGAAAAGGACTTTTATTAAACAGATTTTTGTGTCTGGGTGACGGGTCCACTTTAAGGAACATTTACTACTGTGCTTTTCATTCATTAGGTGGACAGGTGGACAATCTTTTTAGGCAGACAGTAAGGCTTGGGAATATCACAGTTGATACACTTACTATTATTCTGTTGAAGAAAACAGTGGCTCTATTACAGCAGCATAGTATGAACATGAAGAACTTTTGAGGATACCTTGACAAAACATAGTTAATCATTTGATAAAACAAAACTGGTCTTCTATTATGTTCTAGTAAAATTGCAAATATTTGCATTTAATAGGCAAAAATGTGGATTTTGAAAGCATTGTACAGTTTTTTTTTCATTTCAGCTGCTCTGTAATTTTAGGATTTTATTTTGCTTCAATTTAAATAAGATACTCAGACAAACCCCTTCAATTTAGCAGGCTGTTAAAAATAGTTCAGTAAAGTTCAAGTGAACCATACATGTCCCTAAAAATGTCCAGCTCATTTATTTTTCATATTAAGTGGCATAATCTGGTCACCTTAGATCACAGGACTCACTTTGGTTAATTACTTTTGACTATCACAACAAAGTAGATGTACTGTACAAAGTGTACATTCACTAACACAAATTTGCCTTCAAGTAAGGAAACAGAAAATAAACCTTAGTTTTTATATTAGCTAAAAACTGAAGATTATTATGCAACTGAACAAAATCATTCTAACATCCTCTATAAAAATAAAAAGTGTAGGGACCCCTAGGGTTAACTGTGTCCCTAGTTTAAATATTTGCATATCTCATGCTATTGGCCAGGAGGCGCTGTGACCACATCCTGCCTCACACTGGTATAGTGCTTGGAAAGGAGTGGCAGCTTCCTCTTTGCCTTCCACCTGAGGACAGGGTGGATGTGTACACTGAGCCTGGGCATGGGTCCAGTAAATTTGGGGACCAGGCAACCCCGTGAATGAGGTTTAGCTACAGTATGGCAGAACAGAATTGTAATAGTCTCTCTAGGAGAGAGAAAGCAAGATAGTGTAAAGAGAAAGAGCAGCTGAAGCTCCAACAAGGATTTGCAGCAGGGAGTAACTTCCAGGGACCTCAGTGAATTGGGTGTTAGGTTAGCTTCCAACAGTGCACTCGATGGGAATGGCGTACTGAATCACTGCAAATGCCTAATGGCTTCCTCAACTGAAATAACTATTACCTGAAGCCCTGTGTGAGTTATATGTGCCTCTCCATATGCTCTCTCTATCGATTAGCTCTTTGTGAGCTGTGTAGTGTGTGTTGTGCTAATACCTCAGCGCTCATACGTGAGTAAACCGGTGGTTATTGTCTCTGACTAATAAACAATTCTTTGTTATTTCACCCAAGAACCTCCTGGCATCCAAGTTTCTATTTTTGTGTACAGTGGCTTGTGTGTTGTAGTTCCAATACATCTTAAAGGGAGAGCTTCCACCTGGGGAAGGCCCGGACCCTGTGTATAAGTCGCAGTGTAAGCCATGCTTATAACGTTAGCTGGACACTTTAACTAATTGTGGTCAAGACTGCCCAAATTAACATTACAAAAGTCTACTTTACCTGAGTGTGAACTGGTCAAGTGTAGCATTGCTGGCAACTGTAACATAGACAATTAAAACTTCTCCTTGTTTTGCAGGTTTCGATGGTATCCAAAGAGCAACATGATTATCCAACCTCAGTTCAGTTAGCTGAGAACTTTCTGGTGTTCGATAGAGACTTATATTTCCAATCCTCTGTAAGTGTGACAGTGCATCCTCTGCTGGGTCTCTTCCTGCCCGAATTGCATTCCCTTTCCTGGCTTCGTCAGCTGTACACTCAGTTTTCTCTTCTTCAGATTGGATGGTATAGTAAAGGTCCACCGGTATCCCCTCAGGAAGTTCTGGATTTCTCTTTCGACTTGTAATTACTGGGGGTGAGATGAACCAGGAGGGCTGAAATTCCAGTTCAGCTACACAGAGTCCTAAAATCCCTTGCAGTCTACAACTGCCTTTAACCTCTCTAGTTTCCCGAAATGCAAAAAGTCTTACGCATGGAAGCTTTTCGGTTGCACTGTAATTATCCCAGTCTCTTCCTGCAATGTAAAATAAGACCTGGACTTTAGGTTTGTTGGGATACACCTTCTCATTAATAATATATGATTTGATCTTCCAATTAAATGTAAATTTGTTGGCTCCAAATGAATGGGTATTCAACAGAATGTCTTCTGTTATGTCTTGTTCAACAGAAAATGGTCCATAGCTAGCATTTAATACAGGGAGTTTAGGTGCTTTGTGAATAAAGAAGGATTCTACCCTAGATTGCAAACTAGAGTTCCTCATGAAATCCTGGTTGTTTTCCTTTAATAGGAAGGCAGTTTCTGCACTGAGTATTCGATAATTGACAGGTAGATAAGTCTGTAATGCTGAAAATCTCTGAAAGTTGTCAGGGATGCCTCTTGATTTTGACACTAGAGGAAAAACAAATAAAAAAGTATTGAATGTGAAGAAATATAACATTTTCATTGATATACTGTAT
Source organism: Xenopus borealis (assembly GCA_024363595.1). Lineage (NCBI taxonomy): Eukaryota > Metazoa > Chordata > Amphibia > Anura > Pipidae > Xenopus > Xenopus borealis. The sequence continues at coordinate 173,946,797 of CM044431.1, forward strand.
AGATATAGAAACAATATCAATATTGATGGGTGAATATTTTTGGCAGGCATGGATTTGTGTCGAAATCCTGCCTTTAGCCATCTGTAATTTTCACAAAAAGTTGCCAAACAAAAAAGTTGCATAAAGAAGGGATGCCCACTGACTTTAATGCATTTGGATGAAAAGTTGCAAAGACAAAAAAGTCAGCACAAGAAAAAAACACCCTTTGACTTTAATGCATTTGGAGTGAGAAAATAATTTGTGCACTTAAAAAGCTGTGACTATTATTATTATTATTATTAACATGTATTTCTATAGCGCCAAAATATTTCGTAGCACTGATTTATTGAAATTCTACTTTAGATGGGAGTGTTATAATAAACAAAGTTACATTAATGTTTTTAATAGGTAGAATTCTACATATATATCTAATTTTTAACACTGGGGGCAAAGGCAAGGTAACATTAATAAATCACAAAGCAATGGATTAAAGAAAATCTGCAATAACATAATTGTTCCAATGCTCCACTAGACACCATGTTGCAAATTCACTAAAACGCGAAAATGTCTTCGCTGACATTCGTGCACTTCACCTGGCGAATTTTCGTCAGCCCACCACGAATTCACAAAAATGCGAAGTTGTGCTCAGGTAGGCGAATGGTAGCGAAGTTGCGCTACCATTACTTCGTCACGCAAAACGTATTTATGCTAGTGATGCCTAATTTGCATAGGGCGCAAAGTTAAACGTATAATAGAAGTATATTTTGCAGCCACTACATTACACTGCACAAGCCCAGGAAACCTTTAATAAATAAAATAAAGTTTTCCTATTGCACGAAACATGTGTCCCCTGTATATTTGAGTTGCCATATGTTAGGAAATGTAGGGGGGGAAGGAGGGTAACCCCCAAAACATTTTCGCTATTTTTCAGACTATCACCCTACAAAAGGTAAAAGGTACATATTGGGTTTTAGAAGCCAGTTTTTTTTTTCTTTTTTGAGGACTTAGAACATTTTTTTTTTTCAAACTCCTATCTATTTTATTAACCTTCACCAGGTCTGACCTGGCAAAGTAAAGTCTAGCGCAAGAGGTAACGTTCAGTAAAATGGTCATCTTAGTGAATTAGTGTAGTTATGTCCCTTTGTCAGTGCGCAACTTCCCTTGGTGTAAGGGTGCAAAGTTGTGATGGGAATTATTGTAATTTTTTACCAGTCTTTGTAATCTGCCTTTTTACCATTTAATTTTACAAGCATGCATTGTGCTATATGAGCCAGTATTCCTTAATTTAATCAGTAACCTTATGGGGCAGATTTACTAAATTCTTGTGAATGATTCGAATTTCAATTGAATTTAAAAACTTCTAATTTTCGAATATTTTTTTGGCCACTTCGACCATCGAATTTGTAAAATTCGTTTGAATAAAAATCTATTTGATCATTCGATGATTGAATTACTTGCCTTTTAAATTTTTATTTCATGGCCTACTTCGCCAGATTAAACCTACCAAATTGCTGTATATCCCTATGTGAAGCTCCCATAGGGTTTTTCCAGCTTTTTTAGATCGAACTTTTTAATTTAATTTAATTCGATGGTCGAATTCGAGGGTTAATTAACCCTTCAAATTCGACCCTTAGTAAATCTTCCCCTATGTGTCAAATGTTTTAACAAAATCTAATTTAATCAAATCTACTGGAAACAAAAAGGTCTAAATTCTTATTTACCTACTAATAGATGGCAATTCAATTTGTATGGTGGTATCTATTACACAGAAAATGAAGCTGGTGCATACTCTTAGTGGCAGTGGTCAAAATTTGTATAAAAAAAACAAAAAAAAATGAAAGGAAAAAATCCTTCTATTTTCAAAAAATTTCAACACTCCTTAAAGGTTCCAGGAGGTCCCACAAAGGCTAGAATAGCAATTTGGCAGGTTTAAGGTGGTGAAGTGTCGAATTTGAATTTTTTTAAAGAGACAGTACTTTGAAATTTGAATTTAAAATTTTTTTCAATTCAAATCGAATTCAGGGCTTTTTGAAGTAGCCAAAAAATATTTGAAATTTGATTTTTAATTCACATAATTCACATAATTCACATTTGTCCCTAAGGGGCAGATTAGTAATGTGCCCCTACGGACCTATTTAATCCATTTTCAATCGAAAATACCCTTTAAAAAAATGTGATGGTCGAAATTGGATTTTTTTTTCAAAATTCAACCCTTAGTAAATCTGCCCCTAATTGTTGTGATTTGAAATGTATTTGAATATTTAATCCCTTTATATCCTCTCTGTTCTATTGGGCCCCCATGGCCTGGGCACACATGCAAAATAACATTGTTTAAATTATTTTAAATTTGGCCAAAATCTGTAATGTTAAAATAAACTGGAAACAATTACCACTGACTTCTTTAGAAACTCACCAATTTTTACTTGACTATTTGAGGTTTCAGAGAATACATATATTTTCGCGTTCATAATTTTACAATGCATTTATCTTCAGAGAATAAGCCTCACTATCCATGTATGCCTGCAGCACTGACCAGTGGCTAACTTTGCAGATATGCCACTGAGCATATTCCACATGAGTTTTCAGATGTATGTGTCCAATTAGACTGCAGACTAATGGAACATTTTGTAGCTTTACCCCACTACTATCTACAACTCTTTCTAGATAATCTATTGAATATGCATACCTATCATAATCTACATCTTAGCTATTTATAATTTCATATAGAATAGTATATGTTAACAAATACTTGGAGGTGCATAACCACCTCCATAAATAACAACATGCTTGGGTTCAGATGAGGAGGGATTATTAATCAATAACTAGAACTTCATTCCACAGGTCACAGAAAAGGCTTTATTTGAGAAAAATGAGTTAGTACGGGCATGTGATCTATTATCAAAAAAAACAGAAAGCTCCAGAAGAGTCCATAGACTCTTTTTTATTTATATCCCAAATTAAAACAGTGCCTTGTACTTGATCCAAACTAAGAGATAATTCATTCTTACTGGAAACAAGATCAGCATATAGGGTTTATTTATTATTTACTTGATTTAAAGTATGTAGATCCTACTTACAAAAATACCCATCATCCACAAAACGCCAGGTCCCAAGCATTCTGGATAACAGGTCCCATACCTGTAATTGTCTGAATCTGCATTATCTACACAGCAGTTGGTGCTGTTATCATTATTAGTATTTCAGATTTCCACATTGGGCTTTAGGGTTTATTTACAGATACTAATGGAATAAAATTTTCTTTGGTATTAATGCTCATTAACAGTGTATCAGCACTGTTTATTAGATCTGCATCCTCTCCTCCCACACTCTATATACTTTGCCATATCTCTTGATTATCTCTACATTTGGCAATTCCCTCTAGAGTAATTAATAACTTTGAACTACAGGGCACTTTCCTGGGAATGAATGGCTGATCAGCACAGGCCCCCTGCTGTTTTGCTAAGCAGACAAGCTGCTCAGATTATTCTGCATGTACAGAAACCGAATTAATTTCCCCTGGATAGATGTTCCTGCCCTGTAGGCATTTTCACAATGTGACCATTGACCATTTTAATACTTTAGATGGGTATTACTAAATGCATTTTGGATCTCCCTGGTTCACATAAAGGTTTAAGGTTTGTCAAAAAAAAAAAAACATTATTTAAATGGGGTATATACAGTACTTCTTTATATGCTTTGTTTGTAGAACATCAGCAAAATATAAACCTAGGACTTGTGTTAAAAATGCATTCTATTTTTAGTTAGGAAAGGCATTATTAAAGAAGGTGGCAACCATACCTATGCCAACTGTTTGGTTACATTTCCTACTGGAAATGAGCCCTGTACAGTGCTGCACTGTACCCAAATTCTGTACCAGATTTTTTTTATCTGGCATAAAGTGCTGAGTGTACATGAACCCTAAGGGGTTATTTATTATATGCAAAAAACTTTTTTACTACAAAAATCTGACGATTTTCATGATTTTTTCTAGTTTTTTCCTAAACTGGAATTTTCTGGAAAACTGTATTTATAATTAATGGGAAATAGCCCATGCTGATTTGGTCAGAGTATATTGCAAGAAATAATCAGATATATTCAGGTTTTGATAAATAACTCCCTCAAGTAAAATAACTTTTTAAATGAGGACTAAGTTGCCCTTGAACATGCATCCAGAGAATCCACAAATGCCAGTGTGTTCAGTCAAATTATTTATTCTATTGGACCTAAATATTTGTAAGCTTTTTAAGCAAACTGATATACAACTAATACTGCATCCACTATGAAATCTGCAGCATTGCATAAGCCTACTCATGGCACACATCAAATCTGAGGTGTTTCTTGCAGCCAGTCCTTGACCTTAAGAATCTGTATACTGGAACTGCAATGGTAAAGGTCTGTGAAGGTCATAAGAATCATTCACCTTATCAATACTGACAGGGAAGACGTGTCTGATTTACTCAGCATCAGCAGACTGACATGTGAGTGCAATGAAATGCAAAATCATCCCAGCTTTATCAAATGTCATGCCAGGATACAGAACAGATATTACAAGGTCATGCAGAAAAAGTTCTTTCCTAAAAGTATTTGTTTATGAAACCCATTTCTTTTCTTGGAAACCAGTAGTATGGGTTTTTTTTAGGGTCACTTTACTCTGGTCTATAGCAGAAGAAAACAGTCTTATTGGAAACTTCACTAGAAAAACTGAAATTATTAGGAATACTTTCCTTACAGGTACACAATAATCGAGCTACAGATTATATTGTCCATTTATAAATACATGTACTTATTATTACAAGTTTGTGATCCGTTGTCTGGCAAGAGAAATCTTTAAATTACAGAAAGGCCATCTCCCGTAAATTCCATTTTATCCAAGTAATCCAAATGTTCAAAAATGATTTCCTTTTTCTCTGAAATCGGGAGTGAGTGCAGAGGACCTCTTGTATTTGCCTATGTGAATTTTGTGGTCACAACCTCATTGCACCCCCCCACTTAATGTTTTTAAAAATGATTGGCAAGTGGGGAGGATGAATATTTCGCTGCAGAAAATACGCCAATAGACGTCAATGGGAGAAAAAAATTACACACATCAAAATTTTCTTTGACGTCCATAGACTTTAATGTGTTTCACGCATTTTCGCCCATCCCTAGTGGTGAGCACAACTTTCCCTTGTTTGTTATAAGATATAATTAATTCTTATTGGAGGTAAAGCAATCCTATTTTGTTTATTTAATAATTACATGGTTTTATAGTAGACTTACAGGGGAATGTAATATATGTCAGTAACGCAAAAACTATTCGCAATGTGAAAAGTTAAGTCTTTGTTCAAACAAATTTTGCTTTGCGTGAATGCAATATAACATCCGGCGAATCCGGAAACTGTTTAGCGACCACTTCCGCCAGTGGAAGGCCATTTGCAAATTTTATACTTTGCGCTAATGCGCTGTCAATGTAATAAAACTTCTTACTGAAAAAGTTGCAATGTTTGCTCCAAAAGATTACGACACCTTCAAGCACTTCTTAAGAGTGTGCATTTATAATCCACAATGCGAAATAATGATTTGCAATGCAATAACCGTTTAAGGAACAATATTACATTGCGAGATGTGGATTTTAACTCTTATTGGTGCGTAATGTTTTTCTCTTTGTGACTATAATTACATTCCCCCATTAAGGTGCAAAGATCCAAATTATGGAAAGATCTGCTAAGCAGCAATGTATGGAGAGTGGATACTCCACATGTGTCTCTCTGCAACTGCAAATATGCCAACAAGAAGAGGCGGTCATCTTTATTTGGGAAACACTGTTTAAAATGGACAGATGTTCACTTTGTGTAGCAAGTATGTGTCCAACAAAAATAGTTTGTTACTGTGCAGAATTTAGATTAACCCCCATGTTTCATATTGATATAACATAACATAACATATAACAGACATATATACTGAAATATTTTATCAATGATGTGTGTGTCCAAATGACCAATTACCTGCTGACTTTTGTTCGCAATAGGTCAGCTAGGCTAGACAACCATAAATAACAATGTATCTTATGTAGAGTTCCATCAATCAGGGATGCATCCACATCCCAGGAACGAGAGAACTGTATAATTTGTGCAATTTATTCTGCAGGTTTTCTTACAAGGAAACATTCACCTCCCCTCATCTTTTTTGTTCATCTTCCCTGCTGCTGGTATTTTGTGTGATTGCTGAAACAGCAAAGCTTAACAACATTTTATGCTTAATGGTAATTTATTCTTGCAACTGTGTGACTATTCTCTTTGTTTTTTACACCATAATTGGCACCAATATTTAATGGAAAAGCAGGCATTTACAGTAGTAGTAAACCTCTGTTGAATATTTGCATAATAATTAGCGATGGGTGATTCGCCGCTGCCGAATAAATTCGCGAAACGCCAGCAAAAATTCGTCTGGTGAAAATTTGCTTAAAAAAACGAGTCGCGCATCAAAAACATGCCGCGACTCATTTAAATTTCGCTGGAAATTCACTAATTTTTCGACGAAGCTAAACTGGGTAGATTCGCCCATCACTAATAATAATTTGTCTAGTATGATGATTTTTTTGTCTTGTTATTGCCCCCTTCCTTTGTTCAACCTTGATTAATCACTCTGGGTATGCTCATGATATCACTTGATGGGTCGCATAGACAAGCCAAAGTCTAAAACCAACCGTGGGTCAAAACATGTTATGTAGGTCTCCTGCACATGGAAAGCAAAAGATCAACCCTGTGAATTGAAAGATACAAACTGGATAAAATTAAAGTTTGCAATCTTCAAAGAACAACATAGTTATTGTTTTTTTACTTCCTTCTTTCCAAAAATGTACCTAATAGGTTTAAAGCTGTTCATGGTGTTCCATGTGGTGTTCCCCTTGTTTCTTTTTAAGCACTGAGCACCACTTAAGATGGTCTGTGTGTAGAAAGGGAAAGGAGGAACATCTATACTTTGTGTAGGGTCTGGCTGTATGATTACTTCAATCAGCTGCTGCTGAAGCCTGGCTTAGTTGCTTAGTTGCCTTTGGCAATTTGGGTTTCCATTAAAAAATGGAAAAGTGCTAAGGTTTTTAGTTGGCCTTGGCAAGTCAGGTAATAAAAATTGATATATAAGGATGGGTAGGCGTTACACACCCTCCTGAAAGTAGAAAATATTTGAAGAACTAAAGCTAAAATAGCATTGAGAATATGGTTACGCCTACAAGGACTTGTCCTTGGATGGATGGCCTTTAACAACATAAGTAATGTTAATAGGGTTCATGCCCAAGTGGTTAACCACTAGATGGAGAGATCTGAGGGTTAGATAAGGACTAATAGAAATATGTTATTTAACCATTTAGCCAGAAGGAGTGAGAGTTACATGTGGGGTGTGTTACTTGAGGGTTACTTCTTTATTTCCATAGTGCAGGAGTGGAAAACATTCATGTACAATAGCATGGGGTTGAGCACATCACACAGAATTAAACTTTGCACACTATACATGGTAAATTTACCCTGTTTGTGTTTTCTTTCTACTGCCCTATTAAAGATTTGTTCTTCTTTCAACCTAAAAATTACTGAGTAGTTGGGTGTCTGGGAAGGAAATATTAGAGATTAAAAAAATATTTAAAAAATTGAACAGCAGCTGTTTAGCTGGAGACAAATACATTAGCAGAAACAAATGCATTGAGCCAGAATTCCACCTACACCTCTTGTTCCTTTGATCTAATTCTTTGTGCACCTTAATTAATGTATCTGTCAATATTATCAGGCACTGTAAAAAGATGTTTTGTGCTATGGTTATTGCAGTGTAACTAACTAAATCTAAATTAATTTTAATCGGAAACTGCAAATGTATGCAGATTTGCTGCCTAATGTATCTTCTGGTAACCTTTTTATCAGTGAGCAGGGCATTTTAGAAGTGTCAGACTGAATGAAAATAATATGCTCACTGCATTGCAAACATTAACTGAAGAAGTGTAATTATTTCTGCATAAAAACATAAATTACTCAGGGCACAAATTACCATAGTAAATGAATCCAGGATTTGTATTTATTTATTTATTTTAATAAAAGATAATCAAGTCTATAGTACTGTAATTTAACTTCAATAATTGTTTTAAAACTTATCAATATTTTATTTTGCAAATGTAATTTCTAAATGGCTGGTTTTTATTGTAACCCACTGTTAGTACCAGCAAAGAACCAGGTGATGTGCTGTTTATTCTTGTATTCATATTTTGGCCACCCATTAAGTGTTTTATGAAATACCAGTCAAAGAATATGTGAACTGACAAAGCTGCCTTGTTATCTATCTAATTAAATGTCCCTGTGGAGTTAATTGGTTTCAAAAGCCAAGCACAAACCTGAGAGAATGGATAAGTAGGCATATGCCTGCAATCTTTTTAACTATTTTGTTAGACTAATTTGTCAGCAAGTGATTCTTGTGTCCAATCTTACTGGCACATCAACCCGAGAAAGGCGAGCACTCTGAAACTCAGCAACAAGCCCCATCCTTAGGTGGACTACTTAATGCGTTATGCAGGGTCAACTTTTGGTAAGTAGTTTATTATTATACAGAGATGGAATAACTGTACCTTGAATTTTTGAACAGATAGTGGATGATGTGCAGACACTGGTGAATTATAACAGGGAATGTTGCTCTAATGGTGATCAGTGTCTCCTGTCCCATCACAGTTCTGAAGTTCTACTCATAAAAGGCATTCATTTATATTTTAATGTTTGATTAATCAGCTGCCAGGGTTTTCTCTGGGTCCCTGCAAAAATGGCAAAACCAGTGCCATTTAAGGGGTCATTACTGAGCTCAGTATGATGGAGTCCTTCACATTGACATGTTTACAGAGTGCATAGTGGCTTGTCCTATTAAAATTATAATTCATTTTATCCCAAAAAAGACAAGTTGGATTGCATGTATGCAATTAAGAAAAAAATAATGATTTTTTGACGTAGGAAAACACAGAGATGTATTGGAGACTTTGGAATTAAATGAACTGTAGAAGATTAAAATTGATATGCTAATAATGTCTGTAGTCTGCAAAAGAGTTTATTTGGTAAAAAAAAAGATTGCTGATCACTTTCTTTAATAAAGAGGGAAAAACCCTTACACTACTTCATGATGCCTTTGGAGGCCATTTGCATTTTGACAATACAAATATTGTCCAGTCATAAAAAAATAAAGAGCATGTTTGGATCCAGGAGGACAACAGCAAAGTACTTGACGGTTTCAAACTTAGCATCCCCCAAAAAAGCCCAACTCCTATGCATCTCAACATATGGTGGTTAGTACTTATTATTAGCCTCCATACACAAATACACTTGCTGGTTCAGGAATGAAATTTTATATTGAAGAGTGAATTATTTGTAGTGTAATGTATCTAGCAACAAACATTGCTGATTATAATGTTTCCTCAATAGTCACAAAGTTTGAACATGTTATTTTTGAAAGGGAAACCCTTAATTACATTTTCATTGTTTGAAATTTGATCCCCTAGTAAGGTTCCACCTGGGTTATTCTGCACTGAGATTCATGCCTGGATATTAGTATTTATTGTTTAGTATATTATAGCTTTATTATCCAGTCAAGCAACATAAGGCAGCGCATTACAGTGCCGAAATAAAAAAAATCTCTACACAGTGATAGTATTAGTGGAGTAGTACTACAACAAATGCAACAATATAATCATATTCACAATGGTGTGGAATATATTACAAACCTTTTACAAATGAAATATAATAAAATCAATGTTGATTGCAGCCTTTTGCAAGAACGTAATGAATATTTCAGAAGTTAACATATGAAATGTCTTTAATCGATAATGTTGCCTGAAAATGCAAGGGAATGAAAGTGTATTATTCCTTAATTGCCTTCTTTAGATTATATACAAAGGCGTATGTAGCACAACAGAGTAGCTCTGAGCATAGTTGTCCAGATTAAGCATATCATGGTTCTTGGAATATTGTTAAAATACAATTCCCAAAATATGCCAATAATGCCTTCAATTAGAGTGACAGGAAGGCAGAAATAACTGAATAGGGCTGCAGAATAGACACACTTTTTATGTAAAATATTTATTATTTTTAAAATCACAATACATAACAGACTATGTCATTAATCTTGAGTACATACTTTCTCCACCAAAGTATTCCTTGACCATGGCATGAAAATATATTATAAATATATATATATATATATATATATATATATTGCAGACAGTCTTGACTTGCCTTATGTGACCTTAAATTAAATACTGGCCATATTTATGGATATACTGGAACAGGTTTTACTGTTCAATGGATATTGTTTCTACAATTTAACAGGTCTGAAAATGTTTGTAGTGTCCCATGGTTTGTATGACAATAACAGATGGTGAAGTCCTAACCAAAAATAGCTGTCTTTGTTTTCTTGATGACTGACTGATGATTGATTGATCAATTCTATACATGATCATATCTCCAACATAGTCCTTATGGTAGTGATATATTGAACTATATGCTGAATGATCAGTCTTCCGACTGTTCTTCAAGACATCCGTACGTGTATGGACACCTTAAAATGTCATTTTTGGCAATAGGATTATTTTCAATATAGTACATATTCAATTTGGCAACTGAATTATATAATTTCAAGTAGGAAGAAAAAGTCCCCCTCACACACCCTGGCACTCCGAACTAGAGACTCCCTGGTGCACAGTGGAAGAGAAATCAGTTACCTCAAACCCAACATGGAAGGGAAAGCAAATCAATTTATCTAAAAAGATTTTTTTCCTTTAAACAGTAGGGTTTGACAAGTATGCATTTTTTTTCCATTTTCAAACAATATAACCTCTTTTCCAGCAAGCCTTCCTCTAAACTTTACACTTAGAATTGCTATTTCAAGAAGCTGTAAGTGCTGGCTGTCAAGCACTATAAATAGAACAGTTCTTGTTCTTGGATATTTTGAATGTATGGTTTAAGGGCTACAACTGCAGGCCCTTCAGAATGAGACCCAGTAAAAATGACAGAGTCTAAAGGTTCTTTAAAACTACAGCTTCCCTGCTATTATAAATATCACTAAGCTCCTGTTTTAGACAAAATGACTAGTTTAAGTAATTGTTGCTTTATAATAGCGATGCACCGAATCCATTATTCACGAACCGAATCCGAACCCTAATTTGCATATGCAAATTATCGGTGGGAAGGGGAAAACATTTTTACTTCCTTGTTTTGTGCCAAAAAATCACGTGATTTCCCTCCCTGGCCCTAATTTAGGATTTGGATTTGGTTCGGACAGGCAGAAGGATTCGTCCGAATCCTGCTGAAAAAGGATGAATCCTGGCCAAATCCCGAACCAAATCCTGGATTCGGTGCATCCCTACTTTATAAAACTGTTAATAATCATGCAAAACTAGGTCTAAAACGTCTGCAGATCATGAAAGGATAAATAAATCCTTAAAAAGAATATGAATAGAAATGATTTAGTTCATATACTCAGCTTACTCTACCAATATAAAGGTTTTAACAACACTTTTATAGTAATGGCCTATGCCCATAAGTCCCCAGCAGCTTGTTAAAACTCATCTTTTGTGCACCAGTGGCACTGCACATGCTCAGTGTGCTCTAGGCCAATGCGTAGAAGTTAGAAATAGGATTGGTTAGAAATACTGGCAGAAAGTGAGGTAACTATCTATCACAGTATACAGTGATTTGTATGGTGAAATCTAAATACATTTTTAGCCTTCTATCATGGCATGTATATATTGTGAGTTGGTCCATAGACTGAGTAAACTAACAGTAGTTAAACTACAGGTATGGGATCTGTTATCCAAAAACCAATTACCAGAAAGCTCCAAAGGCTGTCTCCGATAGACTCTATTATAAGTAAATAATTCTAATTTTTAAAAATGATTTACATTTTCCATGTAATAAGCAAACAGTACCTTGTACTGGATACAAACTAAGATATAATTGACCTTTATTGGAGGCAAACCTATCCTATTGGGTTTATTTAATGTTCAAATCATTTTTAACTAGATTGCATTTAGAAAGATCCAAATTACAGAAAGATCCCTTATCCAGAAAACCCCAGTTTCCATGCATTCTGGATAAAATATATATCATGATGAGTAACTGTGGACATCTCTAGAGGGAATGATGTCCACTGCTAGTCACTGAGAGTGAAGCCTAAAACATAATGTATATCATTTATAGCCTCCATATCAATAGTTTAGGGGGATTGTAAATAGAACAAGAAATCATGCTTTATGTTCTTCTGATACAAACAGGAGCAATAACATAACCTCAGACACTAACTGCTGCGTTTTTAATCTCCATGCTCTTTTCTCACACTATACTTTTTATATGCTGTGAACAAGATGCACAAATACATTTAACAACAAAGCTTTTACTTGGTATTGTCTGCAGGGTGGACTAAAGTGTTTACTGAAGGCAGAATGCAAGGGCAAGGGACAAAGGAGGGTGGAATGGTCCTGTATTCACAGCTGTACAGCGACAGTAGTAAATATAAAGCCCCATGCACAGTGTGCTCTGCAACATCCTACAGCACTCTGTATACAGTTTCAAGCATTAATGCACACACATCCTGAAAGTGGAAAGCTGTTTAAAGGGATACTGTCATGGGAAAAAAAATCTAAATGCATCAGTCGATAGTGCTGCTCCAGCAGAATTCTGCACTGAAATCCATTTTTCAAAAGAACAGATTTTTTTATATTTTGTTTTGAAATCTGACATGGGGCTAGACATATTGTCAATTTCCCAGCTGCCTCAAATCATGTGACTTGTGCTCTGCTAAACTTCAATCACTCTTTACTGCTGTACTGCAAGTTGGAGTGATATCACCCCCTCCCCTTTTCCCCCCAGCAGCCTAACAACAGAACAATGGGAAGGTAACCAGATAACAGCTCCCTAACACAAGATAACAGCTGACTGGTAGATCTAAAAACAGCACTCAATAGTAAAAACCCATGTCCCACTGTGACTCCTTCATTGAGAAGGAAAAACAGCCTGCCAGAAAGCAGCTCCCTCCTAATGTGCTGGCACAAGTCACATGACGTTCAAAATTGAATATAAAAAAATCTGTTTGCTCTTTTCAGAAATTGATTTCAGTACAGAAGTCTTCTGGAGTAAGACTATTAACTGATGTGTTTTGAAAAAACATGTTTTCGCACGACAGTATCCCTTTAAGGGTGGTGGCAGATGGGGAGATAAGATTCTTGGCAAGTTGAATCACCGGCAAGATTGCATACAAATAGATTCTGAGTTCCAAAGTTCCAAAGTTGCCAGAAATAGCCTCATGAAAAAACTTGGGCAATTTCAAATCTGAAGCAGTTCGTAAGCCATCCCACCAGCGATTTGTTTTCTTGCCAGTGGGAAGGCATTTTGGGGAGATTAGTCACCCACAGTAGAAATTATTTGTCTTTGGGCAAATTATCTCCCGTCTGCCACCACCCTTATAAAAATTTGAACAGATCATTCTAAAAACCTTCTAAAACAGAGGTAGGTTCATATCTGCCTGTTACAGTAGATACTTTCTGTTCATCCTCAATAAATATTTTCATAGGGTCCATTATAGTCTACTAATGGTACTATTTTAACATTTTAACCACAATACTATTGTATTATTATTGTTGCCAATACCTCCCATATTTTACTAAAGCCATTTCTTCAGGCTATAATATGCATTCATTATCCAAATTCACTTGACATGGCAATTATTCAGAAACTGAGGGTCTAGTGTAGAGATTACACTAACATAAATAATAAGAGAAATGAGAAGAAAAGAACACATTTTATTAGTCAATATATTGATCAGCATAAATATTAAGTAGAAACAATATGATCATTCATTCTGATGGACTGAAATGAGTTGAATATGTACCCAATACTTCAACACAAGAAAGATGTTCTTTGGGGTTTGTTCTTTGAATTCCTGTAATGGCTCTAACTGGTTGTCTCAGTACTTACTGCAGATAAACTTGTTAACATACACAGTGACAATTCTCAACAGGGTCAATGGGAGGTATATTATAATGGCAATTGCAATATTTCTGCAAAAGCAAGAGAGAGTCATTAATGCACTATGCTTCCTGCTGAAATTAATGGAAGACAATGCTACATGCATAGAATAAAATACATCCTATGAGAATATCTCATAGACATTGTCTAGTTGTGGAAGCTACTGCACATCTTACTTATGGAATTGTGAAGTATTAGGATTCTTCTAAGCATTTATCCATGCAAATGCAAAAGTTAAGGGAATTATTTATTATAACCTATAACAGTTATTTTTGCCCATGGTTTCCTTATCTTTTCCAACAACAGGGCAACAAAAAGCCACTTCCGATAACTTTAAGTGCTGAATATCCATATTATTACTCTCTACACTAGTGATGTGCCCCCCTTGGCCTGCTCTGATTTACAGTTGATGTGGAGAGCTATTTGTTTTTTTCATGTTCAAAAATGCAGATATAGGTCTATACTGCTACTTTATATTATGCTTAGTGTACACTTTCACAGTGGATGAAGTTTCTACAAGAATGATTTCAATTACGGTAGCTAGGAAAGGTGGAAACACAATTTTTTTAATTACCTGAACATAAAATAATACAGAGAACATAATCTAGTTTTTTTCTTATTTTTTTCCTTTCACATCTCAGAGTAATTTCACATAAAATATTATGATTCTACAGTATATCATAGTAAAATGCCAACACATTGAAGAACACAGTACATGGGATAGCTGAGGATCATTATTTTACCCCGACAGCTCAGCAATACAATGAATACGCACCTGGACTGTGCAGTTCAGTACAGAACAACATTAGTAAAGATGGCAAACATCTTTTTTGCCTTTTGGAAACAATGAAGGATAAATGAAGGATACTTCAAAATGAGGTAGCTTGAAAAAAAAATATTTATATATATTTTTTTCAAGGAAACAATTGTAAACATATTCATAGTATATCTGAAGATGCCCCAGTATCTCCCCTCTTCTTTTCTGCTGATTCTCTGCACATGTTCTGTGTTCAGCTTATATTACAGACAATTCTTGTTTTCTGCTTGTAATTTTGCTTCTCAACAGCTGCTCAGTAGAACACACTGAGCATGTGAGTGTCACAGACACTTACCAAGATGGTGACCTCCTGTGTCAAGTTTGAAATCCTGGATCATTGCTGCTATTGAGAAGCTGACGCTTTAGGCTGGTGCAATATGTTCAGTATGTAAACATAGCATTTTTAACCATATTCATTTTTAAGGTTTAGCTCTCTTTTAATATATTAGTCTCACCACAGATTTTCAGCGAGAGTGTACTACAGTTCTTGCGATTCTAAGTCCATACCCTTACAGTGTTCCTCAAGGAACATACAACTGCTTGTACTAACCACTCTACTGCTACTATGTACCTAGTCAACTTCCCTAACAAAATCTATAATGTACTATGACAAGAGCAATTGCAGATATATTCCTCCCTGTCAGAGAAAAATCAAGAAAAGGCTTGAGAAGTTTTCCTACAGTCTTTTTGGTTCTAAGGATATACACTGGTACCAAGAGCTCCACACAAACTATAAATGCAGCAAGCCATTTTTACTCAAGTAATTAAGTAATTTTACATTTGTTGATCAAAATGTCTTGTGCATCTTTATTTGCATTATTATTTTGTACTCTGCTAAATTAAATTAAATTAAACCCAATAATCACAGCTTAAATGTGTGGTAAAACGTTAGAAAGGCGTTAGGTGAGATATGAAATTAATTACCGTATATAACCAGTACATAGTTAATGAAAATTACTTAATTTTGTAATGTAAGTTTTTGTATCTAAAGGGTTTACATTAGCAAACGAGAAAATTATACATGTACATGTGGACCCCATGCTACAGTATATCTGTGAAGTATGTTAAGATTTAGAGCAACATCATATATAAACTTTTGAAGGAAAATTATCAAGAAAAAAATCTCCATGTCTGCAATGATTTTTTAAGATGAATGCACAGATTTGTATTTGTCAGCTCAAAAAGTTATTTCATTAAAATGAGAGGGATTTATTGTGTAATATATTTTTATCTATAATTGTAAAATGATCTATAATTTTCTCAGTGTGATTGAAGGATGAACATTTACAGGCCTTAAATAAACGTGTCCCTGTTAATTAAAGTTTACAATAATGCACATAAATACAGAGCATCTACAGCATAAAACTTTACATTTTGCATCCTAATATCCTTCATACAATGGGATGGATACATAAGAAATCAGTATAGCCACAGTTTAAAACAAAAATCAGCTCCCTAATATAAACAAAGCACTGAATTCAGTTTAATATGGTTTCAGTTCATTGAGGGAACTGGAAATGATGTGTGCATTATAATTATATTACAGCCCTAAATGGTGTAAGCCTTTTGTTCCTTTTCTAGACTGTTACAGGGCCATATTTAGGATGGTTGTGCTGCCTTATGATCAGCACTGCTTATAATTTTGTTTTCCAATCACATTGTAATTGCAATGAGATGAATAAAACAGATGTAGGCTGATCAAAGATGTTGGCAAGACTGACATAATTTATAGTGGTATTACAGACCAGCTTTCTGTTCTTTTAGTGTCCTCATTTTACTTGAAACATTGAATTGAATTTAATTATAACTTTGCAATGTTTAACAGCAGTACTTTAAGGAAATGTTTAATATTCTTTTTTCCTATTTATTGCTTTGCATCATTGTTGACATTTAAGCGCACCCAGTACCTGGCCAGATAGTACGATTAGGCACAATGGTTATGACAGCCATGTAGAATAAAGCTGGCAACTGTGTGTGTGTGGGGGGGGAGGTTGTGTCAAGGCTTTGCAACCTCCTCCAGAAATGTTTCACCCTAACAGTAAACTCACTTCAAACTATTAAAGGCTGACTGAAGATCTGTTTACTAACACTGGATAACCTGGGCTCAATGTATATGCCCAGAAGTCAGTTAGGCCAACATTTTTTACTCTTCTGTAGACTGCTCAAAGCTATAGTTTGCTATGCTTAGGTATGTTTGCCCATTGTTACTTAAATAGACCAGCTACAGTATCTCCAGTATACTGGTTTGTGCATTATCCTGTACCACTGATCTTGAAACCTTAATCAGCCTATCTGAAGACTTCCATCTAAACAAGGATGGTACCTCTTTTTGGGTTGTTGAAACAGATATCCCCAACAACACCTGTTTCTCTGTTCTAGTTTTCAATCCTATTCTCTTTCTCTAACATCATTTTCCCTCAACAACATCTTGTGCTGCACATAATTTATGTAACATAAAGTAATATTTTATCCTCAGGACCAAAAGATTTCTTGAAAGCAAGTCTGCAGTGCAAATCAGAATTTTTCAAAGTGAGCCTACACACATGGCATTCATGTTGAACTATTTATTCAATAGTATTTTATTTAAAGTCCATTGTTGGAACATACTTCATTGAACAACTTACTAATATGCAACATGCATTATGTATATCCACCGTATTGGAAACAGAGGGGAACCTTATTAAAGTAGGTAAAAACTGTTGTGTGTTTCTGAGACAGGATCTCAAATGCAATATATCTCATCATTTAAGAAAAAATACATACACTCCAGCATTTACATTTAAATCAATATATGTTTCAAGTTACAGAATTTTATCACTCAGTGCTGCATTTTAGCATTTTAGATACCTGAGTACCTGAGACTTCACAGCACTGGTGCTTGCAGACCATTCCTAATCAAAATGAATGTGGATGATCTCAATAATTGTGTTCCCCATTCCAAAGACCTACAAAACTCTTGGATGGCAAAATGTCCTGTGTACCATTATTTTTTTAATGTTCAATGTGAACAGCTGCAATGTGCATAGTGTTACTCTGATTATTAGCACACCCATTTTAGTCACATTCTTTGCTACACAAATGCCTGCAAGTGCAACAAATTGGCCAGATTTCTACTGGGAAGTTTAAAAAATCCCATATGGGCAGGGACTGCATCCGTGGGTCAATGTGGTCTGCATTGGCCTCATTTATGAGCCCATCTCTGGCGCAATTTGGCCCAGTATGTTGGAAAGATAAAAAAGTCAACACAGGGGGACTGAAATGTCACCGACAATAAATACTTATCTGATCAACTATGAAAATTATCTGGAGTTCTCTCCATTTAAAAAGTAGCACCGGAGTTATACCTTCCACATTAGAATCCTATTAAAAAATATGCATACGCACTATTTAAAAGTCCAGATTAAAAAAAAAAGAATATATATATATATATTTATTAAACATATTGATTCCATAATTCCACAGATTAAAAGGATAGTCCCCCAAATAACTACACAGTTTCATGCAAGCTCTTCCTCGCTTTGTTCCATTGTGAAATGAAGGGAAGTGAAGGGATTCTGGAAGTTGAAGTCATTCTGCTCTCTATAGTGGGTGATGCACTGATTCTATGGCAGTGATCCCCAACCAGTGGCTTGTGAGCAACATGTTGCTCAACAGCCCATTGAATGTTGCACCCATTGGCCTCAATCCAGATGCTTATTTTTGAATTCCTGCCTTGATTGCAAACTTTAATTGCATAACAACCAAGTGCCAACATAACAAACAGAGCCTCCTACAGGGTGCCAGCCGATATAGGGGCTACCAATAGCCAATCACAGCTCATATTTAGCAGCCCCAGTGACTTTTTGCATGTTTGTGTAGGGAGGTAGTGCTCGATCCAAGCACTTAAAAACACTCTTACAGTAGTCCCCTGTAATGGAGCAGGCACTGAGCCTGTGTTTGTGTGCTTTAAGCACAGTGATCTCAGGACTTCAGGAAGTTGCAGAGCAGCCTGGGAGTGGCCTGCTGCAGGAGGAAAGCCTTGCTCTTAGCAGCCTGGCAGAAAAAGCCATGAGATGAAGTAAAACAGAGACCTGAGAGCTGCCGATGGGCCCAAAGAGCTGGAATGCCCAAGCTCACACAGGGAAGCCAAATATTCTGCATGGAGGGATAGGGATCCTGAGAGGAGTCCTGATTAGAGGAACTTGCAGGAAATTCCCATCTGAGCATCTGGAGTCACACTGCATTTCCATAAGTGCTTGACTCACCTGAAAAGCTACTGTAGAATATCCAAACTTCCAGACTTGAAAATAAGTATAATCATTATTCACTTTAAAGAAGTGCTTGAGGATTTAAAAGACAGTGTTTCTAGGGACTGAGTAAAGGACTTTCTTTAGTCATTAGTGAGGCCCTTATTGCCACTAGTTTCGGGTGTTAGGTGCATTAGCTCCCCCCTTACCTATTTTTATTTTAGAGTTATTTAGTTTACTAAATACTTTGTGTGCATTATTACTGTGTCCTAGTGGGGCCACCCGTATATCCATTCCCGGAACCCAGTAGGTGGAGGCACTGTGCTAATAAGTATCAGGTATCCAGTCTCTCCTAATAACACTGCAAAGTGACTCCGTTTTGCCTCATGTGTTGAGTGTAACACTGACAGAATTGGTGTTGATAGGGTAACATTTCCAGTTTCTTTTATATTTGAATGTGGCCCATGGGTAAAAAAAAGTTGGTGAGTCCTGCTCTATGGAAAGTCAAAGAACTTCAAGTCGCAGAATTCATCACTTCAAAATGGAACAAGGTTGGGGTTGCATAAAACTGTGAGCCGAAGGGGGGTTGAATGATCCACATGAGTCAGAGACAGACTATCATGAATTACTTTCAATCAGTGGAATCAGGCATGTGTGTAAATGCGTTTAGATTTATTTTTGGCAGTGCAGATTGTGGTCATGCACCCTTTCTACATAAGCCAAATGAATGGGCTCATGTCACAGTATGAGGTATATTTTTCCTATACCTAGCGACAAATCACTGCTATACAGGCCACTGACTAGCATCTTGTATATGTGAGTGAAGTTCTATTACTGCTTTATAAACAACCAATAGCATATGAAAAAGCAATGAACAGTTAAAGCATAGAACTAACAATAGGTACAAAATGGAAAAATTCCCCCCTGTGAAGACCCATTTAGAAGAACACCTGAAGGGCAAATCACAGTACTCCACTGTGCAGCGAGCCTAATGAGCCCAGAAAACCACTTAGGGCTGTAGAAAGCTATTCAACTTGATGAAATATCAAAAAGCAAATGTGAAGAATAATGAGAATAAATGATAAAGTTCCCTAAGATTTTATAAATTAAATGTTTTGTCCCCCACAAATTTTGAAGCATACATACATACATGCATACAATTATTCTGCTAAAATACCCATTTTCCCCCAAAATATCCCTCAGATACAATATAATGACAGTTTAACACAAATATTAGCAGCATTGGTACAACTAAGTTTTGTCTAAAAATAAGGGGGAGATTGAACACAGCTTTGATTTTTTTAGATACATTTCTTTTCTGTCTGAAGGATAATTGCTCACGGGATCATAGATTAAGTTTGGTTCAAAGACTGCAGCATTTTTCAGGCAGACACAGCCTTACTGATGTAGTTGTCTATTTAAATAACTGTATGTAAATAAAACACACACATACCTCTGTTGATAAAGACAAAGTTACAAAGTAAAACCAGAAGTACTTATGGAAAATAGGTGGGAAATTGTGGGGAATTGGGGGTTGTGTTATCTCTAACAGCATAGGGAAGTCAGGAATATTTTTGCAAGACTTCCATTTGGAATGTTTATAAATTCAACAAGTGTCAGCTTTTTGTATCTTAAGGGTCATGTTGTTAATGTGGAAATGACAAATCTCTTGCTCTACATTCAGAAAGGAGGGTAGAACCTGAACCTGAAGCAGTTGTCAAGTCAACCAGACTTGACTACTGCTTCCTATCTAAACATATAGTCTAAGTTTTAAGAACAAAACAAATATTTTACTACTAGCATTGTCACAAAATACCACTACAGATGTGCATGATGTTGGATGTGGCTATAAGGGGTTAGATCAGCGATACCCATCCAGTCGCTTGCAAGCAACATATTACTGACCCCTTGGCTGTTGCTGCAAGTGGTTTCAAAGCAGGTGTTTATTTTTTAATTCTAGGCAACTTTTGGTTGCGTAAAAACTAAGTGTACTGCCAAACAGAGCATCTTGCAGGCTGCCAGTCCACATAGGGTCTACCAAATACAGCCATTCACAGCCCATAATTGGTACCCTAGGATGTCTTTCAATGCTAGCGTTGACCCCTGAATGTGTTTACATATGGCTCATTGATAAAAAACATTGGGGTTCCCTATAACCCAGATGGCTGCCACCATCTACCAAAGTTGGTATAAAACGTGAAACGACTAGTTACCCTTAATAGTTCCTTGCTCTTTATAACAGGTAGTATGTTACTCTTTACAAATATATCAAACACACTGTTTCAAATTCAAATTCAACAGTCAAATGGTTAATTCACATTTATTTGAAAAAAACATTTCCTTTCAGCACACAGAGAATTCAGGTACAGTTACACATGCACACAGGCTATGAGAATTAATTTAGAGCATCAAGGACAAATAAGACAAGTGCATATGTACAAAAATTACATTACAAAAGGACAGACAAATAGAAAAAGTTCTAAATTATAAATAAAATAAAAAGGTATAAAACTATATACACCATGTATTTGGTGAAATAAAATACAGACACTTCTGCAATCTAGATTCTTAATGTTTAGAAAAGAGTGATTCGTTTAAGAAAACCCTGCAG
>CM044431.1:173980204-173990732 GCA_024363595.1 Xenopus borealis
TGTTGACCATTTGAAGAAAATCAAAACAGTATTCTGAAATGCCTACTGTATACGATCCTTCTTTTGTGAAGGTTTGTGACCAGCAATATAATCATTAGTGGAAAACATACCTTTTCATAAAAACAATGGGTAATAATGTGTAAAGTGGAATAGCTTTGGAGCAAAAAGTTTTGAGTTCACTTTTGCAGCTCTAAAGTAAATTATTCAGCTTTACAGAAGGAAAACATATTGGTACTTGTAAGGCTTCCATGGAGAAATAGATTTTCTGGAAATTTATAAATTTAGTTAGTTATCCTTCACCTTATTTACTTTTTTAAATGTCCATTCATACATGCATATGTGGATTCACCTAGCTTGAAGGACACAGCACTGTAGTCTTTTGCAAGGTATTTCAGATGGCCAAGCCAAAATACCTTCTGTGGTACTTTGGGAAGACCCACTTCCCACAACCACTGTAGTATCTTCATATTCAGGGGATAATCTGAATACTAAGAACTGCATTGGAGTTTTGTCTCATACTGTATGTTGCTTGTCCCATCCTAGGGCCAAGTCACACAAATGAAACCAATGAAATCTGGAATAGTGATGGGCGAATTTATTCGCCAGGGGCGAATTCGCGGCAAATTCCCGCGACTCATTTCGCGAATTTTTTGGCGAAGCAAAATGGGGTAGATTTGCCCATCACTAATCTGGAACTAAAAATTTAGCATATCGCTCGGAAATTCACATACATAAAATGTAATATAGACATATATCTTCATCAATAACAATACATTACTATTCATTTAAGCAAACCCGAGACATTTCATGGAACTTTGTTTAAAATGAGAAAAAATACATTTAAAAATTGGTAACTAGTTTGTAAAAACACTTACATAATAAAGTATCTGGCTATTATTCTTACGTTTGTACTTTTAGGTTACATCAGCTTATTTTAGCATTTTCATGGAATTAAAAAAGACAAAGATAAATGGGGTTGTCAAGTACAGTACATGTACAACTTTTGCAGTAGAAAATGTACTTATTTAGATTTATATACAGAAGAAGTTGTCTTCATATAATGACTTTAGCAAGGGTTCAGTGTTAATATCCAAATGTATTCAAAACAATGCAACAAAAGAAAAACAGAGGCCAAAACAATGCACACTGATATACAAAAATAAATAATAATTTACTGCAAAGATTTAAAACCATTAACTTTCCAGACACTTGATGAAGATGATTGGAGTTCAGTGACAGATTATACAATACATTTATAGATTACAGGTTATAAACATCTCTTATACCTATAACGTGCCAAATATGATGCTTAATCAGTGGAGTTTTATCCATAAAGCAGGGTGAGGTACCTGTCCTGGCCTCCCATAGTAGAAGTTAGCTGCACTCGATGGCGTGTTTGCTACCGTGAAAGCTGATTATCTAGTTCAGCTCTGCAAGCTGGAGAGTGAAGAGCAGTCTGCATTCTTGGAAGAGATGTCCACTTCATGAAGTAGATGAGATGAAGGCTACTGGTATTTAATACAATGGGTACCTTCATTGCCTGCATCAACCAATCACTGTCTGACGTGCACACTGTCAAGTGCTCTAATTTCTTAATCTGGCAATAAATGATCATTTGTAATTCCAGAGCTTTTATACTGAAAGAATGTCTGCTACAATTTTCATTAAAATATAAAGACAAATGAAGCCATTAAACCTAACTTAAACCTGTTAAGGCTAACAACTGAATGTTGCTATGGTTTATTGGATGGAGACAAAACTGCTCTTGATTCCATAAAGCTGATGGATAACCCACTTTGATTCATTCTTTCCCTCTGATTGACTTTATGGTACAACCATTTCTACCACATCAGCCAGAAGTCTGTTCCAAGTGTCTATTATATTATAGTACAATACTTCCTTCTCATGTTACATTTCTTGACCTTCCCCCTTCTGATTTCAGAGATTTGCCCTTATTTTTAAAGTGCAATGCAAAATAAAACCTTTCTGAACTGTGCCAATCGTATCTGGTGTGTAAAATTAAATTATGTAAGATTAATGCAGCTCATTTCTCCACTGGGATTTAAAGTACTTTTTAAGACAGTCAAGGTGGTGAACGCTGAAACACATGACTTTTCCAGCACTGCAAGATGCTAAAACTGAGATCCAGATCATCTCCAGTCTGTTTTCTAATGTCATACACTTCTTTCAAGCTTCAACCTTGTTTAAGTTTCAGAACTGCTTATCTGGTTCTTTGAGGGGACGCTTGTATTTAAACTGCATTGTTGTACCTGGGCAATCTTGTAACCAAAATTGCATTAGGGCAGTGACCCATAGTAACCAATGAACAAAAAGGATGCCATCTAAAGCCTACCTAGATGCCATAGAAGTCAAAGAGAAGTATATCTGTAGCATTCAAGCAAGATTATATTTACATTGTTTTCCTTGATTTTAGAGTAGTCACAATTTTCATCTTGCTTGAAAATGAATGAAAAATTGCACTGCAACTTCAATTATTCTCATTTAACCCATTTGAAATATTGTAGGAAAATTGTAGAAAAAAAACATAATTTCATGTAATATTAAGATGCATTCAGCAGCAGTCATAAAACACTGGCAGATCAGCTGCCTTCTGCCGCATGTTCGGCACTTGTCAGGACAAAATGGTTTTGGTGCAAATATATGGAAATATGCATTTTTGCACCAAAATCTTATGTGCACTTACGGATGCAATACCTGTAAGTTCACATTGAATACAGGGTAAAAAGGCATCTTAACACCCACTGAGGAAAAACTGTGTTCACCACTAGCCCCAGTGTTTGGCTGAGATGCACAAGTGTTAACCTTTAGCATAAGGAGAGAAGATCAAGCCCAGACTTGTGGGAAGGCTGCAAAGGTCAGGGCATAGGGCAGCACAACTTTAGGGACAGCATACCACCCAGTCTCGCTACATTTCCTCCTACTCTACATACCTGGGAATGCAGGATATTTAGCTGCTTATATCTTCTGCACCAAATGTCACCAGCACTATGGGACTGAAAGTGGGGGTAAAAGGAAAGGGTGAGTGAGCAGAAGTATAAGTAGGAGGAAGCAGAGACAGAGGTTGGACAGGGATGAATGCATCATACAAAGGGCTTGGGGCACCCTGTTTTGGAATCCCTGTCTGGAGAAGAGATCCGCAAATCATACAAAACATCTTTGGGGTAGATTCATCAAAGAGTGAAGTTCCGTCACTAGAGGGAAATTCCACAGCTCTCAATTCATTTCTATGGGATTTTTAAAGGCGTATTCATCAAAGGGTGAACTTTCAGTTCACCTGTTGATGAATATGCCTTGCAAAATCCCATAGAAATTAATTGAGAGCTGTGGAATTTCCCTCTAGTGGCGGAACTTCACTCTTTGATGAATCTAACCCAAATAGACTTGTCATAAGTAGACTTTATTCCAAAAGATAATAATTTGAAGGGCCAAAGGAATGTGTTAGGATTGTGTTGCAACAACCCAGAACACCCTAACCCTCTACAGTAAATGCTCTGGGCCACCCTAATTTGGCCAGTCCCATCATTTGGGATCCACTGATATATACAATTCAGGAGTTGGGGTACTTTAGAGCTGTAGCAGTTGCTAGTACATCAATTGCAAAAGAAACTGAATAACTCACTAACTATAAAGAAAAATATATATTTGAATTGTAACCATCAATAAAGAATATAAAGTAGAAAGTATTAAAGTTTATCAACAGATAAATGAAATACAGTATTTCATTATGTAAAACCTGCATTACTGTGTAATGAAATTATGTAATTTCTGTCTGGCTTGTTTGTGTTTAACATGAATTACTCACTTAGCATAATTAACATAACAACCAAATAAAGCCCACGCATAATTACATGTACTGTCTCAGTGGGACTGTATGTAACTACACACACTCTGAGATGGAGTCTGAAGCAAGGAGGTCTAATCTGATTCCTCTGTCAGATGTCTGAGAGTCTAGTTTGTCTTCTGTTGTCTTAGACATCATCATGTAGCATTTTGTGCAATACAATACCTACAAAATATTATGTCTAGCAGCAATAGTTGTCCCCTGCCAGTTCCTATTTTAGAGATATTTATTTATTAACATATTATATAGATACAATACTGGGGTACTGGCACATCTCATAATAACCCTATGATGTCTGTACAGGTATGGGACCTGCTATCCAGAAAACTCAGGACCTGGAATTTTCCAGATAATGGATCTTTCTGTAATTTGGATCTTCAACCTGAAGTCTACTAGAAAATCATGTAAACAGAGAAAAGGGGACTCATTTTTAAAAATAAGGAATATTTGGGTAGAATGGAGTCTATGGAATACAGCCATTCTGCAATTTGGAGCTTTCTGGATATCTGATTTATGGATCTTGTACCTGTACTTAACTGAGACTGTAAATGCTATGGGGTATGAACTCATTATAAACAAACAAAGCTGGCAGCTCAGAACTGAGCAAACAACACATAAGGGGTTCAGGCCTGGCTGCATACCGTTCCATCAGTAAATCAATTTACAGTTTTATTGGAACATCCCAAAGGAACAAAGTGGAACTGGGGAAGTGGGAATTTATTTGACATGTGAAAACCCAGCTCATTCAGTGTGATTACAATGTCTTATTCAACTTAGAACTCATTGTATCTTATAACTGTCACCCAAGCTGGAAATAATAAGTAGCACTGCATAAGAATAAAGCTAATAAGATGCTATGAGCTCTCAAACTATTAAATAGAAGGGATCAATGAAGAGTACCAAGTGCATGAAATTATACTTTTCAAAATGGCAAAGAAGTATCAAGAATAATTTGATTTCTAATGCATTTGTCACTGTGTGGATCTCCATATTTTGTAACAACTGTGATTCAACAGGATGGAATTTAATTTTTGCATGTACAATTTATTTTTCAATTTTAGAATTAATACTGTGGCTCATTTATGAACACTGGTCACATTTGGACCAGGGCAGTAACCCATAGCAACAAATCAGATGATTGCTTTCAGTATTCACTCTGCAGCTGACTGCAAAAAGGGACTCACTGATTTGTTGCTATGGGTTTCTGCCCAATGAAAATTTTTTCCCAGTGTTTATAAATTAACCCCAGTGAGTTTAGAGCCCTCCTTCCTCCTTTCCAGGAATACATCATGAATAGTGATGGGCGAATCTACCCAGTTTCAGTTCGCGAAAAAATTTGTGAAACGAGTCGCGGCACGTTTTTGACGCGTTGCGTAGTTTTCGACGCGCGTCGCATAATTTTTTACTCTTTTTTTTGGCGAATTTTCGCTGGCGTTTCACGAATTTATACGCCAGCAGCGAATCGCGGGAATTCGCCGCAAATTCACCCCTGGTGAATAAATTCGCCCATCACTAATTATGAACAGCCAAAAGGCCAGCCACTCAGGATAAATGTTTGTAGTTTGTAGTCTGAACACAGTTCACATATACTTTTACAGTTACTGAATATTTTTGAGGAAAACACAGCAAGAGGGAAATCTGTCACTTGTAACTGACACCAATTAACATATCTTGGGATTGATTTACAGTCATAGTTGCTAAACTGCAGTTTAAAATCCAATCAGCATTTAGGATTGAACTTCATGCTACAGGTTGTAAAATAAAAGGTAAAGAGCCGAGTAGTTGCTAATAGCAATTTATTTTCATACATCAGCCCTCTTGTACAAACATAATCTCCTTTATTGTACAAATTCACCAGTTTTTCAGTTTATTTAGCCCTGTTTAGGAGAAAGGAATTATTTGAGAACATACTATAAACAATTTGATTCGACTTCAGTTTCCAGGTAAAGTTCTATGAGGGGAATATAATATCGCTAACACAAAAGTCATTCGCAATTCGCATTGTGAATAAATGTTTGCAAAGTGAAATATTTTGCCTTTGCAAATACTTTGCCCCTGATGCAACAGCAGGATAGTGATTGTGAATTTTATAGTTTGCGATAGTATGCAGTATATGTAATAACATTTTTCAATCTCAAACCGTTTTTTGGGACAAAATATTTAACAAAGCTCCAGAGCAGGTGTTAAAGGTTTGCAATGAGCAATTCAGATCTCAATGCAATAAATGCCTAACAAAGAATATTGCTTTGCTCTTTGCAAATTTAATACATTTCCGCTATGTGTTTTACAAAGGGAATTAATACAGATAATTACTACTAATTAATAAGATGACATTAATTTGTGAGAGAAAGGAGTTATTATATGACACAATTGGACATTTCATAGATGTCAATGTACAGGCTATAGATGCTGTGTACTAGAAGCTGACTATCTGCTTGGCATTAGATTCCCCCATCACTAGTATCCCTAGTGCTCCTCATGTGACCGGATATTTATCCCACTCATATGGCACAAACATACAAGTCTGCCATATAAACATAACCAAACTACCAAGATAGCACCTTCTACTGAAAACTTTGAAAGCTGTTTTCAATATGCAATATGAAAGCAGTGCAAAGCAATCTCTCCTGTTTACAGTACATTTAACTAACCGTTGCTTACAGTGATTGCTTAAAATGTGTTAGGCTTATGAAGTAATGGAAAATGTTTGTCCATGTCCAGCTCCCTATTGCAAATAATCACTAATTAGTTTTGATTGATTTAGACGAGACGGGCCATTACTCAAGCATCTAATAAGTTGCTATGGTAACAGGACTGGAGCAAACTTTGCCAGTGTTAATATCTAAGCCAATTGTGTACTGACCAAATATGCAGAAATGGGATAGATTCGTCCAGAGTTAGAAAAAGAATATCATGTAACGTCAAATGTGGCATGTCTTTTATCTCTATACTTCTTAAAAACAAGCTGCACATAATCAAGGATTGCTTTATTTCTATCAATAGGGTAGGTTTTTTAAGTAGACAGTAAGGTAAGCATAAATGTGATACCGATAGTGCTAATGCTGCACATTACATAATTAAAAATGTTATAGCCATATATGTTTATAACTATACTTTCCTTCATTTTCTATTAATACTCTACTTCCCTTTTGCAGCAAATATCATCAAACCACCTATCTGTGGATAGTAGCCCAGATGAAGGTGCTTCAGTCCAAGAAAGGATTTCGAACTGCACAATTCCACACACCACAGTTCTTATAACTAATCTGGCACAACATAAAGAGACTACTAGCCTGTCAACATACATTGTAAGAAATAGATACGCATGCATACAGAATAAAATACCCATGAACACTTACAGTAGTCAATATGTGCTTGAGTTATTCCTCTTGAATAAGGAAAGATAATCCAAGCACAACTAGCCAATTTGTGCGATGCTAAAATAAATATCTGTTTCCTTTGCCTGGGTAATATAAGTGTTATGACAAACGTATGTTTATTTTATCCTTTTGCTTGTACATGTTTGTATACACATACAGGACCTATGTATAGGACCAAAATGTCAAATTACACCATTCAATGTCTGCACATAAATTAAGTTCCATGACTGTTCTGTGCAGATATCTTTTTACACATTGGAAGACACATGTTTAGTGTCTCTAATACAGACACAAGTTCACACACACCAACATGGAGCTGACCCGTGTGTGTCAGGAGTATAACATGGGGCAGTGACTGGGGATCCAGCAAGAAATCTGGTTATTGACCAAATCTCACTGAACTATTAGTCTGGGTACAAGGTCCAGTGCACATAAGAACAGGAAGGTCAAGTGGTCCATTGGGCTTCCCCTCTGTAGATGAACCATCAAGTTAAATTGCACATTTTTCTTAATTCCATCATACTTCCCTACTCCAGACATACAGTATGACCATTCCTCACATACATTTGTATACAAGAGAACTCCACTCACAACTACAAACAAGAATTTTTTGGCCTGGTGGACAATATTCTGGAAAACATTTTGATCCATGCAGAACTAATAACTTACCTAAATAGCCCAACCAAAGTTTCCAAAACAAGTCCTTTTGACCAAACAAATGTATATTTATTTATTCTGAAACAGGAGCAATAACAAATCTATAAAATAATGTGATCAATTCTGACACCTGTACTTTTGCTGCTAAGCAAGCCAGCTGTGTACTGTAGCTAGATGTTTCATAGTAAAAAGCTGATATACAGTAGTAGAGTCTAATAACTGAATGTAGATTAGAAAAGGGCAGGAAGGATGGCACAAAGGTGGACAAAACAAGCCACGTTTATGTTCTGTCTAGAACTGTATTCATTGCACAAAACAGATTCTGTTACTGGTAACTTGCAGTGCAAATAAATTACAAATAATATCATTCTGCCTGCATCAAAGTCACTTATCATAGCCAACAGAAACTAGTTTTCCAGTTCAAAGAAAATATTATTACCACTACAGCTCCCTTTTCTCATCAATAAAATGAATTCTCCCTAGCACACTGAACGCATCCTGCTTTTCATTTGCCTGAGGTCTATATGAGTTTTTACATGATTTCGCACAATTTTATGATACGTGGGGGGCCTGCAGAGGGTAGAGAGAGTAGTGAATCAGAGTGAAGGCGATGACATCTGAGGAAAATGACACCTTTCCGGGAACAGTACTGACAGTAGCCAAGCTGGGATCCTTGTGTAATCCTGCCAGCAATCTCCCTGATAACTGAATTGTAACACATCAGGTAATTAGGTTTCCATCCATGAGTTTGACAGGTCATGTCAAATTATAGGGAATTAAAAGAGATGTTTAATTCCCTTACCTTTATTTGATTCTAAATACGGCAATTAATTATAGTAATTTTATAATGTAATATAATGCAATCTTTAAATGAACATTTTATATTATTATTGAGAGAGCATTTAAAAACAATTGGTTAGTTTAAAAGAAAATCTACCTCTCCCTACTAACTTGAAGAGTGATTTGCATGGGCCTGAGCTGTACACCTTCTAGTTACAGTATACTCAAAGGCTACTCAGAAAACAGACTCAGGGACTGTCAGTACCATTTGTATTGACATTATAAACTTCTTGCCATTGCCTTTTCTATGATGCATGGACCTACTGTGCAATGGCTATCATTTCCTGTTTTGTTTTGCCATCATGGTCCCAATAAAACTGTTTTTGCATGTTGTCCATTGCCTTGTTGCCCATATTGGGCCTGGTTCAGGAAAAAAACTTAACCCAGGCTTCTAGTGTGTTTTAACAAGAGAAAACAGGAAATACGTTTTGCTCATTGAATTTAATCTGACCAATTGCATGACTCAGGTGGGGAGATATTTGAAATATAAATTTGTGGCTCATAATTTCCATGCATTTACACATAGTTATACAGAAAAAGAGATGTAGTTATTTGATATTGGGGTGATATTTATATATAAACACATAAGACTCTTTTTAGAATGTACTGTACTTCCAGGAACAATAGAAAATGCTTGCTGTTATCCGTTATGCAGAAAGCTCTGAATTTTAGAAAGGCCATCTCCCATCGACTCTATTATATCCAAATAATCCAAATTTTTTTAAATTATTTCCTTTTTCTCTGCAATAATAAATAATAAAAAAGTACCTTGTACTTGAGCCAAACTAAGATATAATTAATCTTTTTGAAAGCAAAACCAGCCTATTGGGTTTATTTAACATGTGCATGATTTTCTAGTAGACTTAAGGTATAGAAATATCCATCATTCCATTATCCGTGTATATATATATATATGGGGGGAGTGTCTTTTTGCTTTCTCTTTGTCTATTTAAGGGGTGATTTTAAAACATATAGTGTCTTGATAAAGGTCCTAGAAGCGGACCGAAACGTCGGCCTATTTTTTAAGTCATTTAAAATAAAATGTTGATTTTTTTAAACTAATAGCCTGTTCAATGGTTCCCAGTGTGCACTCAGTCCAGCCTTGAAGATTTTTTTATATATATACATATATATATATATATATATACATTTGTATAAGATTGTTTGTTATTTGTATAAGATTGTGGTTAATCAAAACTTTTCATATTATCAATCCTGTAACATAGATGAGCATAGTTTTGGTTTTTTAATGTGCAACACAAGATTTCTGCAATACGTTTTTGTCTTTCAGGAAACTAATGAAAAAAATCTGTTATAGCTGTTGAAACTCATTGCATTCCTGATCATTTGGTTCATTTGGTAATATGCTAATTCCTAACTGGCAATAAATCACGTTTGCCATTAAATATTTATGTTATACCTCCTGTGCTCTGCAGAAAATGACAATAGCAAATCATTTTTAAACTCACTCAGACTAACATATCATATAATACATTACAGTGATTATATTGGCATTGCAGTTGTATAGTATATATACCTCCCTAGGTCATGAAACGATTTCCATGAAAGCTAGAAGCTCAGTCTCCTTTTTAGAAGTATCAATACATACATTATGTTTCCCCTAAAAACATATATAAAGAAAAGGTTTATACATTTTAGATATATTTCTCTTCTTGATCCTGATGGGCAAATCTGTCCCATTTCAATTTGCTGAATAATTAATAAAATGGCGAAAATATGTGAAACAGATTGAAGTCAATGGGCATTTTTATTGCAACTTTTGCAGCTC
>CM044431.1:174046156-174063560 GCA_024363595.1 Xenopus borealis
TATATATATATATATATATATGGCTCCTTATGTGAAGGTGAAGGTGCCATGCTAACAAGAGGACTATGCCATTCAGCCAGGAGGCTGACAATGCTCCTAGCACTCATTCTGTCTGCTTCTAAGCATACCATTTTCTTAACAAGGCGGCTGCATTCAAATTGATATTAAAATGTACTACATGTAATTTCTGGATGAGCTTGTCATAACCTAGATCTGGATTTGTAATCCATTAGCAACGCTGGCTTGAAGGCAAAGTAGAATTAGACAGCTTTCATAGAGTGCGCTCAGGGAATATGTGTTCACAATGTCTGATCTATGAATGATGTCGGGCTCGTTTCTGCGAGGCCTTGCGGGAGTATGTTCAGGCAATGCTTTCTCTAAACTCTAGATCTGTGCCTGATGCTATTGTATTTAACTGTATGTATTGTATTTTACATTCAACACAACCTTTTTGATGTGCTTTCTAAAACCATATATGTGTGTGTGTGTGTGTTTAGAAGAAATTAGGATAAAATGATTAATGCTTGTAAGCACAATTTTGTTTGCAGAAAGATATTAACTATCCTTGCCCTTCCGTACAAGATTGATATTAACACAATGTGATTTTGCTCAGAGTGGCTGGTATAACTGTAATACAAAGAAAAGAGTTATGGCAAGGCATCTTGCGCTGAAATGTTCAATGCATTTGACCACACAATATCTAACACAGAGGTTTGAGCAGGAAATTAAAGCATACATCTTTAGTGACAGCAACACGCCATTCAAGCATTTCTCTGTGCCGCTTCGCTGACTTCAAAACAACCAAACTCTATTCATTACTTTGACCTTAGGGCATAATCTCATTATCTCAGTGTATAGTGTTTTGCATAATATCGTTTTGTTCTTTTCAACGCAGAGTCATGCATTTCTGGCCCTACTGCCAATACAGGGGGCTTACTGCATTTCCCTGTAAGGACAGACTGCTGCTCCAAGCGATACTGAAAACTGGCTATTATAAATCTTGAAATAAATAGAAGAGTAAATGATTCAATTGACACAGTGATCTCAGCATTAGGCTTGAAGAACTTTAAATCAAATGCTTTTATATAAATTGATTGGATGACATTAACTGGGATTATTGAAAGAATCGGCCTTGTGAATTTGTGTTACACTGGACTAAGTCACTATCTTCCCTATGCTCAGCAACCTCCTTTATCTATTGGAGCTGGCTGTCAAGGCTAAAGGATTTTCTCCTTAAGACAAAGAGGTTGTTTGAAACAATGAGTGTTATGGCCACTATTCTGTATTGTGATGAAACTGCTAAGTCTGCAATTTGTTCTTAGAAAATGTTAACACTTATCCATCGCAAATAGCTTAGCTAATACATTATCCACAAGTGTTTTAAATTACTTTGAGTAGACCAGGCATGTTCAGCCTTCAGCCATCAGTAACTACATAGCAAATTCTAGGAATCCTACTTCACCGACAGCCTTTGTTGGCCAGGGGATTCTGGTATTGTAGTTTAGTGACAGCTGAAATGCTACAGGTTGCACAGTCCTGTAATAATTCATAATTCTTGTTTAAATATACAGATTCAAGATGCTGACTCCCCATTTAAGTCTGAATAAAAGGCTTAAGAAATATACATTTCTAGTAAGTTATCAGAACATCACAAGTACCCATTAGGCCAAAGTGATGGCTTCCAAATCAATATATATATATATATATGTATATATATATACCTCCATCGAAGAGTCGGCACTCACGACACTTGGTATAAATCTGCCTGGGTGCAGTGTCCATAAATAAATAAACATTTCCATCCAAAAAAGGTCCGCACTCTCAGGTCTTAAAATAAATCAAAATGTATTAATTGCTTGAACGACTAACGTTTCGGCCTCCTCCGAAAGGCCTCGGAGGAGGCCGAAACGTTAGTCGTTCAAGCAATAAATACATTTTGATTTATTTTAAGACCTGAGAGTCCGGACCTTTTTTGGATGGAAATATATATATATATATATATTGTAACACACTTTGTGTGTTAATTTCTTTTGCTCCTGAGGACGGCTCCAGTTTGGTAGCCGAAACATCGAATAAACCACAATTTATTTGCATTTATTACAAGCCCCCGGTGTGCGGTGTATTGTTTGTATTATATATATATATATATATATAGATATATATATATATACACATATATCTGAGAAATTTATTCAGTAAAATGTAACTGTGGCAAATATGTTGATTTGGAAAATTGCTTGTTAGTTTGCAATGCAACAATAAACCCCAATGTTATGCAGAGTTTCATTAAGGGCTTATGCTGTTGAGGAAGAAAAAGTGAAAAAAAGAGACAAAGCAAAAAAATAACAAGGGGAAAACATGTGCAGATCCCTGTTATTTACACTTCGCATTGAAACTGTAGCATTTGGAAGAAAAAATTATGTATGGAAGGATTACAGTTTATTAGAGCAGCTAGTGTGTGTGGTCACTGAAATTATCTTTGGGGAGTTTCTGAAAATAAATAATAATAATACAGTATTATTATTATTATTATTATTATTATTAATAATAATAATAAATAATAATAAATAATATAAATAATTTATATTAAGCTAGCACATTTGCAGACACTCTAGCTGCTCTAATAAACTGTGATCGACAACACAAGCCCTTCTCCAAACTCTGCATAACATGGGGGGTTATTGTTGCATTGGGGTCAGTGGGTAAGCTTTCCAACTAGACTATTAACTGTACTAGGCTAATCAAGTGTCAATAGATTTACTGCAGTTGGGGAATGTTGCTTGGCAGCCTGCAGTAAAGAGAGGGCATAAATTAGCCCTGTAGCAGTAATCCATAGCAACCTATAAGATGTTTGCTTTTGAATAGTGATGGGCGAATTAATTCGCGATGAATTCCCGCAATTCGCCGCTGGCGAATAAATTTGCGAAACACCAGCAACAATTCGCCAGCGAAAATTCGCCAAAAAAAATGAGTCGCGCGTCAGAAACGACGCGCATCAAAAACGACGCGCGACTCGTTTCGCTAATTTTTTCACCAATTTGCGAATTTCGCTGGAAATTACAGGAAGGCCATCTCCCAAAGACTCAATTTTAATTAAATAATTAATAATTTTAAAACCTATTTTCTTTTTCACTGTATTAATGTACTTCCTTATTGGAGGCAAAACAATCCTACTGGGTTTATTTAAAGTTTAAATAATTTTTTAACCGATAAAGAAAGGAGATCCAAATTAAAGAAATACTCCTTATCTAAAAGAAATACCCCTTATCCCATACCTGTACTGCAGTAATAATCCATTACATAATGCTGATGCTACTGATTATAAATGACACTGAATGGTTTCTGCGATACATTAAGGATATACAGTGGGTACCTGATGCATTGCAAAACAGGAGTGGGCACTGTGATGCATATTAGATATAGTGGTGGCATTCTAAAGAATTATGTGGCCATTATTGGTTTCTGTAATATATCTAGGGACACATAGGGGCCATATGGGATTTAATGCTTGCAAATTGCCAGCAACTGTATTCTTATAGGTGGGTCACAGAAATCCATATACCCCATTAACCGATCTGTTTACATTGCAACAATACTACTTGCACTTCCTCCCTGCAATACTGCATTGAACAGCTCCCTAGTCTCTTAGGTTCCATTATATACTCATTAAATCTTTGCAAACCAAAAAGTGAGAGTAGCTAGGTCAAAGTATACCTCCTAAAAAAATTGCTCCTAGTGATGGGCAAATTTATTCGCCTAGCTCGAATTTGCAGTAAACTTTGGAATCTGTGAATAAATTCACAAAACGTCCGCGAAAATTCGCCGGAGAAAATTCACCAGCGTTAATTTCCAATTTTTTGTGAAATTGTTCGAAAGTCACAAATTTTTTGTGAAATTCAAAAGATTTCACCCAAAAAAAGTGACATGCGAACAATTTCACAAAAATTTTGTGAATTTCGAGCGATTTCACACATTTTTCGTGAAAACGTTCAAATTTCACGATTTTTTCATGACCTTTCCAATTTTACTAATTTCGAAAAATTTTCGCCATTTCGGCAATTTCTTGGGAAATTTGAAAAAATTCTGTGAAGCGAAACTCCCCAGATTCACCCATCACTAATTGCTCCTTAATTTTAGGCAATTGTTAAATTTGATTAATGAGATCCTGCCTTTATTTACTAAACATAATGTGTTTTGTGGCACATTAATTAGAGCACATTTAATAAAGTTGCTTTAAAGAACTGCAGAGGAAGATAAGGTGGACAGGCCTCTAATGCTACTGCTTTTCTGTCATGGGATAGAAGCAAATGAGACAACCAAACATTTTGAAACAGGGGGGAAAAGTTGAAAACGTATTTGCTGACATAAGAATTGTCTGCAAGTATGCCGAGCCAGAGATTTATTGCGGCTTCTCATCAGCCCAACTGATTTGTTGGCCCTTGGCTATCGATTAGAGGACTCCTGTAAATAAAAGGTGGCACTACATAAATATAAATCAACTATGATGATCTATAACTAAACTTTCTTCCTCATCCAACTTTTAAGCCCCAAGATATTATCATCTGTAACTTGAGAAAGATAAATTTCTGTATCCTGAAAGCTCTTTACAGTGGTCATCCAA
The DNA here is from genome assembly GCA_024363595.1 of Xenopus borealis. Taxonomy (NCBI): domain Eukaryota; kingdom Metazoa; phylum Chordata; class Amphibia; order Anura; family Pipidae; genus Xenopus; species Xenopus borealis. The sequence continues at coordinate 174,050,778 of CM044431.1, forward strand.
TCCAATGTTTATATTGTCATTGCTTTAAAATTTGTAACTCCTAGGAGCTAACACAGGTACAGTTTCCACCAGGGCAGGCACCCACAGCAACTAGAAGTTTGCTTTGATCAGACTGCAGCTAGCTGAAAAATAAAACTGACATTATGTTGCAGTTGCTCAATAATACCTGTATATGTTCGTTTGATCTCTAAGTTAAGGTAACTAAAACTAAAAATGTGCACAATAATTTTAGAAAATAATTTCACAATAAAATAATAATTTCACAATACAACTAAATGTCATTGCTGATTTTCAATTCAAAAGACTGAGAAGATAAAGCAGTATCAAAGTAAATGGCCAAGTAAATGGCCAAATATGCATTGCTCATAAAGGTTAATATTTTTTTCCTCTAAACATGTAAGTCAACATTTTCTTTTGATTTTATTCTGTTGTTTCTACTCCGTAGTAAAGGCAATAATAACAGGAGCTCTCTATGATGATAGCAGATCCTAGATAAAGTAAATGTGTAGTTTTCAGGAGTACAATGTACTACGAGCTAAAGTGCTGCTCTTTGACTGATTATGATTGGTTAGTTACAAACCATCAAACATATTCCGTACCACTGCAAAATTGGATGTCTGAGTTGTTCTTGTGGAGCAAAACTTCCCCATCCAAAGCTCGGAGTATCTGGATAGATTTTTTATGAGCATCACATTCATCAAAGATAGTTACCAAGGCAAGATCAATATGTTCTGTGAAAGTAGGTTTTGTCTGCAAAACTTTCAGAGAAATTGCGCTTTTCTGACCAGGCAGGGCTTTGTAATGGAAACAGTGACACCAAGTGGCCAAAAAAAAAATAATCAAATTAACTGGTTTAACTAAAGACTATGTAGCAGTTGCTGTATATTGGGCAAACAATTAGAAATAGTAACCTTACATAATATTAAAGAATATCAAAAAATACTTTCATTTCTCATGCAGAGGTGAAGCGTACATGTACTGTTTCTTGTAATTCTGATTATATAGACAAAGGGGATTTGTGCATTGCATAAAATAGGTCTTTACGCTGGAACATATAAATCAGATTATGAGCTCTTCATTCCCAGCCCTCCTCCTTATTTGTCTTATCCTGTTTGAAACTAATTGCAGTTCCACTTTGAGCCGACACATTCTTCATCCATTTCAAAGCTAGTTAATATTGCTGCTTTATTTAATACAAATTCGTTCTTAAATCACATTCACATTAAAACAGTCCTGCCAGTGAGCAGCTGCATATGGACCTATTTTCAAAGTTAACTAGTAAGGTTAAGGTTTAAAAAAAAGGCATAATGTATGTGTATCAAGTCCAATGTTTTACTTAACTTGTAGCTGAAACAGAGGAAGGTGAAAAAGTTCCATCTTAAGAGATGTTAAAAAATACATTTTGAAACTATGGTATCTTACAATGTCTACATATTCTACAACTTTACAGCTTTCATTGTGAATAAAACCCTTTGTGTACCTCCTTTTGTACAATCAGGAGGGGGGCTTACGGGAGGGTGAGGGGTTTAGCCCCAGAGGGGTTGAATTCCCCTTTAAGGGATATCTGGCTTCCCCAAATTTATCTTTACCAAACAGAAATTAAATTTCAATGTGTTATTGAGCTCCTAAAGTTCATTTAATAGTTCACCTTCAAAACACTTTTTTCAGTTCAGTTGTTTTCAGAATCTTCCCCAGAAATAAAGACTTTTTTCGATTACTTTCAATTATTAATTTTTAACTGTTTTTCCAAAACTATTTTTAAAATGGAATGTTCCTGTTTCTGGTGTTTGAGTCTGGCAGCTCAGTAATTATGGGCAGATTCTAAACACTTACAATTTTGCAACATTTAGTTGATACATTTCTCAGCAGCATCTCTGGAGTATTAGCAGCTATTATATCAATTCTAACAGCTGCCTGTAATGAAACCCAGACATTCTGCTCAGCAGGGACAAAGATTTATTTTTCATCTGTCTACACAAATGAGGGACCAGTCAATGAAGGTTTCCTTCTTAATAGCCACAATTCTAGTTATACAACTAATGAAGCATGGTTCACACATGAGGAAATCCAAAAGAGACTAGAACATGTTAAGATAAACAGGTCTGGGGCCAGGTGGAATTCATCCCTGGGTATTTAGCGAGCTTAGCTCTGTGATTGCCAAACCTCTTTACTTAATTTTTCAGGAGTCATTGAGGTCTGGCATGGTGCAGAGAGACTGGCGAATTGCTAATGTGGTGTCACTATTCAATAATGGATCCCGTTCAAAATCTCAAAACTATAAGCCAGTTAGTCTTACATCAGTTTTTGACAGAAGCTTTTTGAAGGCCTTATAAATGAGAAGATACTGGACTTCATAGCAAATCATAATGCTAGGAGTTTGTGCCAGCATGGTTTTATGCGTAACAGATCTTGCCAGACTAACTTAATTTCTTTTTATGAGAAGGTAAGCAGGGACCTCGATTCTGGGATGGCAGTGGATGTGATTTACTTAGACTTTGCTAATGCATTTGATACAGTGCCACACAGAAGGTTGCTGGTTAAATTAAGGAATGTTGGCCTGGAACATAGTATTTGTATCTGTACAGAGAACTACCTAAAAGATATACTACATAAAGTGGTGGTTAATGGAGCATTTTTTATTTGGACCAGTGTTGTTAGTGGAGTACCACAGGGCTCTATACTAGGGCCTTTGCTTTTCGAATTATTTATTACTGACCTGGAGGTGGGCATTGAAAGTACTGTAAATGAGATAACAAGTTCTGGGAAGTGTCATTCTGTGGCTACTAAAACAAATAAAGTTTTGTCTTGCATAAAAAAGGGCATTAACTCATGAAAACATAATTATACCACTTTTTAGGTCCCTGCTAAGGCTTCACCTGAAGTATTCAGTACTGTTTTAGACTCCAGTCCTTAAGAGTGATATAAATGAGCTAGAAAGAGTAAAGATTTGTGCAACTAATCTGGGTAAGGGATGGAAGACTTAAATTATGAGGGGTAGACTGTCAAGGCTGGGGTTGTTTCTCTCTGGAAAAAAGGTGCTTCCAGGGGTAGATGATTACAATTTACATGTACATTAGAGGACATTATAGACAAATAGCAGGGGACCTTTTCACCCATAAAAAGGATCACCATACCAGAGGCCACCTCTTCAGATTAGAATAAAAGGGCTTTCATTTGAAGCAACGTAGGTGGTTCATCACAGTGAGGACAGTGAGGTTGTGGAATGTACTGCCGGGTGATGTTATGATGGCTGATTCTATTAATGCCTTTAAGAGGGGCTTGGATGATTGCTTGAACATACATGACATCCAAGGCTGTTGTGATACTAAACTCTATAATTAATATAGATATGGACATAAATAATGTATGTGAAGGTATGAAGGGGGTGTGTGTATGTATGATGGGTTTTCATCTGGAGGTGTTGACTTTGTCTTTTTCAACCAGATTTAACTATGTAACATTACTGATAGGTTAGAACGTCTGAGTCCTTTATAATACACTATAGGCAAGGTACCACAATAAAGTGACACAAAATATAGTGGTGTATCCCCTCTGAAGCACTGGGAAGTAGAAAGGTGCTGACATTTTTCTATGATTATCTCTGAATCAGATCTGTCCTTGATAAGATGACTGTGGCTGATCCAGGTTTTGATACATATTACAGCATCAATATCCTGAATCGCATTCAGGTAATGCCATTGGAAAAACTGCTGTTTGGAGATAATTACATTGGTGACTACTGTCCTTAAGATACAAACCTCTGCATTTGTGGGAGGTGAATATGCAATCAAGTTCCAGTGCAATATGCTTTACATAGCCTAAGCTTTTTAAGCTTGTTATGATGCAAAGTAGTTGCTCTCCACAGTAACACCCAATTCTGAGCACATGATGAGTTTGTCCCATTAGTTTGTGGCATTTTTTTCCATCATATAAGGTCCACAGTACACCTCCCATGTGTTAGAGGAGATGGTAATCAGTCACAGGGAATTGTACCAATCCATCAGATACTGTATAGCATATATTTTACACATTTAAGGTGAAGAAACTCCTTTGGCACTATTGAAATACCTCAAATTATACAGGCTATATAAAAGCTGGAGTTCACAATATACAGTATCTTGCTGAAAACAATAAAATGCAGTCTCCTGAACCAAGCAAAATGTATATTAGCATTAGTAGTTCTGTAACATTGCAGGAAAAGACAGCCGGCAAAAATAAATAGCTCAATAAAAGATTAAAAGCAGCTGGAGAATAATTTAGCCAGATTGAATCAGCTTGACCTTAAAAAAATCCCCACAATGCCTGGCTTAAATAAATGAGAGTGAAAAAAAGCATATGGAATGTGTTTTAAATATAAACCAAAAAAGTAATAAAAGGTACAGCAATGAATGCTAAAGAGTTCCAGATAACGCATTCAACATTCTAAGCACTGGCTGTGGCCTCCTGTATAACCTTAAGGCTTTGTTCCACATCTTTAACTTTTATAAGCACTTGTCATAAATAACAAGGGCTAAAAAATGACTAAAGTGCTGTGGAAGTAGATTTTTAGTGCCGCAAGGTGAACATTTCAAACACATGAAGTCATTGGCTTTGGATATCATTTTTTTTTTCAATACAAGAAGACAAACGATAGATTGTGTACTGTAAATATTAAGGAGCCAAAATAATAAAAAGTATGATATTGGACAAAGCTGTATAACCTTTTATTGTTAACTGACCTGCAGACATATTTGATTTAACCCACTGAATGCTATTGTGGACCACAAAATGGAAAACATGAAGCGGCACAACCAATATTTTTAGAAAAACTGCATCCAGCTAGGAGTTGTAGTTATGAAACAACTTGAGAGCCAAAGGTTTCAGATCCCTGGAATTAAAGGAGTGGTATTCCTTCTTGTTCAACATGAGCTCAATGAATTGAGCTTCAGCTGACCCTGCTTTTTGCATATTGTTTTAATCATAAAATAATATATAGTGTTTTTTGTTTCATAGCTAAACAGGGAAATTAAAGCTTCTGCATGTTTAATCCTTACATAGTATATAATTAGATTTTAAGTATAGACCCCATCCTTTAACCACTTTGCTGTGAGTGTTTTGATCTGCAGATAAAGATAAATTATGCTGATTGAATAGCTGTGCCCATCTTGTTACAGGTATAGGATTTGTTATCAGGAAACCTGTTATCCATAAAGCTCCGAATTATGGGAACATAATTTCCCATAGACTCAATTTTAATTAAATAATTCAGCATTTTAAAGCTTATTCCCTTTTTTCTCTGTTAGGGCTCCTACACACGGGCGTTTTGGACCTGTGCTTTTGGAGCGCAGGTCGAGACGCACCTCATTCTCTTCAATGAGGTTGTACTCACGGGACGCGTGTAAGCGCCGAACGCAGGTGCAGACGCAACATGCTGCATTTTTCCTGCGTTCGGCACTTACATGCGTTCGTGTGAGTACAGCCCCATTGAAAATAATTGAGTGCGTCTATACCTGCGCTCCCTTGCATTTGAACGCAGCAAAAAGCAACGCAGGGGAGCGCAGGTAAAAACGCCCGTGTGTAGGAGCCCTAATACATAAACAGTTCCTTGTACTTGATCCCAGGTAAGACATAATGAATCCTAATTGCTGGCAAAACAATGCTGTTGGACTTATTTAACTCTTAAGGGCCCTTACACATGGGCGTTTTGGACCTGCGCTCCCCTGCATTGCGTTTGGCTGCGTTCAGCCGCAGGGGAGCGCAGGTCTAGACGCACCTCATTCTTTTCAATGAGGTTGTACCCACGGGACGCAACATGCTGCATTTCTCCTGCGTTTGGCGCCTACATGCGTTTGTGTGAGTACAGCCCCATTGAAAATAATTGAGTGCCCGTGTGTAAGAGCCCTTAATGATTTTTAGCAGAGGTATAAATTTACAAATTACAGAAAGACTCTAATCTGGAAAACCCCCGGTCCTGAACATTCTGGATAACAGGTCCCATACCTGTATTTACCTCACAAGGAACACACATGGCCTGTTTAGGTCAATAAATAATAGTAATAATAAAAACTATAGAAAATTAAGTCAGCCACTCTGAAGTCAGTGTTCCCTATTTGAAAGATGTAAAAAGATAGAAGAAGAAGAAGGCAATTAAAAAAACTAAATAAATAATGAACGCAAAATGTGCAAAATAAAGCATGTCTCCAATTTAGGCAAAAATGTAATGTATAAAGGCTGGAGAGACTGGATGTCTAACATAATAGCCAGAACACAACTTTCTGCTTTTCAGCTCTCTTCCTTTGAGTTAGTCAGAAACTTAAAGGGGGCCACATGTGACATAACTTTGCACTGAGTTTGCAATTGATACTTAGCATGCAACTCAGATTCAAAAGCAAAAAGTCATGACCCATGTGGCCCCCCTCAAGCCACTGATTGGTTACTGTCTGTTAACCAATCAATGGAAACCAATAGAGCTGCAAAGAGGAAATAGTGTTCTGGCTATTATTACACATCCAGTCACTCCAGCCTTTATACATTACATTTTTAGCTAACTAACTAGATTTTTTTTTTTTTTAACAACCTACTGTATCTATTTACCCAGTTTTTATTTTTACACTTAATTGGTCCTTTAAAAGTTCTCTGTGTGTCATTATTTCTAGGCAGTAAACTAGGTGGGATTTGGAGGAATTTGTCTTTGTCTGTGTCAAGATTTTTTTGTGATTAAAACACTAGGTTAAATATATATTCAGCACAAGCTCTATTTGCTGCACACATTTAAAAAAGGTATACTGCCCCTTTAAGTACAGGGGGTCTTATATAATGTAAAGAAGTCAGAGCTCAAAAATCAGTGTCCTACCTGATAAGAAAGTCCATATTGCCAGTAGGCAAAGAAAGTAGGTAAAGCAAATGAAAAACCAATGACACCATGCTTAGAAAGGTAAGAATTTGGGGAACACGTTTCAGTGGTATAAATATTCATTCATGTAGGCTTTCTGCCCCACAGAGCATTATTTCTAACTTAATTGTGTGACAAACTGTAGTTGCTATCTAAAATACAGTTTTACATTGGCATGTTAAGTATGCAAAAAGTCTAAAACCCATAACAAGAGTAGGACATATTTCTAAAGTATTTGAAGAGATCAAAATGAAAAGTGTTCCATCGTTTTCTTTTTATAGTCTGACTGATATATCCAGGTCCATCCAAATCTACAATCATTTGTTTGAGACGCATATACTGGGGAAGAATAATGATGGCATAAGCTCACATCTTAGCAGAAGAAATACATTTACCGCTTGAGAAATAGTGTTTACAGGCAGACATCGCACCTTTCGCAGAGATCAAAACCAACACATAAACCTTTTTAGGATGACTGGTCTTTTGTGGCCAAGGTGCTGCATCAAGTGTCAGAAAACGCTGCTTTTGGATGCTGCGCACAAAGTCTATCAACTGTCTCAAAGGGAATGTAAAACCTGCAAAGAGCAGGAAAAAAGAGAAACACATGCAGAACACACATCCACCAGCATTTCAGCTGAAAACCCAGGTGTGGCTTCTTTCAAAAGGAATGGAAGGACTTTTAATCCATGTGACAGTAGTGATAACAATAGGAGTTGAAATTGATATGTTCTTTCCATACACGGAGCATTTGCTTTTACGTTTTAGTGAAAAGCAGTAGTGCTGCAATATTCATTTCAATTTCATTACAACATGTTCAGCTGTTGTTTCTGCTGCACTTGAGGACAGCTGAATTAATGAAATAATAACATAAATGGATTCATACCTGGCACCTCTAGAAGCATCCATGAACATCTGTTATGTTATATAACATATTTGCTAAATAAAAAGAAGTTCATCTGTTCTCTGTAACATGCTCTTCTGATTCTTTCATTTATACACCCAGGCAAGTGTGTGTCTAATGTACACATAAAGCACGTTATACATTGGCTTGTTTGTGTGCTACAGTGCCATGATTGGTTAGACAATGATTAATCGCTGTAACAACTTGTCAGGCTTTTGCAAAGTAGCAGCGTCTACCTACAGTAATTGCTAGACGGAGGAAGCTCGCTAATGCAACATGCATTAACTTGTAGGACACTGAAGCTTTTAAGTCACCTTATATTTTAACTGTATTTAGAGAAAAACAACATTTTTTATTCATTTCAGGCTATTCTATGGGTACACTAGAGTTTTTCAAAAGAGGACAGCCTGCAGCTAGTGCTGAGCCATGCTCACTATGCTCACTAGCCTATGTTTCTGGCTGCCTCTAAGCAGGACAGAAGGAAGAAACCAACAGACATATATTGTATGACGGCAGCCATTCTTTTGGTTCTGAAAACTTGAAAAGGACCCTGTCTGACATTATATATGATGTGGTAGACTGGAAAAAGTTGGCTTTAGCCTTTATAGTAGAACTACACGGCCGATTCTGCCGCATCCGACACTGGGCGACACAACTCCCGCATAAAGTCAGATATGACGGAGACAAGGTAAGTAATATAAAGTCGGATGGGGTTGCAGTGCTGCACGACTGTTGGATGCAAATGCTGCAAGCTGCGTCTGCATTTGACAGTCACGTTGGATCAAAGCTGCGACACCATCCGACAATTCTATTACTTACCTTATTTCCGTTGCATCCAACATGATGCCTGTGTGTAGTTCTACCCTTAATTTCTCCCCAGTGATCAAAGTCAGCTGATTTAGATGCATTCTGCAGTCTGAACTGATTTATGTGCAGCCACATAATAAATTGCTAATAAGTCATGCAGGCTGTGTATTCTGTATGTGTATGTGTGATGAGGTGGCAACCCTACTGCAGCTCCATGTAGCAGAGGTAGTCCGTAACCATGGTTGTGACTCTGAAAGGAGCCTGGCAAAGAATGTGAGGGAAGCCAGGAGGCTTAGTACCTTCTAAAAGGTGTACTATGAGTACAGGAGTGAGACAAACATTTTTAGTTTTTGCAGGTAGTCAACAAGGGGCCCAGTCTAGTAAGAGACCTCTTCCAATGTGTGATGGTAGCGCCCAGTGGACAGGAGTTTATTTTATGATTTGTGGTTTTTTTGTATGCTGAAATGGCCACCCCTGGGTTGGAATGTACCACTATGTTGGAAAAATAAACCTGTGTTTTCTCTGAAGAGCTGTGGTGTCCCTGTCTTACTACTACTTTTCCTACTCTTGCATGCCTACCACTTGATAATTTCCTCAGAATTTACATGTACAGACATAGGATACGTTATCTGGAAGCCCGTTATTCAGAAAGTCTCCCATAGATTCCATTATATTTAAAGAATCAAAATTAGGTATGGGTGAATTTATTCGCCAGGGGTGAATTCGCGGCGAAGAATTCGCCCAAAAAAACGAGTCGCGCCAAAAACAACTAATTTTTCAGCGAAACGCATGAGATTCGCCCATCACTAATCAAAATCTTTAACAATTATGACCCTTTTCTCAGTAATAATAAAACAGTACCTTAACCGTTATCCCAACTAAGATATAATTAATCCTTATTGGAAACAAAACCTGCTTACTGGGTTTATTTAATGTTTACATGATTTTCTAGTAGACTTAAGGTATGAAGATATAAAGATCGAAATCACAGAAACCCCTGATTCCAAGCATTCTGAATAACAGGTCCCATGCCTGTACAAGCAGCCAGCTTGTTACAATGATTATAGTAAGAAAGCTAAGACAGAATACTGAACCATTCTCTTTATACCCAGATTTTTTATATTTAAATAAATAATACACCACTGAATTTCGTGGTTACTGTATTATCTTTAAAGTATCTTTAATTAATGTAGCACCAATATATTGTATAACATATTCCAGAGATTGTTTATCAGTCTTACTAGTCCCAGTCTAAAGTCTGAGTGTGGGAGGAAACTGGAGCACCCAGGAAAAACACATTGTATACACAGGGAGACCACATAGTATACAGTGCACTGCTTGAAAACATATCCAAGACCCCAATTCTGCTTTCATTCATCATTGTGTGTACTGATTATACTGGGTTAAATAAAATGCTATTTTTACTGAACACATCAAGCTTTTGAAGTTGTGTATAGTGCCTCACATAAATGCATAATACACACTTTGCTTTTATATAGAATACATTGCATTGTTCAGGGTAAAATGTAAGCACATGGGGCATATTTTATGTCTTCTTATTTAAAGATACAGGCTGGCATACATGGGCATGCAATAATAAAAAAAACGGCAGCCTTGATGATTAACACAATGCACACAGACACCCTGCAGCTACTGCAATAGAGCAGGATAGGGTGCCAGTCTCTAATTTATGTTCCCACCTCTGCTACAAGTATAGTAGCTTATGCACATATTGAGTACATTAACTGGGACATTAAACTGCAGTGGGCACAGTTGACCTTTAAGTGCATGTATTCCAATAATTGAGCAACATACCCAGGAATAGATGCTTAGAAAATTAAATGTGCATTGATATAGAGTGCTGCTAATGTGACCCAATGTATAGACACTGCAGCTAGAATCCTTCACATTTCTTTAAGACAGCATGCATCTACATGAATACATTTTTAGCTAGTATTTTGAGAACATTATCCTATCAAGGCACGTCTCTGGGATAAGACCTAGCCTCTTCCTACAGGTCACATGGCATCATCTGATGTTCTGCTTATTTTTCCATTATATTCCCTACATTGTAGAGGCCATAATACTTTCTTGTGAAATTCTCTTCTTTCAGTGCCCTACCCAGTTATTATTGAATTTTTCCTTCTGTGTCCACTGATCCAGCCTCATCTATTATCTCTCCTATGATACTTTCAAATCCTACAGGACCTCGCTCCGTCTGGTGCTGTGATCCTGAACTGTTAGCCATTTAAAACCTGTTTATCGGCAGCAACCTTCAGAAGACAATGACAGTTCAGTTATATAAGCGGACTTGTATATGCATATTTTAACTCAGAATAGGCCTTCAGTCAGCATCTGTGTAACAGGCAAATGTGTCAAGTAAATGAAGATCAATTATGCACAAGCAACTAGCGGCACCTTTTGGCCCCCTCTCTCCTAAAGGGAATCTCTTGGCATTCCACACAAATCAATCAGCAATAGGAGAGGAAATTTGTTGTGTGATGCCTGCTCGACCTTGGACCTTCCCACTTCATGAAATTCAATGTTTATGAGGTTTACTTCATCCCTTAGGGATTAGATGGTATTTCCCCCCTTTGTTTTTATCCCTTTTGGAGTCTGGATTTTAATAGGATTTAGCACTTTTATTCTCCTTGTCTTATTTGATTAATGCTGTCTTAGCATTATGGGACTTTTTCAAGGAATGATGATATTATAGCAGAATTGGTGTTGAGGGTAGCACAGTTCAAACTAAAGGCCTTCCAGCTATCGTAAACTACATATCCCACCATCCCCTAAAAGTCAATAAATCTCACTAAACACAAATTTGATAACTATAAAAAAATACCTGAAATAGCTTTTATGGGAAGACATAATAATAAAAAATATGGGCACGGGACCTATTATCCAGAATGTTTTCTGGAAAACAAATCTTTCCATAATCTGGATCTCTATACCCAATAGGCTGATTCTGCTTCCAATGAGGATTAATAACATTTTAATTTGCATCAAGTAGAAGGCGTTGTGCTGTTATTATTACAGAGAAAACGCAAATTATTTTTGAAAATTTGGATTATTTGGATAAAATAGAATCTATGGGAAACTGCCTTTCCGTAATCAGAGTTTTCTGGATATCGAGTTTCCGAATAACATATATCATATCATATCATGCAGATTGTTTTCCCTATGGTGGTGGTCAAATTTCCTTAAAGGGAAACTGTCATGGGAAAAAAAATTGTTTTTCAAAATGCATCAGTTAATAGTGCTGTTCCAAAATGAAATATAAAAAATCTGTTTCCTCCTTTGAGAAATGGATTTCAGTGCAGTCTACTGGAGAAGCACTATTAACTGATACGTTTTGGGGAAAAAAACATGTTTTCCCATGACAGTATCCCTTTAAAGGGGTGGTTCACCTTTAAGTTAACTGTTATAGACTACTTCTAAGCAACTTTTCAATTGGTCTTCATTTTTCCTTTTGCATAGTTGATGAATTTGCCTTCTTCTTCTGACTCTTTCCAGCTTTCAAATGGGGGTCACTGACCCCATCTAAAAACAAATGCTCTGCAAGGCTTCAAATGATTGTTATTGGTAATTTTTATTACTCATCTTTCTATTCAGACCTTTCTTAGGGCTCCTACACACAGGCGTTTTTACCTGCGCTCCCCTGCGTTGCGTTTTGCTGCGTTCAAACGCAGGGGAGCGCAGGTATAGACGCACTCAATTATTTTCAATGGGGCTGTACTCACACGAACGCATGTAAGCATGTAGCGTCTGAATCTGCATTCGGCGCTTACACACGTCTCGTGGGTACAACCTCATTGAACAAAATGAGGTGCGTCTAGACCTGCGCTCCCCTGCGCAGGTCAAAAACGCCCGTGTGTAGGAGCCCTTATTCATATCCCAGTCTCATATTCAAATCAGTGTGTGGTTGCTATGGTAATTTGCACCATAGCATCCAGATAGCTGAAATAGCAAATGGAGAGCAGCTGAATAAAAAGCTAAATAACTCAAAAACCCCAACTAATAAAAAAGGAAAACTCGCTACATCATACTAAGGGCGCTTTCTCACGAGCAGATAAAGCTGCTTTCCCCTGCATACCGTTTTGTAGTGTTCAGCCACAGGGGAGCATAGGAATAGACACAAGCAATTCTTTTCAGTGGGGCTCACACAGACTCGTGTAGGCGCTGAACGCAGATTGCGATGCAA
>CM044431.1:174065780-174080641 GCA_024363595.1 Xenopus borealis
TTTTTAAAGGGCAAGTACTACGACCATCGAATGGTCGAATGATCGAATAGATTTTTATTCAATCTATTCGAATCATTCGATTTGATCAAATTTTTGAAATTTGATGGTCGAAGTGGCCACAAAAATTATTTGAATTTTGAAAATTCAATTGAATTTCGAATCATTCACAATAATTTAGTACATCTGCCCCCTAGTGTTTAAAGTAGGCAGAGTGTTTCCCATGCTTTGCTATATAAGTGGTTGCTGTGGGGTCTTATGTAGCTGGGGATAAAATAAGAGGGATTAAGCAGCTGTATTTGTTGCCTTTAAATGACAAAAGTCATCACCTTTCATGATATAGTTCTGCTGCACCCAAAAACCTAAACATTCTGTATTCCTGCTTTATCGTGTACAAATATCTCAGATTACAAATAGCATTCCATTTTATACCTTGCTTTTGCCAAAAAAAAAGTTATGTTTTTGTTCCCGCATTATATTTTATTTCTCTGCCACTAAATGTACCTTGAAAAATATGAGGAAATAAAACAAGCCCGTTATAGATTACACCCTTTTTTTTTTTAACATTTTACATTGGAAAGCTAACTGAATAGAAGGAACAATAACGAATTAGCTGAATGCACCATTAAACAAAATTCTAGTTATGGTTTATGTTCTGTTGAATAAAGATATAACTATTATTTATTAAACTACACTCAGTAGCCCATTATCCTCTTCAAAAAAGACGGATTTATTGTCATAGCTCTGAAGAGAAGAAGCTTGGCTACTTTACAGTGAAGAATAACATATTTTACTTGCCTCTTAGCGATGAACAATATAACGAAAAATGAAGGCATTTGTATGGGATTTTGAAGGCAAAGGACAGGACTGTACTATGGTTCACAGACCATGCAAATACATATAAAAAAGATAAAAATGGACAGAATTTAGGGCTGATCTCCACTGTAAAGCCTGGTTATTTAAAATGGTGTTTCACATCTAAGTTTACATTTAGCATATTGTAAAATGGTCAGTTCTAAGCAATTCTTAAATTCATTATTTGCTGTTTTCTTCTGACGATTTCCAGCTTTCCAATTGGGGTCGCTGACCCCATCTAAAATCCTCTGTACGGCTACAAATTTAATGTTATTGCTACTTTTTATTAGTATTACTCATCTTTCTATCCAGACCCTCTCTCATATTCTAGTCTCTAATTTATATCAGTGCATGGTCGCTAGGGTAATTGGAAACCTGTAAAATTTGGAAACCTGTAAAAAGGTTAATAACTCAAAAACCACAAATAAAAATTAAAACCAGCTGCAAATCCTCTACATCAAACTAAAAGATCATTTAAAGTTATCAACCCCTTTAAGAAGGCCATGAAGACCTGGGACCAGGACATTATAAGAATTTGTCAGAGTTGAATTATTCTGCTATGAATTGGGGCCATACAGTATATTACAATGTAACTACAGCAACACAATTTTGTTTGCATGTTGCTTAAGAATGCACTCATATAAACAAGGTTTAGTAACTTGGCCACAATTTCAAATTCCACCTAAGAAACCATTAGATGTGGCCTGCCCAGAATGAAACAGATTATTTTGGATATTCCTGCAACTACAGATATGATGAAAATCATTACAACCAATAGAATTGTCTACCTCCAATAAGGATTAATTATATATTAGTTTGGGCTAGGGTTGGCACCTTTTGTTCAAAAAAATACTGGCCTTCCTATATATTTACAATTTTTTCCTATTAATAACATTGGGATCAACCATCAAAAATACCGGCCAGGCCGGTAAAATACCAGCCAGGTGGTAACCCTAGTTTGGGCTCAAGAACAATGTACTGTTATTGTTACTGTTTTATTGTCATTATTATTGTTATTATTACAGAAGAAAGGAAAATCATAATTGTTTGATTAAAATATAGTATATGGGAGATGATCTTTTTGATGATCTTTATTAGGGATGCACCGAATCCACTATTTTGGATTCGTCCGAACCCCCGAATCCTTCCCAAAAGATTTGGCCAAATACCAAACCGAATCCGAACCCTAATTTGCATATGCAAATTATGGGTGAGAAGGGGAAAACATTTTTTTACTTCCTTGTTTTGTGCCAAAAAGTCACGTGATTTCCCTCCCTGGGAAATCCTGCTGAAAAAGGCCGAATCCTGGCCGAATCCCAAACAGAATCCTGGATTCGGTGCATCCCTAATCTTTATGGATAAAGGGACATGTGGGGCATTTCCTCCACCAAAACTGCACCCATGGTAGGATGGATGCAATGACTTTTGGTGCATGCTAATCAATTTAATGAATATCAATAAGCACAACACTGTTTCATGAAACACCTCAGACCAAACAATTGTCAGAATATCTGTGCTTTTATTGGTCACATATGACTTTAACAAAAATCCTGCTAGCTGTGCAGAACTGATGGGATTTAGTGTAATCAGTGCAAAACAATAAACTGGATTTATTAGAAGTTTCTATGGTTCTTCAGATGATCTAATAGCCTTAGATTTATATGCACATTGAATACAATTTCCAAAAACTGGTTCAAGTTTTGCAGAATTGCTGACTTTTAAAAGGGGCAGATTTATCAAGGGTCAAATTTAGAGTTCATGGGTTTTGTTTTTTTTTAAAACTTCCATAAACTCTCATAACTCCCATAAACTCGAAATTCGACCAAAATTCGACCAACAGCAATTTATCAAAAAATTCAGATTTTTCAAACTCAGGTGAATGGGATCAACCCTCAAACTCAAATCGGATTAGAATTTAAATCAAATTTTATTTGAGTTTTTATATCTGAAAAAAGTCAGTTTTCAGGAAGGCTGCAAAAAACTCCCAGGACATCCCCCATAGGCTAAAACAGCAACTCGGCAGGTTTAAGGGAGGACGAATAATCAAATTTTAATTCTTAAAGGGCCAGTACATGATACATTTTGAAAATCTACTTAAATTCTAATCCAAAATTCGGATTTTCACTTCGACCCTTGATAAATCTGCCCCTAAGGCTAAATCAAAATGTGCATTAATTTCTTCTATGATCTTTATTTGAATGCATAGCAGATATTTTTTTTGAATATTTTATTAGTATCAATTGGTGAAACGTGGAATGGGATTTGTAGCTGCAGTAAGGCCGAGCCCTCTGAAGAGTTATTAAATGACTCACCAGACTGCCTGCTGGCATTAATAGGCATGTCCAACCGTAATAGTCATTTAAAATAATGGTAAATTTTAGCATCCCACTTATTTGTACTGTAGGAAGACTTTTTAGCATATATTTTACCATTTCTAGCGATTAAGAAATCCCAAACACGTGCCAAATCTTGCTCAGTGTCTGCTACTTCTCAAAAAAATAATTATTTAAGCCATACGTTATTTATGTTTTCACAGTAACTTTGGATTGAGAAGGAGTTGTGGTCTGTGGGGGCAGGTTTTCTTAAACAGGGATGATTAACGATGTGCAAAAGCTTTATAGCTACTTTTGGGTTTGGTAGGTAGCAAAAATTAATGTCCTTATCACAAAAAGTCCTGTTCTGTTACATTACACATTAATATGTTAATGAAATGAAAATGACTTGTAGAATTTATTTATCTTCTTTTGTTGTTTATAAGTGGACAACAGCAGCATGTCTGAATGCTTTTATGAGGTACTTCCTTGCATGACATTAAAGCAATCTCCCTTTCCCAGCCTCCTAATAAACATGAAAAACAAAGAACAGAATTAAACACACACTCATAAAATGTAAGAAGCCCTTTAAGTTCGGCACAATAATGTGGTAAGACAAAAATAATTAATTGTGCAATTCACATTTACATTTTTACATTTTCCTTTAATATGCAATTAAAGCAGTCAGAAAACAAAAAAAAAAAACCAGATTGTAAATGATTTAAAATTGCTGCTAAATGGTTTCTCTTGTGGGTAAGAGTTATACCAGAGTATTAATAAATATGATACAGTTGTTAAATCTGTTCAGTTAAATGAACTGTTGCAAATTGAGATTTAGGGGATTATTCTGTAACAAATACAGAAGTCTGCAGTGGTCTAATAATACAAAGTATCCAGTCCCATTTGCTTTTACTATTCTAACTATGTTAGACAAGGAAAATCTTATTTTAAATATCTGATTGGTGCTTTGATTTACTAGTTCAGGATACATTTTTCCCTTGTTATTACAATTACAAACAGTACTTTACAGTGCATTGTTATAAATGTCTTCAAGTATGGATATAGTGTTAAAACCCAGCAACGATATATAGAATGGAAAGTAAGAAAAGTGTGTAGGTGACAAATTCAATATTCATGGAAAACCTGGGGACTCGGGGGGGTTTGTAAACTAAATGTGTGGAACCGAGAATATAGAATATAAAATGTTCAACCATTTCTTTCTGATATCCTGTTTAGTGATGGGTAAATTTATTCATCAGGCGTGAATTCGCGGCTAATTCCCGCAATTTAATGCCGCAAGTAAATTTGGGAAACGCAAGCGAAAATTCATCTGCCGAAAATCTGTTGGGAAAAAAAAAAAGGGAGACGCGTCAAAAAATTTGACGCTCACCGAAAAAAACGCGATGTGCGTCAAAAACGTGCCAAGACTTTCACGGAAGCGAAAATGGATAGAGTCGCCCATCAATAATCCTGTTCCTAAACAACATTTCAACAGATCTTCAAACCTTCTTTTGTCTTCCCTTCCTACTTTCTTGTGGAGAGGTTTTTAAAAAATCTAAACAATGGAATCTGATTTTATATTACATAACCAACTAAACTAAATATCTCTTTTAGTCAAGAGCAACATGGTTCAGTGACATGCTGCAGTTAATAAAAAATATGAGGAAATAAGAAGGGAAATAGGTACAGAACTTGTAAATCCAGACAATACAAGTGCCAATAACTAATTTTAAAAAATATGGGAAAAAGAGTCAACTGATGGGGCTGATTAAGGTGATGGAGATTCAACTGCAAACTTGAGTAAAGTACAGTCCAATATAAAAGAAGATCTGATAAAGGGTGCAAAGTACAAGAAGCAAAAATGTGAAGGAACTGAGGGAGAATAACATTCTGTGTATGCAGATTCCCCCAGGAGCCCCCTTGACTTCTCAAGCTATCTTGGACACTAGGGGGCAAATTCACTAAAGTGCGAATCGTCTAACGCTAGCACTAATTTGCCAGCGTTACGTCAATTCGCAACTTCGAAAATTCACTAACAGTGTCCCTGGCGAAAATTCGCTAGCAAAGGAGATCGACTTGCGCAACTTCGCACCCTTACGCCAGGCGAAGTTGTGCACTGAAGAAGGGACGTAACTACGCTAATTCACTAAATTTTTGTGAACATTACCTCTTATGCTAGACGTTACTTTGCCAGGTCAGACCTGGTGAAGTTCAATACAATAGATAGGAGTTTGAAAAAAAAACTTGCTCTAAAGTCACATGCTTTTTAGGGTTTGGATTTGATTCACCTAAGCACTTGGATTAGTCTGAATTTGAATACTACAAACTGTCTGCCAGGATTTGGTGTATCCCTAGTGAGAGGTGTGACCACATAACTCATAGAATAAATCTATGCACTCATCTATATTAATATATCAAAAGATTTACAAAGTGAACCATCATTGATATATAAACCTGCCCCCAAACATTAATGGAAATGTAAAAAAATATTTTCATAGATAGGCTGTTTTATTTTTTCTTATAGTTACGAGATGTAAATAGTACACTCCCCAAACATTGCGACAAACAAATTATTATTATTAGTAATAAACCTTAATTATATAGAAATGGAATGGAGAGATACGTTTGGTCATCATTGATATCTGGTCCCATCCCAAAGTAACTACAATCCTACAGTAATAATTACATATTACAATTAAAAATACTGTGTTTTTAGAGTTTGGAAGCAAACTAAAGTTCAAGGAGGAAATCAATGGAGACACAGCAGGGCTATACAAACTCATTGCAGTTAGCTCCATGTTCAAAACCTAACTCAAGAATAAAACCCCATGAACACTTGCCAACAAACTCCCCATGAGTATAGGGGCCCCTGCCGTCCTGGTCGCTGTATACAGCCCTACTGTGATAGTGAAGGTAAGTCTCATTCCAAGCCTCTACCTCTTGAGACAAATACCACCACCAATGAACCTACCAGCCTTGAGAGACCCCATCCCATACTTGACCAAACAGACATACAAGGCAAGAAAGGGACATGCTCATCCTAATGCTGCCAAAGGCACAAAACTCTCAAGAAACCATTTTTCCCACCTTACCAGTCATAAACTCATTCTCCCCTACTTGCTTGACACTTAACTATGTCCCACTTCATTCTTAACCTGGTTGAGGCCCAGCTGCCTTAACATTTTGGCATTTGGGGACTACCCAAAACTCTTTGTATATACATTTTATCATTTATTTAACTACATTAATCAATCTTCTCCCATGAAAGATCTTTGACTGTGCTTGGAATCTGTAATGTAATGTAATTTATAAGATGCAATTAACAGCATTAGATGTACTTGTAGGGTTTTTAACAGTTCTAATCCTTAATTTATTGAGCACTTGAACATTCTAGTGTGTGCCACTCAACCAAGTTACACACCTATGCTTCTGTTTTGAATGAAGGAGTTAAAGCAAAGCAAATGCTTTCGATTATTCTCGACAGGGACTATGAGGCATTGCTCTCACATCTCGTGTTCTGCTCTTTACAAATCTTTATGCTTTGGACATTAGTTGCATAATGAATATGTTTAATCCTCAGGGGGTGGGAAGTTGTCAGGACTAAGCCTGTGTGAAGAACTAATCCTGTCACTTGAGGATGGAGAAAAAAAGTAAATTAGAAGAAATCATAAAGTAATTTCCTTGATTAGCTATCATGATGTCGACACTAATGTAATTTTCGCTCATTTCACTAAGCATGTCTGATATGTGCACCAAGGAAAGCCCTGATCAAATAGAGAAGATACATATTCTATTAATGCCATTTCATAGATCTTTTTATAGCTGACACACTGAATCTGAGCATTGAAGCGCTTATTGACTGGGGCATGGGATATAGCTGCTTATCCATCAGCAAGAAGCAAATCAAGTCTAAACTGCTTTGCAGTGAAAACACTTTGTCAATGTAGGTTCATAGGCTGAAAGGACCAGTAAAATAAAAAAAATTGAATTGTTTTTAAATAATAAAAATATAATGCAGTGTTGCCCTGCACTGGTGAAACTGCAGTGTTTGCTTCAGAAGCACTACAATTGTTTATATAAATAAGCTGTTGTGTAGCCATGGGGGCAACTAGTCAAAGGAGAAAAGGCTCAAGTTACACAGCTGAGTTACATAAGCTCTGTAGAACATAATGTTATTGGTTATCCATTAATTATCCTTTGCCATATGGCTATTTTTCAGTCTCCGCCATTGCTACTCAGCAGCTTGTTTATATGAACTATAGTAGTGTTTCTGAAGCAAATAGATCAGTTTTAACAGCGCAGGGCAACACTACATGATATTTTCTTTACTTTAAAACACTTTCATTTTTTGGTGTTACTGTTCCTTTAAAGACACACAGGGGCAGATTTACTAATGATTTACTATGATTTTTTAATGAAAATTCGATAAAATCGTAGTAACATTTAATGGTTTTTGCCTACTATTCGATTTCTAGATAAAATCGTACAATCGAACCACTTGACTGATCGAAGCCTTCGATCGTACAATTGGTATTCAAACATAAAACTTAGAAAAGAAGCCTATGGGGGTTCCCATAGGCTTCTATTGCAATTTGGTAGGTTCAATCTGGCGAAGTAGGCAGTCGAAGAAAATTTTAAAGGGGAAGTACTTCGATCATCGAATGGTCGAATGATCGAATATTCGATCATTCAATATATTCGATCTATTCGATACAATCGAATTTTTAATATTCGATGATCGAAGTGGCCAAATTTGCATATTCGAATATTCGATAAAATCGTACACACACTCCGAAAACAACTATATGCGAGGTGCCAATTCCAACGGAGGCTGCTCACCAACAGTCTCCAAAATAAATCACACAAAAAGAAAAAATGAGAATCGCACACTCATTACAAATTATAAAGAAAAGAAAAATTAATTTACATATTAGCTACAATAATAACAACCACATGCTGCCCTACACGTTTCGACCCATAAAGGGTCTTCCTCAGGGGGCATAAAAATCAAAAATACAAAATAAATAAGGCAGAAAGAAATACATCTCCAGGATAGGCAAACAGTTGTTTGCCTATCCTGGAGATTTTTGCAAACAGGGGGAGGAGATCCTGATTCTGCCAAGAAAAGATCGTAGAAAGGAAACCATTGCCGTCCACGGATTCTCTTTTTTTCTGTTTATTCCAGAAAGAAATACATGCATTTCTAGGTCATATCCCCTGTGTCTAATGGAGTCCGATCCATGTGTGTGATCCTCATTTCTTCTTTTTGTCTGTTTCATGTAAAAGACTTTTAAATACATCCATAGCAATCTTTTTTATATTAAAACAACCCAAGCTGGCTACTATCTCAGTAAAAATTAATGCAACAGACAGTGGGGCAAATTCACTAAAGCGCAAAAACGCACTAGCGGCATCTTTGCCGGCTACTTCACTACCATTCGCCGCATTTCGCCAGCACTACGCAAATTCACTAAGATGCGAATTTGCACTCAGGGCGGTGAACGGAAGCAAAGTAGCGCTACTGTTACTCAGCCAGGCAAAGCGCATTTAATCTAGCGATGCCTAATTTGCATATGGTTAGTGATGGGCGAATCTACCCCGTTTTGCTTAGCTGTTTTTGTCGCATCGTTTTCGACGCGCGTTGCGTTGTTTTCGTCTCGACAAAAACGACGTGCGACTCGTTTTTTCCGCAAATTTTCCCGGCGTTTCACGAATCGTGGGATTTCGCCGCGAATTCATCCCTGGCGAATAAATTCGCCCATCACTACATATGGTGCGAACTTAAGCGTGTAATAGAGGTGTATGTTACAGCCACTACTGTACATTACACTACACAAGCCCAGGAAACCTTTAATAAATAAAATAAAGTTGTCCTATTGCTCTAAACATGTGCCCACTGTATAGTTCAGTTGCCATATGTTAGGAAATGTAGGGGGGAAGGAGGGTTTGCTCTTTTTCAGACTATCACCTAAAACAATTTGCTCTTTTTCAGACTATCACCCAAAAAAAATTAGCTATTTTTCAGACTATCACCCTACAAAAGGTAAAAAACTGTTCAATATGTAGGACACATGGACATTGATGCAGTTTAACTGCTAAGGTGCATGTTTATTTCCAATCCACACAACACAACATGTGCCCTTTATCAAGTGTGAAAAAACTGTGAAGATACAAAAGTTAAATAGCCACACAGAGTCTGTGGCCACACCCCCATCCACGTGATATGTTAATTTAATTAAAAGGAACTTGAGTCCATTTCATGTGTAATGTAGCTGAAATCCATCTGTAGCCATCCCAAGACCAGTCAATTCTAAAAGGGGATGTTATTAGTTAAAATTACTTTAGTTCAAAACTAATACAATATTGCTAAAATCCATTTGTAACCAACCCTTTATGTGATCGACCAAGTGAGTGATACATATTACCTAAAATATCAAGATCATATACATAAAAACATAGTATAGAACATTTAAAATCACTAAGGCTTCTAACCTTGATGTAAGCACTGCTGCAATGAGCCTACTTACACCGGACACTAGGTGCACAATACAATGTACACAATACAATACAATGCACAATACAAAACTGAAGCTGTCCCTGCTGCATTAAAGTCTCGTCCCTTGTTAAATTATTAGATTCTTACCCTTGATAGACAGAACTAGAAGCAAAAGTGAAGATGTCAGTGTCTGAAAATGAGAAAGAGACATAAAGTTACAAAAAAGGTGTTATGCTCCAATGTTCATTAAGGCCCATAGGGGTCATTGTATTTAATCTTTTAATCCATATTGCTTCACGTTGCAAAAGCAATTTGTGGATATTCCCTCCTCTCTTAGAAATCTTGACATGTTCAAGCACCAACCATCTCAACTGCATCTGATTATGCCCTTTAGAAGCAAAATGTTTGGCTATGGCTGTATCTGTATGGGTGCCTAACTTGAAATTTCTAATGTTACCTCTGTGTTCTTTGATCCGTTCCTTCACCACTCTACTAGTCTGACCAATATAGGCCAATCCACAGGGGCATTTTACCATGTAAACTACAAAAGATCACCAGAATGACTTGATTTATTGGTAAGGACAATAAGAGGTTGGTGGCAAATGATACGACTGTGACCAAATATCCCTACAAACAAGTATGTAGAAATCTCTAAAGCCATAACTCCACTTCAGCCCTGTAGTCAGACCTTTCCCTTACACCTGAATGTTATATGCAACTGACAAAGGGGAGACTGGAAAACTGGACAATATTGGAGAACTTGGCACCATGCATTAAACTTCTTTCGTTTTAGAAGTGCAACAAAAGGAAGTCTGTTAAATAGGGGGTTGTAATTCGCATTAAATAAAAATAGCTGCTATAGACTTCTAAAAACATGTATAATGATAAAGAATTTTAACCTATTAAAATAAGAAATTATTTATTTATAAATTAGGTTAAAGCTCATTGTCACTAGTGTGGGGGTACTCAAAAGACCATGAACAGGTATTGTGGTTTTATATGTTTTTGAAGACTTTCATTAACCAAGTGACACACTGGGTCTTGTATTGTTAATGGATGCCAAGCAGCAGTCATGATTATACAAGCTCTTCTTATATTTCACCAGGGGGCTACATTAATATCCTAGTTCTCTAATATGCTCCATTTCTCTTAATGCTGCCAAACTTTAATTAGAATATGTTACCTCATTATCTTGATGTTTCAAGCTGTTTTATTGATTTTTTTTTATACTGGTACGTAGAATTACTTGAGAAATAGCAATAAATTAATAGTCACATTGCAGCAACATAATCTAAAGGTTTAATGTATTTGTTTTAAGGCTGATTCCTAGCTTCAATGCAAGTAAGCTCCCACTGCTGATTGACAAGGTGCTTCTAACACTGCACTGAAAGTTTGGTTTGTGGCTTCACACTATTTGTGAGTGACACATGCAGGTTCACACCCAGAGTCATCCTGACATAGGTTGATGTATGGATCCTTATTTAATTGCATTGCTTTATAGGGTTTTGATTTTTTTTTAAATAACCAGCTGTATTAACCTCAAACAGAGAACACTGCATGTTTTCTTCAAATTGTTTGTGCTCATTGGAGCGATGCATATTTTGTGTTGTCAGCTTCATGTAAATGGTGGGACTGTTTCTCCTGGCAACAGGGAGCTTTCAAAATTAATTTTTAAATCCAGAGAGAGACCAAAAAGGTTTTGCATCACAAAAAGCATTTGACTGTATTATAGTTGCTCAAATGAGCCCAAGTGCCTATGCAAGTCTACTGCTTACCTTTGGCAGAGGTTGTCATTTTATAACAATAGTTAAGATTTTCATATTTTTATTCATGAAATATCCATTAATTTTAAAAATAAGTAAACCAATATAGAACACTTTTATAGCTTGTATCAATTCTTTCCACAAATTAGTATGAATGGTTTTATGGTGTACTACTGGTTATGTTATATACTAAAATGATTGCAGAAGTCCAAGGTTAGCTAATTGTCAAATAGGGTAATACAAAAATAATCAACTTAGGTAATTGAGTTCAACCTGCAACCATACTGTTGTTATACTACATTTCTAGATTGAACAACTGGTTTGCTTAGGGTCAAAAGACTTGGTTTGGTGTAAATATTTATGTATTCTTATAGATATTGATGGAATTCAGTTTGGATGACATTTTTGTCATAGCTAGTGATGGGCGAATTTATTCGCCAGGGGCGAATTCGCTGCGAATTCCCACGATTCGCGAATCGCCAGCGAAATTTCGCTGGAAAAACGAGTCGCGCGTCAAAAATGACACGACACGCCGCTTGCCGGAAACGACGTGACGCGCCAAAGTTGACGCGACGTGTGTCAAAAGCGTCCCGCGACTCGTTTCGCTAATTTCTCTGGAAATTAGCGAATTTTTCGGCAAAGCGAATCTCAGGAGATTCGCCCATCACTAGTCATAGCTAATCTTGGGACTATAACAGGATAATTAATGCAACAACATATTCATGTGTCTGTAACATATGTGGGGACCCATGATAGAATACTGGACTGCAAAGAGGGATTTAAATCAAAGAGTCTGTAAACTGCTTCCAAGAGCAGGAATCCCCAACTTTTTTTTACCCACGAGCTACATTCAAACATAAAAGAAGTGGGAGATCAACAGAAGCACTCAAACATTCCTGGGGATGCCAAAATATGAGCTGTGATTGGCTATTGGTAGCCCTTATGTGGGTGCCCTGTAGGAAGCTCTGAATGGCAGTATATCTGTTTTCATGCAAATAAAGTTTGCCTCCAAGCCTGGAATTAAAAAAAACATCACTGTCTTGAGGCCACCGGGAACATCATTAAAGGGGTTGGTGAGAAACATGTTACTCAGGAGCAACTGGTTGGGAATCTATAGCTTTTATTTGTAAGAGGATATTTGGTTTGCTGAAAAATAGAGAGAGAGCAATTTGAATATCAACCACATAAATAGAAAATATAGCAACGAGTTTGCTCTCTTGACATTTAGGGGATCTCTCTAATGGTGAAGAGAAATACTACTGTTGCAGCAGGTAGTATTTCATATATACATTCAGTAAATTACATCTTACTGATGTAGGTGGTGTAGCTGCTGTAGAGCTGGGGTGGCTATGCTACAACCTCCAGTGTAAGTATAGCTCAGAATGTCTCAGTATATGCAATATATATAGTAAATCAAAATAAGTGTTTTCTCCTAAACAGGTCTACCAGAAGAACACTGCAACATACCCACAACCTGAAGATAAAAAGTGCCTCTTGAAACACAGGACTTTTTGCAACAAATAGATTACACTTTAAACCTCAATACCAACTCATATGAACAATGTATGTGTCCAGGTGAACAACTGAATCTCAGTTTCTTCTTCACTTTGCAAATAATTCTCTTTGCAAAGGCCATAAAGGCATACTGTCCTTCAGGCAGTCTCTCACTTCCACTCATGTCTCTAGCTCTCTTTCTTTTATGCAGTGCTTATTAGATTTGAGAGAAGAAATCTCCCACAGCAAAATGACACGTTTTTTTCCCTCCCCCTCATGTTTTGACCATTAAAATAAGCATCTCAAATTTAAAAGATAAGTATGTTACTAAAGCAATTTAATTTTAAGCAGGTTGTTAACTATTATTCAACGGTATACAGGGACCTGTAGCTAATCTAATGATATTAGTAGTGCTGCATTTGTTCATAAAAATGCAAAAAAAATTCTGGAGGATTCCACTGCCATGGTTCTTTGGCTCTTTCACAATTAATACATTTTCATTCTTAAAAACTGTTAAAGACATACATTTTTATAAATCAAAATCTGGAACAAATCTACATGTGTCAAAACAAGAGCAATGCTAGCTGTTTTCTTCCTCAGGAACACAGCAGAATTAATAAATCAGTGAGTAGGGAATATTATGCCCAGGAACCTCAAATAGAACTTTGGTGAAGTTACATGATAAACTGGAGGAGTAAA
The DNA here is from genome assembly GCA_024363595.1 of Xenopus borealis. Classification (NCBI taxonomy): domain Eukaryota; kingdom Metazoa; phylum Chordata; class Amphibia; order Anura; family Pipidae; genus Xenopus; species Xenopus borealis. The sequence continues at coordinate 174,079,397 of CM044431.1, forward strand.
CATTATGCAGAGTAAATGTAAGTGTTTGTCATTTTTTACCAGGAAGTGCAGAGATTGCAGGGATACTCAACTAGCACAGGTAGCAGCTTGCACCAAATACATATTGGCTTTAGTTTTTAACTTTTCTTAAAGTTATGGAAAGTACAGGTATATGACCTGTTATACAGAATGCTGTGGACCTGGGGTCTTCCTCGATAAGGGATTTTTCTGTAATTTGGATCTCTATATCTCATGTCTACTAAAATAGCATATAAACATTAAATAAACCCAATAACATTGCCTCTAATAAGCATTAATGATATTTTAGGATTGAATACCATGTACTATTTTATTATTAGAGAGAAAAGTGAAATAAAATAATAAATTATTCAAAAAATTAGAATTATGTATTTAAAATAGAGTTTATGAGAAGAGGCCTTCTTGTAATTCAAAGCATTCTGGATAGCAGATTTAAGGATAACAGTAGTTGCACACTGGTTCATATGTGTAATAACACTGGTGGCAACTTTAATCTTTCCTAACCCCACTGAAACCTCTGTAGGGTGCATTCCATGAAAACGTTACTTATCCCATCAAAGGACTCTAACCTATATAATTATATCCAGAAAAAATCACCTAAATTGTGTACTCTGTTGTCTTAATGATTTTCCAGTTGTTTTGCCACTACAAGACCATGAATACCTAAACTGTATGCTAAGATATATACTGTAAATATTCTGCTTACTCATCTTTACTCCTCTCAAGAGACAAAAGTATGTATTACACAGATGTATCACTAGATATCTGCAGGAAAAAAATGAAAAATGTTGCCTTAGAGTTAACATAAACAGTTCACGGGTGATGAAAGCTGGAGATGAAGGATGATTATTTATTCACATAAATCTGCCAAGGAGCGTTAATGAGCATTTTTCTAACCCATTAGATAGTCAAGTATTTTCCAGGGCACAAAGCATTCTTCTTAAAACAGTAAGCAAGGGTGCCACTTGTGAAGGTACATTCTAATTAGCAGAGGCAGAGTCGATTCGGTGCGGTGCCTTCTGTTATCTGTGCTTCTCAGGAAGCATTTTCATATACCAGATGATGTATCTATGCAAATACATAGCATGGCTCAACTCAAGGTAGAGGGTTTTGCTTCCATAACTCTGCATGCAAATTAGTAGGCTCCTAAATATGGCACTACAATTTCCCATAGAGTTTAAACAATATATAAATAATAGTTCTTTGTTTTTTATTGATTTGTTTTCT
>CM044431.1:174140904-174166924 GCA_024363595.1 Xenopus borealis
TGGGGTGCCTAATTAGAGAAGGAACTGAACTTCTTGCATTTTATTATAGTAAAACATTTGGTTAGTTATTTTGAAAAATAATGGCATTTAAAGTTCACTAATACAAAATGTACCCATTGTTGTAAACTATGAGCTATGATAAATTAGAAGTCAGCTTAGAGTTCCATGACCTTCGGCATCATTCTTTAATACAGTCATGGATCTCCATGGTGACTTATAATGACCTTATAATTTACAATAGGATGTACAATTTTCACTATATTACAACTACTGTAAGTGAAGTCTCTGTGGGGGTCTGGCCTAAAAATCTCTATCTCTTATGGTAGATCTCCATGGTTGATTTTGGCGTGATCTGATGTGACACAACAAAACGCTGGTGTCAAGTCTCATGTGCCGAAGATAAGTTAAGAAATAGAAATGTCAGATGCAGTCGCATGTCCGCATCTGACAGTCGTGTTGTGTCAGATGCACACTGCGACTACATCCGACATTCCTACAACTTACCTTATCTTCGGTGCATCCAACTTTATGCCAGTGTTTCGTCATATCAGACTGCAAAGAAATTGCTCATAAGCTGGAACCCTTATAGAATAGTACAAAAGGGTAGATAGGGCACAGGGATAAGTGTAAAAAGGCACATCTGTGATTAACATTAGGGATGGGCAAATGTATTCACCAGGCATGGTTTCAAGAAGAAATTCTGCACTTCGCCACCTGCAAATTTTTTCACAAAATTGCTGCAGGAATTTGTCAAGGAAACAAGTAGTGTGCGTAAAAATTGTTGTGCATAAAAAGTAACAACACCCATTTCACTTAAATGCATTTGGACAAGAGAGATGCATGTATAAAAATTGTAGCACACATAAAAATTGTTACGCATCAAAATTATTTTGACACCCATTGACTTAAATGCTTTTGAAAAAAAAAGTCACACGATAAATCTGGATCAGTTAGAATAGATCTATAGTTCTTGGCTAAACCAAAATAGGAGCTGGTTAACAAAACTGACCCAGTTATTTTACCCTGTCTCTGCCACCTGCTCCCACATGTGCTCCATTCTTTGTTGTACCTCTATGAGCATTTTGTTCCCTGCAGCAACTTTTCAAATTTATTTATATTAGTATATAACGATGAAGATTAAAATGTAACCCTAATTCTAGTGGTAGACTTATTTGATCTTCCCACTTTAATACAGAGTTTTCAATGCCACCATTTTCTTAATTGGGAGAAGTTTGGGTAAATAAATAGTGAACTTGAACTTTATACTTGATAAAGGCCCTAATGTGGGCCGAAACATTAGATACTGTATAAATATATGTACACAAGGGCTCAAGAATTCACTTATAGAAACTTATAGCTGGGTGCAAAACAGAAAAATTTACATATAATAACAGAATGCTGATGCACACCAGGGGTTTTTTTTGTATAAAAGAAGCTTACTGTATTATATTTTACTTATATACAGTATATAAACATATATGTGTGTAGAAACAGCATTAAATGGTAAAGTACACATTACTGTAAACAAAGACATTTGTTATAACCAGTGGCACTTTAAGGGGCCTATTTATTAACTCTCAAATTGTTCAGGTCAGGTTTTTAAAGGGCAAAAACTTATTTTTTTAGAGAATGTATTATACCTGAAGCTGCTAAATATGAAAATACTTCAGCTAACACCTGTTGAAGTCTTGTAGAAGTCAATGACAGATGTGTGTTTTAGAATTTGAACATGGTTTTTGTACAATAATCTGAAAACATTGAGGTTATTGGACTCAAAAAAGGTCATATGATTTGAGTGCCAAATTTGAAAAAGTTGCACAATTTGAATTGTCACATTTCACATTTGAATTTGTCAATTTTGTAGAGATGTTACACGCACTGACTTTTTTTATCTGATTTTTTGATAGATTAGTTAAATTTGTGGATGGGAGTTAGGGCGACTTTGTTTTAATAAAAAAATTAGACAAATCTGCGTCTCGGTAAATACCCCCTTAATGTCAGAACAAATGTGTTTCAGTAGTATTATACCAGGAATTGTCTTGTGATATAAACCTGGAAAAGTCTATGCAAAACCACATGAACATTTATCCAATTACCACATACTGTGAATGTGCATAGTAAATGCATTGCAAACAAAACCATTTGAATAGCAGGCTTCTACATGAATATTGTAATGTGTACTGGAGAATCTTCGGTTTATGCATTGATTCAGTTTTTACTATCAATTTCAGGAACCTGCAGGAAATCCTATTTTGTCCTGCCTGTTCTCTTTGTTGCCTGGTGGTTGCCTAAATGCTTATTGATAGACAAAGGAAAACACCAAATCAAACTCCAAGAGAAATATTGCTTCTACAAACAAGTATGCAAAAGGAAAACATTAGCTTTTTATTCAGTTCACAACTAACCAATGCCATCCAGTGGTGATGTTATATATTGGAATGTGAAATCATATTGAACCTAGGTTAATCAACAGATCCATAGCTTGCAGCTTATTATTAGCCCGCTGGACAATAAGGAACTCCACAGCACACTGCTTTAGCTACCAAATTGGTAATTTACTTCAATTACACAAAATGAAAAGAATGTATTCAACACTAAATAGATTGTATTTAATGCTCTAAAATACCCACAGTGATCTAATTGTTTAAAAGGATTTCTTTTGCAATTTTAAATCTGCTTTTTAACCAGTCTTTTTTGGGTTCGTTGATGAGATGCCTATGAAAAGTATTGCAGCTACAGGTATGGGTTATCCAGAAACACGTTATCCAGAAAACTTCAAATTATACGAAGGCCATCTCCCATAGGGGCAAATTATACTAATGAGTGCAAATTCACTAGCGATAGCTTTGCAGCCATCGCAACATGTCACCTGGCAAAAATTCGCTCAGACAACTCTAATTTATTAAGTAGCAAAGTTTTGTCCAGGGGACGAACGCTGGCAAATTATCGCTATTGTTACTTTAGCAGAGCGAGCAAAGCAAAGCGAAGATTCACTAGTGTTCAATTCTGCCTAGCGCAACTTTACTAGAGGTCTTGTGCTCAGGCTAATTTGCATACGCCGGTAAATTTAAAGTGGAATGTAGCTATTTATGTTACATGGTGCATCTAATACATTTCTTTTACACTGATAACTACACATTCCAAGGGAACCTTAATAAAGTCATTAGTCAATGTCCTACACATAAGCACACTTTAAAATAATGTGCCATTTGGTAGAAAATGTATGGGAGAAACCAGGTACCCTGAAAAAATTAAAAGACGCCAGCATTTTTTGGACTTTAAAAAAGAAATTCCAGTTAAAAATTATTATGTGAGTAACTGAAGATTGAGGATGTTCTATGCACTCCAATAGGATAGAGGTAACGTTCAGTAAAATCCACATCTTAGGGAATTTGCATGAGTTACGTCCATTCACCAGAGTGAAAATTCGCCTGGCAGTAGAGCGTGAAGCAGCGATAGCATTTAACTTCTTTCCCTAGCGAAGTGACAACTGCATCCATAAGTGAATGCTATTCAAATTCTTTCATTTTCCTCTGTAATAATAAAACAGTACTTTGTTCTTGATCCTAGCTAAGGTACAGTATAATTAATCTTCTTTGGAAAATCTTATTCAGAAAACCCCGGGTTTCTAGATGCAGGTCCCATGCATGTATTAGGTTTTAATAATACATTTCACATTAAGGAACACATTTATTAAAATTCTAGATCAATTCCTTTCTATGATTTGATAAAATCATGGCCAAAACACCATGATCTTTTATTTAAAAAGTCAAGTATCAATGTAATAAAGTGAATTAGAAAAATTGCAGATAAAACCAGGAAACTTTCTGTAGAAGCCAATGAGAGGTATATTTGTAAGCAAAAAAATTGAAATAAAATGTAAAAATTGAGGTATTGGGGTGAATGAAAATGCGAGTTTCATTGTAATCAAATTTTTTGTCACAACTAAACAAGATAAAAATTAATCTAAATATCTTCAAAGCAATCAAGGGAAAAATTAAATTGAGTTTAATTGCAATGCATATTTCATGTCTGAGTTTTGAAAATTAATCAATCAACCTACCTATATTGCTATGAATTTACATGGAAAACTGAAGTTCAGTTTTTTTGGTAGTCTAGTTCTCAATTGAATGCCATTGACAGAGGAAGAGAAGTGACTTATATAGTAATTAAAACTGTATTTTATGGTGCAGTCTATCTTGCAGACCACAACAAAAAGTGTATTTAAAACTATTAAAAATAATTTACAGCAAAACTAAAACATCTGACAATGCTAAGTATATTGAGAGCCCAGTTCCAAACTTTCAGCTCATTTCCCTAAATGAAGCTCAGTGTTTTCCATGACATACATGACAGCCATGAAATAGATTATAAACTGGCTGTGCTTTCACTAAAATATTCTAGAAGGTATTAAGTGTTTCCAATTGACAATTGAAAAAAAATATAGTATTTGCTGATTTTTTTCTGTGTGAGGGGAAATGCCCAGGTCCATAACCCTGAAATGAATCTACATGAAGGAAAAATAACATTGACTTCCAAAACCATGAACCTAAGCAAAGGACAGACCATAAAATGTAGCTAGTGATGGGCGAATTTATTCGCCTAGGTCGAATTCGCAGCGAATTCCCGCGATTCGCCGCTGGCGAATAAATTCGCGAATCACCAGCGAAATTTCGCTTGCCGAAAATTCGCCGAAAACGAGTCGCGCGTCAGTCGCGCGTCAATTTTGACGCGACGCGACGAAAACAACGCGACGCGCGTCAAAAACGACGCGACGCGCGACGAAAACGACGCGACGCGTCAAAGTTGACGCGACGCGCGACAAAATCGTCCCGCGACTCGTTTCGCGAATTTTTCGCCAATTCGCGAATTTCTCAAGAAATTCGCGAATTTTTCGGCGAAGCGAATCGCGGGAGATTCGCCCATCACTAAATGTAGCCTATATATTCAACATACTTAATATTGTTGTTTGCTTCAATACCATACCTCCCAACTAGCCCACTTTATGTGGTATAGTGTTAAATTTGCTCCACATCCCATGGTCCCAGATTGGCTTATAAATGTACTACTGAACCCTCCAAGACCCCTCGGAGATCATCACAGTCTTGTGAGCTGGAGCTGTGTTGTCACCTCTACATTATACACAGTTATTCTGCCACTGGTTGGAGACCAGTGGACTGGGGACCATTAGTAAACGTTTGTGCATGGCATGGGAAAGGAGCTTCTAGTGTCTGTCATGACATTTTCTTTTTGTGTACATATAATGACTTTTTATTGTTTCTAGCAGCTGGTCAACTCCAGAGTGTGGGTTAGATTGAGAGCTTGCACAAGAGTACTTTTAGCAGCTGATCAACACCACAGCATGAAATGCTGGGAGCAGCAGTTTGTCATGAAATGCTTGTGGACCCACTGTCTGTCATTAGATGCTGGAACCACATGTCATTAAATGTTTTGGGGCATCATGATGTCATGAAATACTTGGGGGGCAAACATAGCGTAATGCAATGCTGGGGGTCAGAGTTAGAAACATAGTTACATAGTTACATAGTTAAATTGGGTTGAAAAAAGACAAAGTCCATCAAGTTCAACCCCTCCAAATGAAAACCCAGCATCCATACACAATCCCCACCATACTTTTCCATAAATTATATATGCCCATAGCTATACTAACTGTAGAGTTTAGTATCACAATAGCCTTTGATGTTATGTCTGTCCAAGAAATCATCCAAGCCTCTCTTAAAAGCATTAACAGAATCAGCCATCACAAAATCCCCCGCAGTGCATTCCACATGTAAAATGTAATCATGTCCCCTTGCAAGCACCTTTTTTTCAGAGAAAACAACCCCAACCTGGACAGTCTACCCTCATAATTTAAGACTTCCATCCCTCTAACCAGCTTAGTTGCATGTCTCTGTACTCTCTGCAGCTCATGTATATTCCTCTTAAGGACTGAAGTCCAAAACTGCACTGGATACTCCAGATGAGGCTTCACTAGGGATCTATAAAGATACATAATTATTTTTTCATCCCTTAAGTTTATACCCTTTCTTATGAAAGACAGAACTGTATTTGCTTCAGTAGCTACAGTATGACACTGCTCAGAATTAGACAACTTGTTATCTATAAAAAACCGAAGATCCTTCTCATTTAAGGAAACTCCCCCCACACTGCCCTTTAAGGGCACATTTACTAAGGGTTGAAGAGAATTTCTAATAAGATTCTAATTTTTAAAATTCTAATTTCTAAATAATTTTGGGCTACTACGACTATTGAATATCCCAAAATTCGATTCAAATTAAAATTTTAGTACTTTCTCTTAAAATCCTTCCTTCCACCTTAATGCTGGTGACTTGCCATTTTAGCCTATTGGGGACCTCCTAGAGCCTGTCCTGTAATTTTCTTTTCTAAGTGCCAAGAATTTCGAAGGATTTTGGCTGAAATTGTTGAATAGTTTGAATCGAACAATGCCATATTGAGTCTGTTGTAAGATGTTGGGCTTTACTCCCAAAAGTTGCTATTTCAAAAATATAAAATGGGGGCTCTTTGTGTTAGCTGGGTGTGGTATTTTGGGGATTTGACCATAGATTAGGTGTAGTAAAAACTATTCCAATTATGTGGCTCCTTCCATTTTCTGTTTTTTGCAGTATTTGCAACAGAAAATTTCTGCTACAAAGCCTTTCACAGTCCTGAAAAAAAACAAGTATGATTTACTGTAACATCATACTCATTCCATTTTCTGCAGCAAATGTTGCACAAAGTAACCATCTAGGAGGAACTACTGCTTTCTCTGGTACTACAAAGGCACAGGACAATTTACTTTTTTTAAATGGAATCTGCCAACCCTTGCTTTCCTTGTAAGTCCTACTTTTTTATTTAGAATTAATAAGTCTGTTTTCAAAAATAAAAGACTCTTAAGCTGTTCTTGGAAAGTATGTATACTGGAATTATTGCCCTCTTTGGTGTTGCAATAAGTTAAGACCTATTATAATGTAATATAACCCTGGGGTTATAAAAGGGTGGCAGACATTGTATTACATTGACTTTATTTTAATTTAGCAAATTGTTTTTTCTACCTTGCTGCATGAGAGCAGTAGTTCAAGGGGATATAGGGCATAATGGATTGGAACTGATGAACCTACAGTTATTCATTGTTTTAAACCAATAAGAATTGAGGAACTATGTCTATCTGCAGAGAAGTAATAATTGTTTTATTAAAAAAGGAGTAGAGTATTATAAATGATCCTGGGGAATCCATTCTACTGATATTAGGCTGCCACCTCAGGGGAATCAAGTAGTCATGTACTGTAAAGTCATTACTCTGGGGGGGGGCTATATAAAAAGTGCAAGTATAGCTAAAAGCAGGGAATGGTCATTTATAAAGCTATTAACTATTATATAAATACTCAAACACCTTATGACAATGCTGCAATATGTTTAGTCCTCCTCATTAATGAAAAATATAAAGTTTTTCTCCTACAACTGACATCATACTTGCATTACCATATAAATGGTCCGGTGTGTTCCTCATCATACATAAAATAGGAGATGCAGTATTTTAAAAAAGCTCATATTGCTCCCATATCAGTGAATCTCCCACTTACCGTCCTCATTCAATAAATTCAAAAGCCACACTTGTCCCAGGTTTCACCAAGTGTAACATCATTTTTTGTGACTTTTCTACTAACCTGCCCCTGGTTTTAAATGCTTCCCCTCTGTGCAAGCAAATTAACTACCTTATAAGTAGGTGAAATCAGTGATGACAACAGCAAAATGTTCATAGTTGCTGCACATTCACATACAGCTGTGAGTTCATAAACAGCATTGTTGTTTGCCTGAATCCCAGTGTAACATGCTTCTACAATGGTAGTTTTATTATTTATTTATTTCTATTTATTTATAACTAATTTGTGCTTAAGTGGCATTTAGTGATGGGCGAATCTATTCGCCAGGGCCGAATTCGCGGCGAATTCCCGCGATTCGCCGCTGGCGAATAAATTCGCGAATCACCAGCGAAATTTCGCTTGGCGAAAATTCGCCGAAAAAACGAGTCGCTCAACGTTTTTTGACGCGACGCTACGAAAATGACGCGACGCGATTTGACGCGACGCGATTTGACGCAACGCGCGTCAAAAGCATCCCGCGACTCGTTTTGCGAATTTTTTCGGCGAAGCGAATCTCGGGAGATTCGCCCATCACTAGTGGCATTCACATTTTGTTCTCCTCATTGATGTGAGAATCATTTCCAGCCACTGATACGTGCAGTACTTAAAGCAGGTTTAGTATGTAATCCTTTAGGTGCAAGCCAGTTACATGTGTTGGGCCACTAGAAATAGTAGTTATTTTATAGTGCTAAACTTATAAATGAGAGTAATTTTACCTATGATGTCCTTAAAAATAAACCAGGTTTACAAACCAGTGTTATTATTAAGTCTAGGCAGCCCTGGATTATGGGGCATATTTATCAAATTCCATACCTCCCAACTGTCCCTTTTTTGGAGGGACAGTCCCTCTTTTGAGAGCTCATCCCGCTGTCCCTCATTTGTACTGGAAAGTCCCTCTTTTCTCTGCACTGAACAGCCAGAAAAAGAAACAAAGTTTCTAACTTAATTGGCTTTTGGCAGAGAGCCCAGAACAGCTAACAGGTTCAAATAAGATACTTTGTAACACTTTTGAGATAAGAAAATAAGTAATTGTAACAGTTTAGATAAGGAGAAATATTTTCAAACTTTCATAACCTGCCAAATTTAATAAAATAAACAAGGTAATTAGGGGGTGTGGCCTCAAAAATAGGCGTGGTCACAAAAATGTTGCCGTGCTGTGGACAAAAAAATTTTTGTCCCTCTTTTTACATCCAGAATGTTGGGAGGTATGAAATTCAGACTGTAAACTTTCAATTTGATTGTAATTGGAATGCACTCGAAAACTCGCCTAACTACAAAAATACATGGTAATTTAACCTGTAAAACTGTATTGAATAAAAACTTATACGATAGCTAGCTAGATAGATAAGATAGCTTGAATACTGTGAAATGTCATCATTTCCAATGAGCCTGCAACCAAACTGTTCCTGAAGCATTCTCAAATTTTGCCTAGGATGTTCCTCATTGGCTTGTACATGATCTTGCCAGCTTTTAGATGTGAACTTTTACATCCAAGTTTTTTATTTTTTTGAGCTTAAGAAATCTCAGACCTTTGAGTTTAGAGCTAGTGAGCCATATTGCAAAAATACTTTTATCATGGTAAAAACTCATGAAGTGAAAATTCATGAATTAACCCTGTGTATTACTAAAAATGTCCTCATTAAAAGTGGAGATCTAGTTACCTAGTCTGAAAAAAGTGATGCAAGATATTTTTTACTTTAAATCGTGTCCCCCCATTTGAAAATGAACCATTTGTTATTGAGTTTATAGATACATTTACTACACCACAAATCAGGCCACCATCAGGGGGTACATTTGTACTGGGCCTGGGCCTAAAGGAGGGCTCTGTTGTTGAATAAGCCAGGGCAAATGCTCTGAATAAAATCAGCATACAAGCTATGAGCAGTGAGCACAACTCTTCAAAAGATATATTCATAAGCTGAGAATATTTTATTCTGTCTTTGCACTAGGTATTCTTTTCAATTTAGTAACAGTAACTAAGGTAAATTGCATTTGAATGCAAAACTGCTTAATAGAGCTTTTTTTAAGAGAGGAAAATGAAAGGAAGGTTAGCTTTGGAAAGAGTTTGAGATATGGATCATCAAGTCATGCTGTCGACTTTTAAAAGCATTAATTTTGATATAATTGCCTACAAAAGAGTTTGCGTCATACATTCCTACATTTGATTCTTCATACAGGATCCTGTATCATAGAATAATTCAATGAAAAATAAAAAAAATAGTTTTTCCTGAAAGCAGTGCTGTTACCTCATTAGGTACAACATGGATAGGAGTTCATGTAGCATGTTTATGAATTCTGCCGTTCTGAAATGTAATACAGCAAAATGTTCTTAGTTTAATCTTAAAGGGGTAGTTCACCTTTAAGCAACTTTTATTTTGCAATAACAAGACCAATTCTAAGCAACTTTTCAATTGGTCTTCATTTTTTTAATATTGTTTTTTAATTATTTGCCTTTTTCTTCTGACTCTTTTGGACTTTCAGATGGGGGTTATTGAGCCCATCTAAAAAATAAATGCTCTGGAAGGCTACACATGTATTGTTATATTAAGACTTTTTATTACTCATCTTTCTATTCAAGCCTCTCCTATTGATATTCCAATCTCTTGTTTAAATTGGCTCATGGTTGTTATGGTAATTTGGTAATATGGTAATAATATTTATTCTACATGGTGTATCTAATGCATTACATTTACACTGATAACTAGCCATGCCAAAGGAACCTTAATAACGCAATAGAGTTGTTTTAATGCCCTACACATAAGCCCACTGTAAAATAATGTTCCATATGTTAAAAAATGTATGGGGGGGAAAACGGTTACTGGAAAAAAAATTAGTTTTGCAACCTATCACCCTGAAAATATGAAAAGTCGCCAGTGCTTTTTGAACTTAGAAAAAATTTACACTTATTATGTAAGTAACTGAAGATTGAGGATGTTCTATGCACTTTGCCAGGTCAGAACTGGCAGAGGCCAGGGCCGGAATTAGGGGTAGGCAGAGTAGGCACGTGCCTAGGGCGCAAAGCTTTGGGGTGCCAGGCATGTACCTTTCACTGCTGACTTAGTCCAGCATAGTGAGTTGCGTTTGTCAGTAGTCCTGTGCATGCGCGCACATACGTGAAGGGGGGGGGAGAGCGTCCCTGAAGCGGTGTGCCTGTTTGAGCGCGAGCACATGCGCATGCATTAGTGAAGGGAGGGGGAGAGCATCCCTGAAGCAGGCGGTCAGCGCGCATATGCGCGCATCTCCTGCACACCTGGTTGAGGGGGCACCTCGGCTGGATGGGTTGCCTGGGCCGGCCGCTCGGCCTGGCCCGGCCCTGGCGGAGGCAATTCTGGCAATAGAGTTAAAGTTCAGTAAAATCCACATCTTTGTGAATTTGTGGAGTTATGTCCATTCACAAAAGCAATATTTGCCTGGCAATAGAGTGCAAATCAACACTAGCGTCTATCTCAGCCAGCAAAGTGACACCTGTGCCTGTTAGTAAATTGGTGAAGTGACTGAAAACGCTAACGCTGGCAAATCATTACCAGTATTAGTTACTTTGCCCTTTAGTAAATCTGCCCCAAAGAGAGAGCTTGAGAGCTTTGCCTTCTTCATTTTTAATAAGCCCACTGCTCCATTTGACTTGTATAGGAACTTTCTAGTGGAAGTCCTCTAGGAAGCCTTTGATACTCTTATTACTTTGCCCATATTGCTTTCAGCCACTTACAGTTTACAGGTATTTCACATGTAATAACCCCACCATTAGCTGGGCCTTACTCACTTGAATCTCTCTGTCCAAAGTTCCATGCATAAAACTTACAAAGTGCTGCTGAAAGCCTTTTGTATGGAGTATTCACATGTTCAGGTCCATTGAGTGTGGGCACAAATAGTTCCACAATGAATTGTGAATACATTGTGAATTTAAAATTATGTCAATGCTGAATATTGCCAAAGGTATGAGTTTTCAAGTGAAAACGTGTGTGATGTCAATGACACAAGTGTTAGGAACAGTGAAATAAGGAAAACTTCTTGAATTAGGCTATATAAAAGAGATGGATGAAAGTAGATTGGTTGTCAAGTATTATTGCCTAAGGAAACTGACCAATGACCGAAGCATAGGCAACAAATCAAAGGAAGTTTGTTGGAATGTTTAGTGCAGCGGCAGGTATGCCTTTGTAGACACAATGTAAGCATAGTCTGTTGTATACAAAAATCCATCAATTGCATTTTCCTTCAGGAAAAATTATGAGGATAGCATGAGGACTTTTAAGTCTTTCTTATGTATGACTGTCTTGCAACTTGTTAATTTTAACTTCTCTCAAAGCTTTAAGGTGTCATAAATTTACTTTTTTTATCTCATTCTTACACTAGAAGTCTTTCTTTGTTTCTTCTGAATGAAGAGTACTATTTCACACCTCTGAGTTATCAAGTAAAATATTTCAGCTTTATGCAGCTGCAAGAAAATATTTATATCTTCTGATTCAAGCTGCGGGGTGTAGGGTTTATAATGTCAAAAAAATATAGGAGAGGAAGCACGCCGGCACTGATCACTGAAGCTTATCTGATTGTCTTTGTTTTCTAACTGCCTTAGGATCTTTAATACCAATAATTTATTTCAAAGTAAAGTTCAAAAATAAAGGATAAAACATTTTAAAGAATCATTATTAATATTTTTATTTTTGGAATTATTAACCCATACTTACATTCCATAAGTTAGTATGAGGTAATAATTCCAAAAAAGAGCCCCTAACAATATGTAAAACAATAATGTAAAACAATAGAACAAAAGTGAAAATCATGGGGGCAGATTTACTACAGGGCACATTTTTTACCTCGGAAGGATCTGCCCTATTTCGTGCAACTCAGTCAGACATTAATCCACAACTGATTAATTAAGAATTATATTGCTTCATTATACATTTTGTAAAGGGACTAGGTTTTCCTGCAACTTACTTGCTGCTTTCAAAGTAAAACTCCCAAACTTAGTTGCCCTTTTATTAGCCACCAGTGGGTAACCCCTTGACTAAAGTTGGAAAGATTGGGAGCTACAACATGGAGCTGGTCACTGCTCCTGTATAAACTGTATTTATTAGTGGGTGTTGGTGAAATACTTAAAGTGGGCACTTATTAAAAATATCCAAAAAAGCAAAACAAAGACATAAGAGATCCTCTATTGTCCTAGACATGAGCCCACCCTAGAACAAATGTGGCATGGTGTGGCATGATGTGGCATGAGCTTCAAATGGTTAAAAAAAAATTATTTAGCCTTTACAACTTTTAAACATAATCCCACATTAAAATATGAAAAAAGGCAGTCTTTTTTAGGACTTTTCAGCAAACAGGATATGATGTCACTCGCATAAGATTGTTGAGGATGTAACTTCATTTTATTAATTCACCAGGTATAACCTGGTGAAACAGTCTCTTTGATAATTTGATAAACTTGATGAATTTGTGAAGTAATGATCTGTCGCCTGAGCAAAAATTTATTGATTATGAGCCAGACAATTCACCTTCCAATGGAATTCAGGATTCAGGTTTCTTATACTATCACTATTGTTATACATTGCGTTTTACCTGTGGCCTTTTTGGAACCTAGAAATAACTCTTGAAAACTATTTTTATTTGCACTTATGCCCTTTAGCTTATGTTCTGTATGCATCGAGTGGTCTGTATACAGACTGCACTTTAGGACAGAAATGTTTTGTTTGTTACAATTAACTCTTTCTCACAGTCTGTATCTCTTTGTATGCCTGTATCCTTCTTTATACAGGGAGGGACAGACTTATACAGTATGTATTACATTCAATATTAATCAATGCTGTGTTTTAATGTAAGAAAATCTGATGAGATTTTGCTAATGCAGAGAGTTAAAGTAGAATCACTTCAACACAATCAAAAACACCACTAACAGCATTTGTTGTGCTATACTTTCATGAGTGTAGAAACCTGAGCTTTGTCAGTGCTAAGTGGAAAAATGTATACTACCAAGGATTAGTAACTGGCGAATTTATTCGCCAGGGGCAAATTCGCTGCAAATTCCCGCGATTCGCCGCTGGTGAATAAATTCGCCTGATGAAAATTTGCTAAAAAAAATGAGTCGCGCATCGTTTTTGACACGACGCGACGCTCGTTGAAAACGACACGACGAAAACGATGCGATGTGCGTCAAAAACGTGCCGTGACTCGTTTCGTGAATTTTTTTGCCAATTCGCAAATTTTGCTGGAAATTCGCTAATTTTTCGGCGAAGCGAAACTGAATAGATTCGCCCATCACTACCAAGGATTTAACAAATTAAATAGAATTTACAACACAGAGCAGCTGATTTGCTAACATAGAGGGTAACTTGGACTAATGCAGATGGCAATAGTAATCAATCAGCTATTCGTTTTGTTCGGTCTACTAAAGCTCTGATACTTTTCCACTGATAACTGCACTAGTAAAGTTTAGCCCTAAATGGTAATTTTTACCTTGAGACTGCAAGTTATGACCTTGAAGTAAATATATGCACAGAATCTATATTTGTTAAAGTTTTATACATTCACATTTTCTATATGGAAATTGTATATATAGATGCATCAGTTAGAACATCTATCATTACATTAATGCTACCTGAAAGTGTGTCACAGTGATCCGGCTTTATTGAGTCTTTGTGAATTAAACAGTTGTAAAAAAAAGTAGATTCTTATAAATAGCTAAATGTCATCTCTTCATATCTTATCTCAGATCTTTATTAAATCTTGACCTGTCAGTCTGAAGATACAAATCACTAGAGTCTGCCATTTCACAGCCAAACATTGATGCACTGTCACTTATTAATTATATCAAATTTGCATAGATTAGGAGACTGCATTTGTGTGTTTTGTGTGTTCTCCCATTTACAGTAGTAAAAATATTTCATTATTGTACTTTGTTTATAAAGTGTCGCCATGTTAAGTAGAAACTGCTTGTCACTCACATCAGCCACTGCACAACTAAGACCAGTTTCATCAGGAACTTGTATAATTTTGAACTTTGGAAGAAATCCATGCAAACTATTCATACAGACAGTGCCCAGATTGGAATACAACCTGCTATATGGTTATGGCCAAGTTCTTTTGGTTCAGTAGCCAACCTACCTATATATTGTAAAAAGTAAACCTGAATTTCACCAAAAGATCTTAATGAGCATTCCCAGTTAGTTCTAGTTTGAGAGCTTGACTCCAGTAATCCTGCAGAATGAATTACTTCATCTACAACCACCAACAAATGATAGCAGGAATAAAAGGCTAGTCTTACCAACATAGTGGTGTGTTTGTAGACTCTGGCAATAAGTAACCCTAAACAAAAAATATGAGTTGCCTTGAGAGTATGTTTATGTCCAAATGTTCTTCCCACACTCATTGCATATGCTTTAATAAGGTTAGGGAGAAATAACAAATGCCATGAATTTGAGTTACCATACTATATCCCAAGTAGTATCTGAAAGGAAATTAATGTTTAAAGCAGTTTTAAGTACAGGTTGAAAATCAAGTATCAGGAATGCTGACCATTAAACAATTTTTGGTAGAGAAAGAAAAGAAAGATAAAATATATGACTCCATATTTAAAAGCTCAGAACCCTACATTCAATGGTTATACAGTATGTTCCCTTTCAGTAGTATCTTTACCAATGTGAATTGTATTACCTTAAAGCTCTTCAA
The DNA here is from genome assembly GCA_024363595.1 of Xenopus borealis. Taxonomy (NCBI): domain Eukaryota; kingdom Metazoa; phylum Chordata; class Amphibia; order Anura; family Pipidae; genus Xenopus; species Xenopus borealis. Next base: position 174,156,228 of record CM044431.1, read on the forward strand.
GAAAGATAATGTGACATTCCATTACCTGCCTTCAGACTTTAGGACACATGTATATATACATTGCTTATGGTCTCCCTGTGGGTTCTCTTGGGTACTTTGGTTTCTTCCCACATACATACAGGCAGGCCAATTGATTTCTGGTAACATATTAATTAATTAATAAAGGATAAGTAAACAGAAACATAGATATTTTATATTCAGATTGCAAAAAGAAAGGCAGCCAAAATAGTGGCCACAAAGAAAGTGGACAATATGTTTTCATTCCCTTCCTTTCAATTCACATGAGCCTCATGACTTGTGAGAAGTAAATGCAGCTCAAAGTCAATTGAATCAATTTTTCAGACAGATGTGGCAGATCTTTGGTGAGCAAAATTTCAACAAATACTTAATGCACAACCAAGGGGTATGTCTATGTCGGGAAAAATTTGGATGGGCTGTTTTAACTGTAACATTTTTTGGGCACTTTGTCTTCTTTAAGATGCACCTTGTATTATTTTTCCAGGCAAGCCCATTATTTTAAAAACATGGAAAGCATAGTACAGAACACACAAAATCATGAAAATTCCAAGAAAAAATTCCAAGGGTTTTGTACATTGTATATGCTCTATTTGGGTGCACATAGCCCAAGACCTTAATTTCTGGAGGTTATAGGAGAAAATACCTGTTAGCAAAAACATGGAATTTCAAACGTACTGCAACGAGACCAAACCACCAGACCACTCTTGCCTTGCGCTGGCAGTAAATACAGGGATTCTGGGCTATTTTCTTGATCAACACTGCTGGTGCACTTCTTGCATGAAGAAAATACTTGGCCATTCATATTAAGAGATTTATGGTGCACACTGAAAGATTGTCTGATGCTAATAAATTATACATTGAGTATGCATGTGCATGGTAGATATGTGTAGCTTTTTCATTTGATGTAAAATCATTTTGATAAATGATCATGGACGTTCATGTTTTAAGGGCTTAAACGCCCTAGAGAAATGCATTGGCCCATAGTGACAATGTGGGGAGCATGGTTTGATTAAAGCAAAAAGATGTTAATAAGGATGAGGTAGTGGAAGCAAGTCAGGACAATAGAAGAAAGAGATGAAAGCAAGAGGCAGGAACAGGAAAGCAAGTGGCAGAGAAGATTGGAAGAAAGAATCAGGGAATAGCATACAGATTATTTTCTGAGCGTAATTGGGATAAAAATCACAGCTGCATCAATAAATATCTAAAGTTTCTGACAAGGTCCTTTAATCAGAGGCAAAGCTGGCTGGCCAGGACCATGGTATCAGTGCAGCTACTGTCTCTTTGGGAAGATACTGAAAGCTTTGAAAGCCACAAGAACATGCTTGTTCATTGCTATTCCAAAGCAATTCATTTTGCATGGTGCTTTTCCTTTCTGGTGCCTTATTAATAGTAAGTAAGTTTTTTAAAGGACAGCTTTCACTGCCCAGAATACAATTTTCTGACCCCACTTATTTTTCAGTACTTGTGTGCATGTGTGATGAGTGTGGGGAGATATTGAAATGAATAATTACAGATAAAGCTAAAAGAATATTAAACTACCACCTCTGTTTCAGCAGCTTTTCTATTAAGCAGTTATTCACCTGAAGAATGGAAGAATGGGTAATGTGCAAGCCTAGTCTAGTGCAGTGAGAGAGGATTAGCCTCATAGATACTTTTCATGGCCTTTGAAATTATGGTACTTGACCCTGCTTCACCTCAACTATCTTATCGCTACTGTTAGTCATTAGAATCAAGACGGTGTTGCCTTTTCTTTTCTTTCAGGGAAAGGTATTACTTTTTAACATCAACTAAAAACATCAACTAAAAAAAACTGTGCTTGTAGCTAATTGTAACACTTGTATAATTAATCATACCATATTTATTATTCATATTGCAACCAAAATATGATTGAAATTTTCACAGAAGTTATAATGCAAGCAGCCAGTACAACATAACAGTGATTTTTTTTTGGTAAATTTTTAGTAAATTTTTTGTTCAAAACTATTTCATGTCCACAAGTTTGACCCACCCATAGGTCCATAGTAGTCATAGGGGCTAGTATTAACCTTATCCATAGTGATGGGTGAATTCCCGCGATTCGCCCTGGCGAATAAATTAGCGAAACACCAGCAAAATTTCGCCTGGCGAAAATTCACCTGACATAAAAAAATATGAGCTGCGTGTCAAAAACGTGCTGCGACTCGTTTCACAATTTTTTTCGCCAATTCGCAAATTTTGCTGGAGATTCGCGAATTTCTCAGCGAAACGGGGTAGATTCGCCCATCTCTACTTACCAAACATCCATGGAGAATGTCTACCCTTTGGAATGTCAATGCAATCCTCCATGTGGCAAATAAAAAATAAAAGGAGGTGCAGAGTGCAGCATTCAGGGGTTTAATCCAGTCCTGTGTTTATTGACTGGGTGTCTTCACCCACTGCCCTTCATGACTACAACATTGCCATACACAGTGCAACTTTGGGCACTTTGTACATATGTCCCTTGTTTAGTTCTTCAAAACTGAACCCTTTTGCCATGAAACTTTATAAGGAATTACTTTTCATTGCAATCCACACTAATAATTTAAATAACTGAAACCAGTTTTTTTAGGTGAAAGGATCTAACCTATGTTTTACTTGAAAAAGTTAATGTGCCTTCCTGAATTTCTGGGTTAAAATTGGAAATTTGGTTTTTACAGTTACCAGTTTTTCAACTTACCTCATTGGAGCCACGTCCATGGACATAAACTTGGAAGAGGGACATGACAGAGAAACATAACACACAGATACTTTGCGCTCATTCTCTTTTGTGTAGTTCTCATCTCTACTAACACTGTTATTAAAGAGACTTTGTTAAACAAAAACTATTCTTAGTGCACCATTTTTCCAACATCTATAGGGTCTTTAGAAGTGAATGCAGCATTGATAAAAAAAAACTGTTGGCATAGACTTTTCTCTATTTTTATCCTTAAGTTTAATATGCCACAAAGACACACATGAAAGCTCATTTATCAAAGATAAGAGCTAAAATTGTGGGCCCATGAACAGCATATTTGTGCTTGGATTGGTGTGGGAGTAGTTTCTAATGTCAATAATTGTGCTGTTAGGCAAGAGAAACCCCATGGCACTTGTGCAAGGAGTGCATTTGAGTATAATTTCTCTAACTGTGTCAATATGCACAAACATTTGCATCCATGTTAGCACACTTTCACTAGCAGCTGCATTTGCAATTGACCTTTATTGTGTTTTGTGCCGGTTTTTGGTACTCCTTCTACCCCCACATTTATGGAGAATGAGATCAAATGTGTCTGTGTCATGCTACATTTCTGCAACCTGTTGTGATGTTTGCACTGCTGCATTGTGGTAACAAAATAACGTTTAGCCATTTCAGTTTTATAACCTCAATGTAAAGGAAATAAAAATGATAAATGGTGTATAATTTTTATAAAACACTGCAATATGCCGGCTTTATATATAAAAAATGATAACAATAAAAATTATAAAACAGAGTCTGAAAAATATGTAATGACAATCACAATTCTGTATTTTTGAAAAATGCAAAGACCCCTCTAAACCCATCAGCCGCCTACAGTGAAATGTTATTTCTACTAATTGAGTTTCAGGAGAAATGCTATTAATTCTAATTCTCTTCTGCCTTTAACATGCAATTCCCTTGCTAAACCATTAGATGTCATTCAGGTTCATACACTCATACAGTATACCACATTCTATTGATAGCTCCATGTTCACCCCTTTTTAAATGGAATGCATCTGCAATGAATATAACTTGTGGTCATTCCTCTGTCATCCCATCCCATACTGTATTTTGTGGAGATGATAAACGATATATTTAGGTTTGGGGACTACAGAGTTATTTTATATGCTTCAGCCAGCTGTTGTGCTGCAATTTAAAAGTTGCAAATCCTTTTTACAGAAACATTTAGGGCATCTGGTCGATGTTTTTAGGGGGAAACTTTTTTGGAAAAAAACTTTTTAGAGATTTATCATACCCCAAAGCTGCTAAAAATCCAAATCTGAATATTCTTCATCTAAAACCTGTCTAGGTCATATAGAATGCAATGGCAGGGTTTTCGGAAAAAAAAGTCCTGTTTTCAAAGTGAAAATTCGATAAAGTTTTCGGAGAGTCAGTCATAGAATACCAATTGACACCCAATTTGGAGCTGAGTAGCCAGAGCGCTTACACTTTTTCTCTGTAATACCTTACCTTGTACTTCATCCAAACTAAGATATAATTAATCCTCATTGGAGGCAAAACAATTCTATTGGGTTTAATTAATATTTTAATGATTTTTAGTAGACAAAGTATGAAGATCCAAATTATGGAAAGATCCATTACCCAGAAAATCCCAGGTCCTGAGCATGCTGGATAACAGGTTCCATACCTGTATAAAAATATAGTTACAAGATGTCCCATGGAAAGCCATATTATGGTTGCCTCCTCACTCCTTTGCCAGCAATTTTGGAATACCTGTAATATCTATAGGAAGCATCGCGCCAGAGGAAATATTTCAGGAGGCTTGGTTGCTGGAATGCAAACAGATTAACTGGTATAGCAGAAAAAAACTCTCCACCTGCACCAAAACAGAGGGAATTAACTTTAAACTGTGTAGGGTAGATTCAAAGCTGCAGGGCCAAGCCGACTGGGCTATCCCCTGTACAAGTGCGCCCGAACACATACATAAGCAGTAGCAAAGGGTAGGGAGGGGAGTGACAGAGAGGAGAGGAGGGAGAGGCGTTACAGAGATGGGAAGGAAGTGATGGAGAGGGGAGGAGGAAGGGGGCGAAAGGGAGGAGGAGGAGGGAGGGGATCACTACAGTGGTTTATTGAACATGGAATAGGGGTAGTCAGAATGCGATTAATAGGTACTGCACCGGCCAAGTGCCCTCTTATGGTTGTGCTCTAGGTAGGTGCCTCTTCTGCCTATCCCTAGTTTCAATTTTTCAGTCTGAAGCGCCCACTCCCACATAGCTAGGTATCCCATGCAAAGTATCCACAAGCCACCTGCCAAGTTTCTGATGTACCTAATGAGAAGATAGCAAATCTATACTGTTATGCTTAGTGTAAAATTTGTGAACAGTGAAAAGTTTGGGAAGCACATAAAGGTCGATGGGCAGGTTATTTTCAGTGCTTTTTTTGTGCAAAGTACATTAAAGTCAGTGAGTGTTTTTTCCTGGCAATTTTTTTCCACCATAATTTTCTTGCACTTTTCTTACTGCAAAACTTTGCTGCCATTTTGTGGAAAATATGCTGGTGGTACAACTGGAGGAAAATGTCAGTCATCACTAAACACTAGTAGTGACCAAAGTGAATGCCAAGTTTGTGACCAGAAGGCTCACTGGAACACCTGTACTTATATATTACCGTAAGTAAGCTGCAAATTCATGGCTTCCTATTACCATCCATTTTCTTTCCTGAATGAAAGAATATGTAGCACCAGGGCAGATTACTGTTACATTGTAATATTAATATTACTACAAGCTACATAAATTATCTCTAAGTTGTATATATTTAAAGTCTTAGATGGAATCATTTATCCTGTGCTGGCCCAGATTTTAAAAAAATTGTGCCCAACCACTTCCACCTGAATCCCCCTGCTTGAACCCTGCCACTGCTCACAATCCTCTCACCAACCTGCTTTTTCTTGTCCATTGTGATCTGTTCAACTGAGGACTGAGTGGGCAGGAGAGTCAAACTGCTGTCAGAATTTCCTATCCTGTGATGTGGCCAGCAGGCGACATGCTACTATCCAATTTTGCCACCCTAGACTTGAGCCTTTGTGTCCTGCCCACACATTCAAGCCTGAACATACTGCAGAGAATCCATCATTAGATCACTATGTTCATTATAGAGATGAGCAAATTATTTCCCAGTGAAATTAACGGGTATTTTTTTATTCTGCTCTTTCAGCAAATGCCTCCTTTTTGTTTCAGCGTTTACTTAAAGGACAAGGAAAGTCTAAAATAATGGAAGAAATGCTGTATTTTGTGTACTAAACATAAACATGAACTTACTGCACCACAAGTCTAATCAAACAAATGATTTATGCCTTCAAAGTTGGCCACAGCGGGCCGTCATATTGTAACTTTGTTAATCATCTCTGCAAGACCAAGGCTGTGCCCATGCTCAGTGTGGCCTTGTCTAAGTTATCAATAAATTATCAAAACAGCACAAGCCAGCAGCTGATGCAGCAAGACTGATTAATCAGAATAAGCAGACCACACTGTGTCCTGTGTTGTCATGTAATCTAATATGGATTTAATAGTTTTTGTATTTCTTAATACAAACGTTCTCCAACTCTCCAGAACCAGTGGCTGCAGCTAAATAATCCTCCAAATAGAATCCCAGTGTATCTGTTTAAATTTGGTTCCATGATCTTTGCCCCTGCAGCTGGAGTTAGAAACAGTAAAGGGGAGTTAAAGGAAAAAATAAAATCCAATCCAAATCTCTACACAGTCACCTCCTGCTCTACAGGGAAACAAAGCTGCTTGAGTTCTGCATGCCTGGGAAGTAAGGCGTGGGTTCCCCCTGCTGTTCATAAATATAATTTTTCCCTGCAGAGCAGTTAGACACCATTTGATAATTCCTATCCACAGCAGTAAATGAAGGGAGAATGTCACTGCATACAGTCAGGTTTTTTATAAAAATGGTAGACATTTTTTTATTAAAGTATATTGGACAAAGGTTTCTTTTTCATTAAAAAAAGTAAAAATTGGATTTTATTATTTCGCCTTTACATGCCCTTTATCTAAATTTTCATTTATTCCATTTTAGCTACTGTACATGGCCAAACCACCAAATCTATCACTTTTTTTGGGGAGACTCTGCTCTGTTAGGGAGCCATCAGTACTACAGGATACCATAGGAATAGACACTCTTTATATAACATACCTGATTTACGAGAAAGAGAGAGACAGTTATTGGTAAAATGTGTTGCATATTGTTTAAGTCATCACATGATGCTGATGCAATATTTTGCTCCCCTTACTTAAAATGCAGGGCAGGGTACAAAGTATCTGACAATGGCATAATTTTTGCTTTTTTGTGATATGCTTTTTTGATGATTTTATTTCTTCTGTTGTTTGGTAGCCCTGCATTTATGGGGACAAGGCTGATAGAGCTGTGTAGATGCTCCCATCCCACCCTCTATTTACCATCTAACTTGTGCTTGAGTCAGCTTTCTTATTAAGTCCCAGGTGTTGCATCTAATATGTTACAGTTTTCCAAGTCCTGTATTCCTATACCTAAATCCTATTCTTTTATGCTTATCCTCAAATTACTTTTTTATGTGTTTATTTATTAATGTGGGCAGATACATCACATTAGGGGCAAGGAAACTGGCATATTGGGGATATGTAAGAACTATGAGAGGGGATGGAGGATTTCAGGGTCAGACTGGCCTGCTGGGGCTCCGGGGAAAAAACCCAGTGGGCCCCAGCATTGGTGGGACCCTAGGCCCTACACTTAGCAACCTGCGACAGCATAATAAAATATTTAATTTTTACCAGTCTGTGTGGTGAGACAGTGAATTACACCGCACGGTGGGCTCATCACCTCCCGTGTCTGTTGGTAGAAGGTCAGGGTGGCTCCGACCATGAGGCAAGGTGAGGACCATAGCAGCAGCAAGGTGCCTCAGATGGCAGCAGCCTGAGTTGTGTCCATCACTTCCACCCATAGTGCCTGCCAGGAGTACTAGTTGGAGAAGAGGCTACTGCTCACTGAGGCCCCTTGTTGTCACATGGTATCAATTTACTTGCTACTGGCTTCACTTAGCCTGGACGTAAATAGTATGTTTCAGGCAGTCAGGAGGAAGCCAAAATAAACCCCAGTATGCATTCTATATTAGGTGCGGTTTTCAAGCACATTCCTGCAGCAATAGTCATGGCTGAGCTCTTCTCTTCACATCAGTTCACCAGGCTCAGGCAGTATCAGCTTGGCAGTGGCACTCTGTCTACTGGCACATCATAATTACCTAACTTGGGGACTTTACTGGCTGCACTGATTCTGAAGCCTTGTTGCAGCATCACAGAAGGAGGTACAAGTACTGAATTTTGGTCTAACTAAACAAAAAGAAAAACATTATAAAAATGTTCTTTGTGTCACTGTTACTAGGGTGGGGATGAGCCGACAAAAAGTTGCAAGGGGGAATTATGCCTTTAAGTTAACTTTTATGTGATAGAATGGAAAATTCTTGGCAACTTTCAATTGGTCTTCATTTTTTATTTTGTATAGTTTTCAAATGATTTGTCTTTGAATTGATGAATGTTGTCCTGAGGAGTTAGCACTTCTGTGTTCCATTCTCTAAAAAATTGCTTGTTTTGTCTCCCCACTGTATAGATCAAAGCCATCTTCACAACACTGGACAGCATAGACAACATTGCTCTTCAAGTGCTTTGGTGTTCGGCTTTTAGGGTGCCCCGACTTCTGTCTTAGGGTGTTGCTGGTTTTGAATTACACAGGAATGTAATGTTTTTTTTGAAAATTCTCTTAAGTTTTTCTGATGTTCCAGTCACATATGGAATCTTTACTGTATGTTGCACTTATTGCTATGCTTCTTCCATCTATTTATTTGTTTGTTCTTTTGGATCTTTTTGGCTTTAATTTTGTTTTGATAAAGGACCAGTCTGGGTATACAAATGTTTTTAGAGCCCCTTTCAGATGTTTTAATTCTCTCTCTCTCTCCTTTTTGCCTTTGCACTGATTGCCACAGTTTCAGCTTGATGGTATAAAGTACTTATACTCCCCAGTTTACTCTATATTCCAGAAGGTTATGAGAATCAATCAGCAAATACTGATTGGTGTTAGTTAATGTTTGATTAATATTGCACAGCACAAAAATGCCTGTTTCACATCTTCCCTAGTGAACTTGATGCTTTTGTATTGTGTGAAAGCTGGAACCTCATGTGCTTTAATTTTGACCCAGGTGTTGTCCACATACAGTATCTGAACAAATGACTTGGTGATGTTCCCTTGAAGGTATTCAGGTCTTTCTTTTCCACTTTGTCAATGTAAAGGTTCACTATGATTGGAGACACAGGCAAGCCCATGGCACAGGCATGATTTTGTCTACCAAAGTTTTCCTCGCTGGTATCTCACTTTAAGTGGTATAGTGAATTTAGATTGTCCTTGTTTCAGTAGTCCTGGTTTCTTAATTCTGAATAAAGATCCAGGCTGAAAGTGCACTTCTCTTGCACAACGTTTTCTGTAAGTATATGCCTTGCATTTGGTTTGTTGATGTTTGACAATTTCAGCAGTAGGTTTTGTAGGAACAGTATATTGTGGAAGTTTGATGTCTGCAACATGTAACTTAGTGTGCATCTGTCTGCCATGTAATAATTCAGCTGGAGATGCTTGGATTGTTGCATGGCACGTGGCTCAGTAGTTATGTAGTTCCTGTGAGACAGCCTCACTTATAGAGTAGGGCAATTGCCTCAATTTCTGGTGTACTGGTTTTACATTTGGTCTCAGCTTAACTTTGTGTACAAAGTTCTTTGCACAACCCAATGAAATGTCACTTTATGGGGAAATTTTCTTTGCACAAGCCAATGAAGTGTCACTTTATGGGGAAATTTTAGACACAGGCTGTGTGGCAGGCACTGGTGCTGTAGTAATGACTAATTGTAGGTTTAATTCAGCAAAGAGATCCCTTCCAAGTATAGCAGTACCCTTATTCATAATGTAAAAGTCACATTCTGCAGTATTTTATTCAAATTATAAAGTCAATGGCAAGCAACCAAGAACAGGGATTGGATCCTTTAAGTAACTAACCCGTCTCAGCGCAGGTCCAACAAGCGTATCTTTTGCAAAACATCAAGAAAATATCCTTTTGTAGTATAGAAACAGCTGAACCTGTATCAAGCATCAGTTTAATGGAGTGTCCCTTGTCAGCAGAAGAGTTATTGACAGTGCAAATAAAATTGCCTGGAATAAATATATCAGCTTTATCCACACTTAATACTGTAACATTTGTAGTTGTGAGTTCATGAACATCTTTAGCAGAACTACAGCAGACCTTAGCAAAATGACCTACCTTTGAGCATTTATGGCACTGTACAGCTTTTGCAGGACATGTTGCATAGTTTGCAGTGTGTTGTGTTGTACCACAGCGGAAGCAGTATTTTTTATTTGTATTTGCTGCACAGTTTTGCAGTGAATCCCTTTCCTTAGCACTGTATTTTTCCTGTTACTGTGCATTATTTGGCCACAGTACTGGATTCACACTATGTACATTCCCAGCAGTTCACTGACTGAGCATTGTAGCCACTGCTGTTTCAATTTGGCTAGCACCTGTAATAGCCTTTGCAAGGGTTAAACCCTGCTCTAGGAGCAGTCTCTCTCTGATGGGAGGTGAGTTAGTTTTTTCAACTATTTGGTCTCTTAGTAGTACATCCGTTAGATTCCAAGAGTCACAGGTAACAACCAGCACTACAGCTGCTACAAATTGTACTGTTTATTTGCCATTATGTTGTCCAATTGGCAGAATGTATATCTTTCAGCAAGTACAACAGTGTAATTATTTAATGCAAAGTTAGGTGTAAAACTCTGGTCTAAAATGATTTATCTTGGAAATAAGATAAACGTAAAAACTGAAAGTTTGCTGTAGTCTCCTTTTACACAGCATTTTACACCACTTACACCACACCAAAAAAATGCATTTTCATTTTAAGTATTAGTCTGTTTTTTT
>CM044431.1:174179592-174195886 GCA_024363595.1 Xenopus borealis
ATAGATTCATTTACCATAATGAAAGCTTACATCAAGCTAAAATGAAAATAAAATCAGTAAAAAGTTCACATTGTTGACCACTTAAGATGCCTTGGAAAAATAAATTCATGTGTCTGTTGCATCTAAATAAAACCCCACTAAGATCACTATGATGGAAGACATTATCAGAGTGGAGAACAAGGTAGAAAAGTAATTTGCAAAGAATCATAAAATTTAGAAACAAAACAGAAGGATTCATTGTTAAATTCCCAATCTAAAAGCAATTGCAAGGAAGCCAGTCTTTGTTATGTATATAAAAACTCATTTTATTGCTCATTGTTTCACTTTTCTTGCTTTTTCCTCCTTTCCTCTTGTGAGGGGGAAAAATGAAAGCTATAAAAAGCACTAATTTTTATACAATCAAAAAATCAATTCTCTGTGGGATCAGAATGAAGGTTTGTCTGCTGTAGCAGAACTTCTCTCTGTGAAATGGTATCACTCTTAACAAAAATCAATGTCTCTTTAAAAAAGGCTTATTGAGGCATAATGGGCAAGAAATATTAAAATACCTTCCATCAGGTTATGCTTAGGTATGTGGTTGTGTACCACTTTTGCACCTAAACATTCAGACAGAAATTAGTAGATAAAAAAACACATTAGCATTTAAATTGTAACCCGTCATCAGTGGTTTATACGATTTGTTACTGAGTGCTTACATTTTGTTTTGATCAGCCTTTGTAACAAACGGTTTAAGTATAATCATAAAACATACTTGCACATAAATTAGTAGCAGTTTGCAAAATTCAAATGGAAAATAGAAAGTTCACCTTCAAACCCCCCCCCATTAATAATTGTAAAGGTTAAACCTGCTAGCTCTTGGTTGTAATGTGCTAATCCCTTACTTATCTGAATGCTATGGGCTGGATTGCATAAACCTTGTTGTTCCTTGCCTGCTCTTCACAGACACTTTTGCATGGTCGGTTTCTTATGAGGAATGGAGCATCTTGTGACTGGTGCAAAATTACTTAAAAGGCAAGAAAAGGTTAATTCCCTGAGGGTTTAAGACATGATAGGCACCCTAATGAATTAGCTCCCTCTTGCATGTGCACCAGCCCACTGTGAACAGATTGTAGCAAGCGCACAAGAGTGGCTATAGAGGAAGAGACCCCACAGTCACCCTGCCCCCCCTCGCAATGGTTGGTCTTAGTAATGGGCAAATTTATTTGCCTGGGGTGAATTTGTGGTGAATTTCCACGATTCACTGCAGGCAATTAAATTTGCGAAATGCCAGTAAAATTTTGCCATAAAATCCTTTGAATTGGATATTCAAATTAGAAGGATTTTCATTCCCAAACAATTCCAAACAATTCCCATGGTCGAATTCATGTGTTTTTTAACCCTCAAATTCGACACTTAGTAAATCTGCCCCTTACTGTATACATACATGCATTTATAACAGGTTTGTATTCTTAAATTAAAAAAAAAAAATTGGCTTTGTGTTTAATTGAAAAATATCTTTTATTATAAATCTTTTTCTGTCTGGATGACAAGGTCTGGCGCAAGGCCTTGAAGACACTCAAGGGGAGAAAAGACAGCAGGCAAAGTAAAGCCTAATCCATTTAAATAGTTAACAGGGAGGGATCAGCATTAAATACATACACATTAGGAAAAGCTGGGCTTCACAGAAATCTAAAGAAACAGTGTGCATATATTGGAGGACAGGTGGGTGTATGACATTTAATTAAAGGGGTTGATGAAAGCTTAATGACATGACATGAAAATTTATTGCAAAATGAAGGACCTCTTTCATATAATTTTACTGTAGTACTGGTGCAACAATGAAAATGTATAGTAGAGTGGAAACAACTAGGTAATTACGTAAGCTTAACATTGGGGGATACAGAAAGGAGTTACCTGGGTGGGGAAGAAGATGTGTCAGGGAATGTGATTACAACTCATATTGCCAATAAAGAAAATTTCGAATAAGACAAACTTTTGATTACCCCTAGAGAATTCCAGTATTGGAAAACTGGAAAATGTAAGGAAGTAAGATGATGATGACGATCATAACAATAACAGAAGAAGGTAAAGACTCATAACTAGCACAGGTGGGTTTTTGCTACAGGCAATTTGAGGTAGTGTTATACAGTATATGGGAGAAGATTTACAAAAATTGCTCTAGGCATTTTCATTATCATGCTATGATGGTATGCTTGCTACCAAAAGTATGCCAAGTGATGCCAAAATAATAGGAATATATTCTATATATTTCTATTCAATAAAAATTGTAGCAAGACATGTCAAAGGGAGCAATACATACAAACATTATAATTACATTTGAAATGCTAGAGTCTGGAAACCAGTTAGAGCTATGTTTAAAAAAGCATGCAGTCCACTGAAATAATTGTGTTTAAAAGTAAAAATAACAAAATGCACATGAGTTATGTAGAAAACTGCAGATTTAAGAGTTCATATTACCATTCCCTGGTGATGTTGAAGATTTAAGAATTGAACATAAAACATACAATGGAAGCATACAGCTCAGTCTAACCTTTGTTTTAGATTTATTGGACAGCTGGCAGAACTGATTCTGTTGTCTTACTGTTTCAGAAAAATTCTTTGCCAAGGACCTGAAATCTATACTACGACTGTCACAAAATGTCCAGTGAGTATAATTTTATCTTATGTATATTATTTGTATGTACTATTCATATTATTTAGTGGGGTAGTGAAGGGTCACTTGTGGCTTTTAGAACTCATGCAGTTGTGCCCCTTGTAAACAGGCTTTTATGTTTTTTTTTAACAATTTAATGTCCTTCTTTGTAGGTGCAAAATGAGTCCATCAACTGGCAGTGATTCAGTAAAAATGGCATATACAGGTATGTGATCTCTTACCTAAAATGCCTGGGACCTGGAGTGTTTTGTATATTATTATCATGGTCAAATGGGGCCATCAGGGGCACCCCTCGTCCAACCTAGCCAGCCTACATGCATGCAGGGACGAATCTCACCCAGGAGCTGCTTGTGGCCCCTGGAAACCTCTTTTGTGCTGCTGCCTGAGGCACAACACCCCTGTGTGCATGTGTGTGCCCCTTACTTCCTCCTTTGTTGCTATAAGATCAGAGGCAGTGGAGTGGCTACATTCTGGGCCAGATAGTGGACTGGGTTACCAGGGCCCATCGGGATTTTTCCTGGTGATCCAGTCAGGGGCAGCAAAGAAGCTATGTTCTGGACAGGGGACTGGGCTGGGTTACTGGGGCCCATCAGGTTGTTTTCCTGGTGGCCCAGTCCAACACTGATTTTTATCATCCTTTATTTACTTGCTGGTATGGTTTTTGGAAATCTTAGAACCCTGAGAAAACCCATTCAAGCATAGGAAAACATGCAGATGCTGTGGCTAGAACAAAATATTGAACCCAAACATAGTAAAACAGCAATATTAATAACTGTACACTGCATTACTAATAGGTTCACATACACCATACAGCTTATTTATAAATAAAGTAAAGGCCTCTTAAGTCATTTGCATGCTAATGGGTAAATACTGTACACAATGCACCCCCAGTAGCACTTGCATCTGGTCACTGCACTCTGCATCTGCTATACCCCTGGCAACTACCCCTACTTCATTAATTACCCCTCACCGCAGATTCCAGTTTTGGAGTTCACGGCAGCCATCTTCTTCTTCTTCGGTAATCTTTGTGTCTTCTTCCGGCTCTTCTGCAATTCCCGTGTGCTTTGGTGTATGCTCAGTTGTTCAGAACCGGGAAATTGCTCCAACTGCGTATGCACCTAAACGCCGCTCAATCACAAAGATTACCGAAGAAGAAAATGGCTGCCGTGAACTCCGACTCTGGAGGGGTAAGTAAGGAGCTGGGGAGGTTGGAAGGAGGATGGAGGTGGATCTACGATGGGTGTGGGGCAGGTTTTTTTTTAAATGGAGTTTGTTCTCCTTTTCACTCATCACTCAATTTAAAGCCCTGCCTATAATATGGGGTGTACCAAATATGAGGGAGCAAGGCACATTTTTGTACAAAAACATGTTCCTTTAGTAAATGAGTCTTATACACATCAATAACACAACCTGATTGTTTGGCATTAACATGGATTTCTAATTGCTTAGTTAACATCAAGCACAATGAACTGTCTTATTATAACATACAAAAGGCAAACTGGTAATCAGTACTAAAGAATTGTTTGTTTAAACTGAAACACCGGGGAATGACATTCTTGTATTTAAGAACTTTATGGAAAACAGGTTTTTGGGTAGTAGAACTCCCCTCTTCTGATTTTCCATTTCTAACAGCTCAATGGTGCGTGGATTTCATTACATCAGGATAGAATTGTAGGGAGGCTTGTTTTTTTATTCAAAAACTGTATCTGTGGCACACATTTAATATCACATTTGCTCACTGAATTGAGTAAAGATAGATTCTCAGTCCCTCAATGTGGTGTCATGCAGAAAATGAGTTTAGGTTTTGTACTTTCAGATAAATTTGTAACTTCAAAATATTACCTCTCAGTGGGAATGAAGCTCAGTGTACACCTGTTGTGGTAATCTATGTTATTAATGAACTGCAGAATTGAGTATGCAGATAGTTGTAGTAAGGTCACACATGAAATGAATTATGCAGTATTAACCCCAGTGTTTTAATCAGTTTCCCTTCTAATATTTATATGTTTTGATACAGACAAAGCCAAAGTTATTGAACCTAGGATAAGATTTTGTTGACATTTCTGTCAGCATTGCTTGTATTAATAACCTCTAAGAGCAGAGATGCTGATGAAAGACCAATAGTGAGAGTGTCTCTATAGCATCAGCATAAAACAGGAGGTCAAAGGCAGACATTAGTACGCAATGCACACAGCACTTGCATATGGTCCCAATGCACAATGCACAATGCACATTTTTTGAAAACAAACAAAACAATTTTGTTTTCTCCACCAGCAGAAAACAAAGGTGGATAAACACTTATACAGCTAGAGACCTTACCATGGCTGTAGACCAGTGATTTTCAACCATGTGCCTCCAGCTGTTAAGGAACTACAAGTCCCACAATGCAATGAAGGAGTCTGACAGCCACAGTCAGGCAAATGCATTGTGGGACTTGTAGTTTCTTAACAGCTGGCGGCACAAGGTTGAAAATCACTGCTGTAGACAATGACGTTAATGACACCTGGGAGGGATTAGATAAGAAAATACCCAGGTGTACAGTACATTTTTGGCAGATATCTCCCCATCCATATATGTAATACAGGTATGTGATCTATAATCCAGTAACCCTTTATCCACAAATCTCTGAATTAGGGAAAGGCCATCTCCCATAGGGGTAAATTTAGCAAAGAGGGAAGTTCCGCCACTAGAGGGAAATTCCGCCGCTCTCCATTCATTTCTATGGGATTTTGATATGACTATTTATCAATTGGTGAAGTGAAAGTTCACCCTTTGATAAATACGCCTTTAAAAATCCTATAGAAATGAATGGAGAGCGGCGGAATTTCCTTCTAGTGGCGGAACTTCACTTTTTGATAAATATACTCCATAGACTCCATTTTATCCAAAATGTTTAAAAATGATTTCCTTTTCTCTTTAATAATAAAACAATACCTTGTACTTGATTCAAACTATGATTAATTAGTCCTTATTGGAAGCAAAGCCAGTCTATTCAGTTTATTTAATGTTTACATGATGTTATTGTAGAATTAGGCATGGTGATCCAAATTACAGAAAGATCGATCATCCCGAAAATGCCAGGTCCTGGGCATTCTGGATACCAGGCCCCAGATACACTTCCCTGTATATATCTCTGCTTACGATGATAGGGTGTTTCAGTAGAGCATTGATGGTTTCTCTGCTGACAATTATCCATGTGTGGAGAAAATGAAATGCGTGACATGGCTCAGTTAGAAACATAGTGCATGGTGAAAGTTGCCATTTTGTTCACAGAATTCCAGTGTTCTTAATGTTACATCCAAAGCCAAGTGTGTCAATAGACCTGCAAATTAGAGTTTTTTTGTACATCATGTTCACCAAACAATTTCAGGGGGGACCATATAATCACTTCTGGTGTGCCAGTGCATGCAGTTTTAAATCAGCTTGTGATACACTTGGCGCAAGTCAATATCACATAATCACACAACCTGCTGCTGAAACCCTGGGTATATTGCCAAATCCATGCTAGTGTTAATTTCAGGAGTTCCTTGGCCTCCATATGTGCCCTTGTGAGAACCACTGAATCACTGACAGACAAAAAAAGAACAAAATGTGGCATTTAAACCATTATATTTGCTATTAAATGGTTGATCAAAACCTTATTTTCTAGTGATGTGATTGAGCACACAAAAATTAGACCCTTTATTGTGCATCATCCATATGTCCCTCCAGACAAAGTGTTAAATACATATAGCAAATGTTAAAAAACATACTTTTTAAAATGACAATAGTAGTAACAAGGCTGACAAAGTACAGGGAAAGGAACTCCTTATCTTTTCTCACAACCCTCTATTTATGTACACATGGGATTCTTAGACGAATCCCCTTTTAGATGGTATTCCTGATCACTGGTGAGAGTATATGCAGGGAGACTCCTGTTATTTTTGTCTTGACTGATATATCCCTCAAGTACACACAATAAAGTGTACTTGCACTTTTGCATTGTTCCAATTGAAATAGGAGAGGTGGCAAGCGGTCTAACTGCCAGTGAAGAAATACTACACGTGGCCTTACACAGTAAACATCTTGATTTGTTACCTTGACCAATTCATAGTAAATACTGTACCTTAGACAAATGAGGTCCCAACTGCCCTTTTGCAAACAAAACTCTTTTCTGATAAAATAGGCTGTTACAGGTTGTGAGAGTTTCAGGCTTCATCAGGAGAAATCCATTGATGGTAAAAAAAGGAACATAGCATGACTCTTACATTCCTGCCTTGGAAATGCTATGCTATTACAGTTTAGAGACCTGCAGCGGGTCGGGTATCCGCAAAATCCTGCAGTACCCTGCGGGTTGCATGTAGAAGTTCCGGGTGCGGGTATAGAAGTGGGTCGGTGGTTCTTTGGGTTTGCGGGTTGAGGGTCGGTTTTTACTCCTTTTTTCTGAGCATGTCTACTTCCGATGAAGTCACTTCCGGTTTACAATGGCAGCACTTCCTGTTTTACTCCTTTTTTCTGATCATGGCTACTTCCTAAGATTTGACCTCCGGTTTACAATGAAAGCGCTTCCTGATTCTTGATGGTCAGTGGGTCATCCAGGTTGCGGATTAGGTATTTGTGGGTTGGATCGGGTCACGTGTCCAAGCAGGTAAGAATGTGGGTCGTGGGTCCGGGTTGCGGATTGCAGGTTGCGGGTACGGGTCCCAGGACTCTATTCCAGTTCCCAGTCTGTTCACAAGCCTGTTAACAGGTCTCTCCTGTACTGAGAAATAGACACTGCTTTCAATACCAAATAATTCTAAAACTGCATTAAAGAAATGTGTTTAAAATTACATCTTCATTTCATAAGAATTGCATTCATTTTTTAATTTAAAAAAACTTGAGTTCAGTTGCCTTCAAATCTAAATTTTCTTTATATACTACCCACCATTCCACCACCTTATTGTATAATAAAGAATAAAGAATGCAGAACATTTTACTTACCATTCACTGTATTCTGTTAGCATTTGTGTCATGCAAGACTACTGATTTTCTCATCACTAGTCACAGTATCTCTCTTATATGTGACGTGTCGGTGTGCATGTGCAAATTGTGCAACGCGCATGTGCGAACAGCGCCGCTGGAGCAGAGCTGAAAAAAATTATCTTTTTAAAAAATCCTTCTATCAGGAGAGGGGGGCCCCGACCCTCATCGGCCCCTGTCAGGCTTTTTCGCAGTGTCTCGGCCAGTCCATCCCAACAGAATTATCAAATTGATTACTTTAAATCATGTCAATTAAGAGAACTCAAATATTTGTGTATTTTTTTGTAGTAAATTCCAGGAAATTTGAAATTACTTTTGTACCAAGTTTTTTAATTAAACTGACCTAAAAGAATCACTAACAATAGAACTGCACCCAGTTTGCAAATCACACATATGTGACTGATATCACTTATTTTTTCCTAGAGCTGCAATAGAATTTTCCAGCTGGTATTAATCTTTTGTTATCAGCATCTTGTGCCAAGTACACAGCTGTCTTTCTTATTCCCCCCAGCTGGATAAAAAAGGTTGGTTGCAGAGGGTATATGTGTTTATTGTTCCCTTGACACCACTGTCAAGAACTATCAGGTGAGATTCAATTAAAACAATATATCTCTTTATGCCTGGAACAATGAGCAGAAAATGAGTAGACTATTAGATCAGTGTTTGAACAAACTAATGAGCATTTGAAAATGGTTCCTTTTTCCATCTGACGTAGAGTAGAGGACATTATAGACAGATATTTACTTTTTTACATAGAATAGAACAATCAACTAGAGATTTCCCCTTTAGACTTGAGGAACTGAACTGGTTCTTCACAGTGAGGCCAGTGAGGTTGTGGAATTTTGAATTACAGGCATTTATTTGACCTGTTATGCAGAATGCTTGGGACCTGTGAATTTTCCAGATGAGTGGTCTTTCAGTAATTTCCAAAAAGTAATTTAAACATTAAATAAACCTGAAAGGATTGTTTTGCCTCCATTAAGGATTTGTGAGATCCTTAATGCCTGAGAACCCATACAGAAGACTGGTAGTGACAGAGAAACTTTGTTCATATGGTTTCTAGAAAACAAATTCAATTTGCAAAAAAATGGGCACAGGGTGCCAATAAAAAAACATAGCTTTCGGGAGATTGCTAATTTGTCAATTGATGTTTTTATGTTGTAAGCTAACATGTTATTTCCAAATTTGTCTTAATGGCACCTAGAAAGTTTATGTAGGTACAGTATTATTAACAGGTGAGGCCAGGCACCTGAACAGGCCTGAGTGGCCACAGTATTCATTCTACCTGAAATCTGCTTTGCATTGTAGAGCATTCTGGGGGAATTATACCTTCTCTCTTGGGTTTTAAACAGTCACTATATTTAGCCAAAATGCAACTATTCTACTATCAGAACTATCAGCACTGCAAAGGACAAATTGCACATCTGACATTATTTTGGGGACTCTGAAGTACATATGGTAAAAAAGTCCCTATTACTCTTGTAATTAAAGGGGGCATTGGTTTGGCCTATATTTATTCTCCACATTTACACCAGAATGACCAAGGCTGATTTAATTTACATTTTTTGTCATAGCTTTATGGATTTGTATACACTATCCCCTAGTAAAATTGTAGCCTTTGCAGTAAGAAAGTGCTTGCTGATAACTGGTTATATGATGCTCAGAAGAGAGAAAGACCAGTGACAAGATGGAGAGACTCCATCACAACAATTTTGTTGATTTTGCGAAGGCTGAATTTAATTGCTATTTATGATCATTTGCGTCAGTGTCTGTTGCTGGCAGGGGGGTTACTGCGAGACAGCTATTTAAAAAATGTGAGGTATTTTGGATTCACAAGCTTCTGATCCTTATTCCCTGGGTTATGAGCTTTATGATTGTCTATGAACAGTCAATTGTCTCTGTATATAGGAAACAAAAAAATGTTTTGTGTACTTACTAAACATAACCCTTTTGTGAGCTCTTCTACTGGATACAATGTTATACCACAAAGCAGTGCTGTCTTATTTCTTTTTTATACTTTCACACTAGTAATGGGCTCACACTGGGCAACACAACACAACAGAGTGTATACTGTATATATATATATATATATATATATATATATATATATATATAAATCAGCAGGAATTCACACCCTGATGCTGCTATTGTGTTGTGTATTCAGTGCAAGACAAATAGCGCATTTAAGAGACTTAGAAATAAGTAATTATTTATTCATTAATCCAGCCACATTACATGATTTTATGAATAAATAATCTCTCATTTTAAGCAGGAGTTTGCTGTTATTTAGCCAATAAATAGTTATCTGTTTATCCATCTAAAAATACATGACATTATAGCCCTCAGTATAAAATAATAAGATATTAATTGCTGCAGTAGAGTATTTTCCAATAATCATTCGTTTTTTAATAATTTGCTGAAAAAAGCACAATGTTAAAGCATGACAGAGAATGCTAAGGGCTCTAGCTAATCGGTCACTGAAGGACTGCAAGCTATATTATTAATTATAGTAAATTAATTTCAGAAAGAGAATATTGTACTGATTATTATACAGAGTTGTAATGGAAATAGAATATAAAAAAATGAAACACAGTGCACTGTGTAATGTCCAGGCTTTATTCAAATATATATCTATATATTTAATGTATATATGTTTGTATATTTAAAGAAATGAAACATATTTGCATCCAAGGATGATGAGACACAAATATTACCTATGAGAATCTGATAATATTTACTGCATGCAAAATATTGCTACTTTACAAGCAATATTTGATACATTGACTAATCCCCCCCCCCATGCACTATTAATTTTTGTAATTAAATACAACTTTCCCTCAGTGTTGGATGTTTAACATATTTCTGCAGTGTTAGCACAAGAAATATTCCTTGTAATTTGTTTTTAAATGCTTTGATTAAGCTGTTTCATTCCATAGCAGATGCTTTGTGTAGGAACCATGTGCCGTTAAATATTGCCTCCTTGATTCATCTATTTTTAATCCTGCATAATGGAAGAAAATCACACTACCAGTGAAATCGATTTGATACAGGTCACCACAGGCAACCGTTAGGTAGCTTAACACAATAAATAAATACGTCCTTTTTAGATGCCAGTGCAGTCTGAGAGGTTACCATTGTGGGTGATTAAGAAAACAATGATTTCAAACACAAAGAAGCATCAGACATGACCAAGGAAAAATGCAAGAGATTTTCACAAGATAAAGATGTTATGCCACTTGTCTTGTGACCCATTGTACCGTATATTATATTTATTTTAGGGTCTGTCTTAAGAGAACTTGTTTTCATTATAGCTCTTCAGAGAGCTTGGCATAACAACAGCACTTAAGCATAATTAAGATATTTTTTCATTGCTAGCCCTGTTTTCTCTTTTCTGTAATTTATTTTACATATACAAAAGATGGTAACTAACGTTATAGCAAAGATTATTTAGGAGATAGTCATGGCCTGGTTCAAACAAGGAATATAGATATAAACAGAAACCTGACACAGGAAAAGATAGATAGATGTGCAAACACAGTAGTTACTTAAAAGGATACTGTCATGGGAAAAAATATTTTTTTCTAAATGCATCCGTTAATAGTGCTGCTCCAGCAGAATTCTGGACTAAAATCCAATTCTCAAAAGAACAAACAGATTTTTTCATATTTCATTTTGAAATCTGAAATGGGGATAGACATGTTATCAATTTTCTAGCTAACCCAAGTCATGTGACTTGTGCTTTGATAAACTGCAATCACTCTTTACTACTGTACTGCAAGTTGGAGTGATATCACCTCCTTCCTTCCCTGCCCCAGCAGAACAATGGGAAGGTAACCAGATTGCAGCTTCCTACACAAGATAACAGCTGCCTGGTCAATCTAAGAACATCACTCAATAGTAAAAACCCATGTCCCACTGTGACTCCTTCAGTTACATCGAGAAGGAAAATCAACAGCCTGCCAGAAAGCACTTCCCTCCTAAAGTACTGGCATAAGTTACATGATCAGGGGCAGATGGGAAATTGACAATATGTCTAGCCCCATGTCAGATTTCAAAATTGAATATAAGAAAACCTGTTTGCTCTTTTGAGAATTGGATTTCAGTACTGAAGTCTGCTGGAGTTGCACTATTAACTGATACATTTTGAAAAAAAAAAAACATGTTTTCCCATTACAGTTTCCCTTTAACCACTTATAAGTAGATAGTGAGTAAAATCCTATATTTCTGTTATGAAGAGGCAAGTATTATCTATTAAAATACCTTAAGCTTAGATAAATGCCTGTCCTCTCTAAAAAATCGTAAAAATTTACTTCTGAACCTCTAGAGGAAGTCCAGCTCAAACTTTAGAATGGTGTAATGATGTAAAATTGTTATACTATATACAGATGCAGTCACTTGGATTTGTAAGTTAAATGCGTCGTGACTCAGGGCTAATTGAAGAAACGGTGTTATCTAAAGTTATCTTAACTCATTTAATGCATTTAACCTTTTCATTAGCATACCAAAGCTCCATTGTTTTCAATGGTGAACTCTTTAATTGGATGGGATGCTGTGACACAATATTCTGTGCTAAGTGTGATAAATGAGATGGATGAGTTAAGTCACGACGCATTTAACTCACAAATCCAAGTGACTGCATCTGTACGTTTCTATACATACCGTATGCTGCCTTCTTCATTATTCATCATGCTAGTTCTATGTAGTAACTATCATACTGATAGAACTGCACAACAATATACATTCAGATTATGCCTGAGTAAAAAAATAATAATACAGCTGTTGTACTGCAGAGGTTGTCTTAGAATGAGTGATTTTTCTAAGGAATACAATTTTTATAACTAATCACATAGGAAATCTCTTATTTTGGACTTGAGAGAAGAGTGATTGAATAAAATGCCCCTTATCTCCTCTGATAAATGGATGAGAAAGATGTATCCACAGCACAACCTTGCCATATCTAATAAATATTTCCATACGATCTGGCAAAAGGACGTTGTAGGAGAAACCTGCACAATTACAACGGTGTTTTTATGAAGGAAATGATTTGATGCTTCAGAAGCATATGAAGAAACCTGTGAGGTCTTTAAGAAAATGTGCATGGCTTTATACTAAGGTAGATAGGCAAACAGACAGATACATGTACAGTATCTATTTAATTTTTAATAATGCATGTGTTATATTTTGACACTTTTATTGTGTTTTTATGCTTTTACTCAGAAGTTAGTGTCCTCAATAAAAATTATTTTGTAATCATTGAAAGGGTCTGGGAAAGCTTAACTATTGGCATTTGTCCAGTAATAAGTGAAGCAAATGAAACTGCACTTCAACGCTGACCCACCCACCCCCCATGCACATATGTGGAAAACAAGTGGTTTTGCAGGCATGTAATATAAGACTACCAAAAAAAGTATTTGATTTTGCAAATAAAAGGGGTTTTCTCATTTCTCATCTGACAATAGGGAATGGAAAATATCTTGGACAATATTCAGGAGAGGTTCAACAGGTTTAGACAAAATGGGATTAGTATGGTTGGTCTTAGAGGTCATTCTTTAGGCCTCATTCACTGCCACAAAGCGGCTGACACTGCTAAGAGTGCAGAACTTGGTATCCAATGTTGACCTATGTTTAACTGACATAAGTCTGTAACATTTCTACAAGAACAGTGATCGGTTCATGTCTTCTGACCCCATTATTTGTAAAAAGGGAGCTTGTTTATTAATTTTTATTAATTAATGTCTTTAGTTGTAGTTTTCTACCAAGCCTTAAAGGAAAAAGAAAGTGTAATACACTTGGGGTGCCAACCTTTTACAGTATACTCAGTTTCTCGCTTTTTTCTTTAGGACTGGTGATTCTTACCAATCACCTTGCTGCCACCTTGTCTATATTTCCTATTGCAAGTCCTAAGACTTGCACATTCTCACAGCAGTAAGACTTAAAGGGAGTCCTATAAAATACTGAAAATATGGTGCCAGGGCACAAGGTTAAAATTATTGGATAACTGTTTCCAAACAGGATTGTATTTAGCAACTTCATACAATAAGGGCACACATAAACATATTGGCTATTAATAGAATTGTCTTGGCTGCTAATGGCCCAAACCCACTCAAAACTGTCTGTGGCCCTTTTTCCAGTAAATAAAAACTTATTACAACATGTTGGAGTTAAATAAAGGCCACAGCTTTATTGAATCATTCTGTAAAACATTAAACATTATGCCAACTGCTGAGTAATTCAGCAGGCACGATATTGTAACCCGCAAAACAGGAGTCTCCTGCCACGTGAGGGGCAAGCCGTAGGCTACCGCCCCTCCCGCAGCTTAACTCACCAAAATGCCCAATTAACAATTGGCAGTGCAAATAACCCTCCACCGAAAATACAGATAAGCCTTATCTGTATTTGAGCCCCAGCACTGCCAATGCCTGCACTATGCCTTCTTGGAAAGCCATATTAAGGATGTCAAGCCCAATAGGATTGAGATGTACTCCATCTTTTCTCAACATTATAGAGCTGAAGCCTTCTAATTCGGAATGGCGAATGGCTATTCCCCCAATTCTTTTAACATATGCTGAAACTGAAACATTAAGTTTCTTCCGGCACTTATCAATGGCAGCTATGTTCCTGGCACCTCTGTAAACCGTTCTAGCAACTATTTCTGAAAAAACTATAACTAGGCCTGGGGCCAATGTGCAAAACTTTGCCAAGTCTTGTTTAATCTTAAGGATTAACTCAACATTTTTGATATGACCTAGGTCATTGCCCCCTGCATGAACTATTAATATACTGGGACATACCCTCATGCGTAGTAACTGTTGAAATTCAGGCAAAATTTGAGACCATGAAAGGCCAGGAATACCTCTCCAACGTACCCTTACTATGTCTGGTGATAGGTCAAGCTGTCTGCCATATGGACGACGCGCTGCTCTTTTTGCTGCCCAACGGACATAGGAGTGGCCCAGAATCCACACATTTATGGGTTGATGACCTGAAAAATAATGTTGGGAGCATCGGAGAAAATTCGAGTTAAATCAAATGTGGCCTTATGTACAGTTTAAACCTGGGGGAATTCCATCTGCCAATTCGCTTAATCTCCTCCCCAGAAAAACCCATGAGGCTTGCCTCCGTTGCTGCTCCTATTCTGAAGGAGTGCGTCCCGAAAGAATTTGGTGTCAAGGACAATAGTGAAAGGCATGACCGGAAAACCGTGAGGAATTGGTACCGAGAAAGATATTGGCCGTCGCTATGTATAAATAGGGGGCCTGATGTTAGGGCTCGGGACTCAATGTATTGGCCCAGAAGGGTGACTGGACAACAAGGGCCACCCACTGCTGAAAGGGGAATTACCTTGCCTTTTCCTGCCCTGTCGGTTTTTGAAAAACGGATTTTTATTAGTACTATATCCTTTGACCATTGCACGTCTTGATATTGTATACCCCCTGGCCTGGTTGTAGACGGAGAAACTAGCTCTCCTATGCGTAGGGCCCCATAAAAAGCAACTGTGAAACATGCCCTGAATAACATTACTTCGCCATGGGATCTGCATACCTGTGGTGCTATGTTGATAATGGATTGTAATATCTGAGTGGTGACTGGGCGCCTTGTGTCTTTACTGATTGTATTATGTTTCCAACCCTTAAGTATTTTTCTAATTGCAAATTCCCTGGCTATGTCTTGCCATTGAAATAATTGGAAAAGGAATGAAAGAGCAGCCAAATTTCTTTCCACTGTGGTACCTGAGCACCCTGTGTCGGTCAGTGCGACGAGGTAAGCCAAAGTAGCTTGTAACCTGTCTCTGTGATCCCTGATGCCCCGTTCAGTGTCTGCTGTCGATAGCCACGCGAGCCAGACCCTTATGTATGCCTTTCGGGTAGATGGTGCTAAAGAATTGTTAATCAATTCTGCTAGTCGTTGAAAAGGATGTTCCATAAGTGCAACGGCACTGGCTGACCCTCCGCCTCCGCCTGGGGAACCAATCTCCAGAACTCGGACAACTGCAAACGAGACAGAGAGTCAGCCACGCGGCTGTCAACTCCTGGGACATGCCTAGCCCTGAACCAAATATTAAGGTGTAAACAGGTTAATACAAATTCCCTTAATACTCTGAGTACAGGAGGTGAAGATGATGTCTGATTGTTAATGACATGCACCACGCTGAGATTGTCACAGAGAAATCTGACCCTTCTGTCCTTGAGCCTTCCGCCCCAAATTTTTACCGCAACTAGGATAGGAAACAGCTCTAGCAATGTGAGGTTGCGGGTGAGCTCAGCTTTTACCCATTCTGGCGGCCATCTTTCTGCACACCAGGAACCTTGGAAATATGCCCCCAAACCTATGCTACCGGCAGCGTCCGTGACTAGCTCTAGGTCTGTATTGGTAGATTCTGGGGCTTGCCAACATGTTTGTCCATTAAATTGCGCCAGGAAACGCTGCCAGATGCCTAGGTCGTCCCTGATGCCTTTACTCAATCTAACAAAATGATGTGGGGCTTTTATGCCTTTTGTCACCAGTGATAGCCTCCTGCAGAATGCCCTACCCATGGGAATAACCCTGGTGGCAAATGCTAAATGGCCTGATAATGATTGAATTTGCCTGAGCGTCATTTTCTTTGCCGTCTTAGCCCGATCAACTAAGAGGGTAAGCTCT
>CM044431.1:174210314-174226742 GCA_024363595.1 Xenopus borealis
GCCCTTCTACAATATACTAAAAGTTAACTTGAAGGTGAACCACCCCTTTAAACTAATGGGGCAGCCGAGCGAGTGAACCAAGCCCTGGAGCAGTTCCTAAGAAATCATGTTTCCCTCTGTCCAGACCTTCTTCCATGGGCAGAATTCACTCATAATAATGCCAGTCACACTTTCACTGGAAGATTTCCTTTCTTGTCGGTGTATGGTCAGCATCGGCTAGCATTCCCAAACGACTTTATACTTTCTGATGTCCCAGGCACTGATGATCATGTGGCTCATATATCTGCCATCTGGACTGCAACCAAGTCTAACTTAGAAAAGAGCATAAGATATTTGCTTATCGTAGAAGGAAGTCTCCTCCTCCTCCTTATAAAGTTGGAGTTAAAGTGTGGCTCTTATCCAGATTCCCATTTCCGAAGTTGGGTCCTAAGATCATCGGCCCTTATTCCATTTCTGAGATCATCAACCCTGTGGCTGTTCGTCTGCAACTTCCCCATGAAATTCCTAATGTATTTCATGTCTCCCTTGTGAAACCAGTTGTCTCCAACTGCTTGTCTTCTGATTCGCATTCTCCTCCCGCCCTTTTTGTGGATAGGCAACAAGAGTATGAAGTAGAGAAGATCCTAGATTCCAGACTCTCCACGGGATCTCCAGTATCTCATCAAGTGGAAGGGATTTGGTCCTGAAGAATGCTCCTGGAGGAAATTCTCTCATGTTCATGCCCCCCGCCTTGTGAGGGAATTCCACGCCAAGTATCCCCAAAAGCCTAAACTTAGTGGTCGGTAGCGGCACCAGTGTGGTGACGTCTCTGCACCGCAATGGGAGCGCTGTGCTGTGTCATCACGGCGCTCCTTTTGGAGTCAAATTCAAATATAAAAAGATGCCTTGGACCCGGGTTCTATGCTTGAATATAGGTTTTGTTTGAATACATTCTTGGGTGTTCCTTAATTCTTCTGTTATTGATTCCTGGACTTTTGATCCTTGCCTGAACCCAACCTTGCTACTTGCTGCCTCCAATAGATGATTTTCCACTGCAATATTATGTAAAATGCAGGCTGCTAAAATGATATTGCACACAATACCATGAAAATACTGCAGAAATGCCCCTGTGTGTTCCAAACAACAGAAGCACATCTTGTGTAAGTCAAACTCTTGCTCAATGACTTATCTGGCCCTTTGATGTGCTACATTATACAGGCATAGGATCCATTATGAAGCAACCCTGAAAGCTCAGTTATCCTGAAAGCTCGGAATTATGGAAAGGCCATCTTCCATAGACTCAATGTTATCCAAATAATCCAAAATGTCAAAAATTATATCCTCCTCTGCAATAATAAAACAGTAGCTTGTACTTGATTGAATTAATATATAATTAATCCTTATTAGAAGAAGAACCAGCCTACTGGGTTTAATTTATGTGCATAAAATTTTCTAGTAGACTAAGTTATGTAGATCCAAAGTTATGCAGATTCAAATTATGCAAAAATCCATTATCTGGAAAAACCCATGTCCTGAGCATTCTGGTAACAGGTCCCATACCTGTACCTGTGTTCACCGGGTGTTGCTGTCTTAGCAATTGGAATAAGTTGCCAGGGTCGAACAACCATAACCAGTATCTCCTGAAAAAGATCTGATAGATCAATATAGTGAGGTTTATCATTCAAAAATTCAACACTTGACATTGCTCTTTAATTAATTCTCTCTACAAATGCATTTTAATTTTTGTTTGTGGGGGAGGGGGGCAACTGGAGTGAAGAGAAAACCCTTTTATGTCAAACCATCAGCTAATTACTTTAACAAACAAAAGGTAGAGTGTCAACAAACTTGCTCCTAATGAATACCTTTTGAAAGATTCATATTTCGTAGGGCTGGTATGAGTGTTTAGTAGTAACACATCTACCACATCTAACAAACATCATAGAGACAAATGGGCTACACACTTTTGGCTAAGAACTTGCAATAGTTCATGTTACTTGTTACTGTACTTGTGCATATTAATTGTCGGGCACTCTTAAAACAACATTTAGCATCTAATTAGAGTTCTAATTTGATATGATTATGTGAACATATTTAGTATTACTGTACATGGAAAGTTGAAACAATACTCACCTACAAGCCAACCACTACTTAAGATTCAAAATGCCTGTAGACTGATGAATTACAGAGAATATACAAGTTGTGTGTGCTTCCAGGGAAGGCAGTAACAACATAAATCAAACTCATTTGCATCACAAATGATTTGAGTGTTGAATGGAATTGCTTTCTGTTCCAGAAAATGTGTTCCTCACCATGAGGGTGCAATAAAGCCACATCAGAGAACAATCTATTGCACCCATGACATAGAAATCCATGAGACATTGGCTATAAAGTTGATATCTATAAATGACTTCAGTTTCCCCTAAGCCAGCCAGTAAGACCCAGGCTCTATAAAGCCTTGGGGGATGTTCAGGGATGACAGGCGGAGGTGCAGCAGCAACTACTAGTGGATCCTCTACTGAGTGGGGTGATGCTACAGGGGAAGCAACAGCCCAAAATTCTCCATCATATACAGTCAAGAAACCGAGGAGTAAAGGATTTTTATAGTATGTTTATTTATAGTCCTTTTTGCTGTGGCCAAATTTAGCATTAACTCTTTCAGATCTGCTTCTTAAACACAAGATCTGGGTCTTTCAAATACTGAATGGTTGTTAGGGTCCAAAACAAACAGGGATGTAGTACTAGTCAAATGTTATACATGCACTTATTTAAAAAAAAAAAAAAAAGAAATCTTTTGTTATTTTGCTGAATGGGAAAATTAAGGTTTGCCACATTCCTGCTTATGTCAGAGCAGATTGTGACTTACAAGTCTTCATTGTATGTAATTAAACATCATACATTATACTGAAAAAGGAGGAGTGCGTAACTGATCCCAGCAACCAACAGACCTTTACAGAAAATGTCATGATATAACTAGTCACCTATGAATTACAGTATAAAAAACCTCATACCATGACAGAATGCCTTAGTAAAGTTCAATATTCTTACATCCTTATATTTTCATTTTTACGTGCAGCTGATTAAATAGAATGTGCTTATTTTGCTGTGTTTAAAAATCTCTACAAACCAGTGAAAACAGCATCCAAAAATACTCTCATGCCAGTGCTTCCTTAATTGCTTGTCTGATGAAAAGGCTCCACAATACCTTTGTGCATTCGATTTTCTTTCTCTCTCTCTCTCTTAACCTGCTTGGCCCTAATTCCAACTTATTTATTTAAACTTTTCCTACCATTATGTTTGTATTTCAACAAGCAGTAATTACTACTATTCCAAGAAATGCTCTCTCAGCCCTCCTTTTCCATCTAGCACTGCTTCTCTTCATTTGCTTTCCTGTAAGCATTTTGTGTGCTGCTTGGAAGCAGCTCACATTTTTTCTTCCAATTTAAATGAATCTATTACCAAAAGAGTACTTCAATTTGTTTGCTGGTTTAGATGACTAAAAAATGCCCTGGAATTAAAGAAAAATAATCAACATTGTGTCACAAAATTATAATGTAAATAAGTAAAATAGGGGTTGAATATAATTCACTCCAGGAAGTAAAAAATATTTTATATGTCCTATCCAACCTGCAACATACATATACATTTAACCTTGTTAGATTTTCTCGTATAAATATATGAAATATAAAGGAGCATCTGATCAGATAACACTACCTTAAATACAATGGTCTTGGTGCTTTAAAATGTTAGGTGTAATTAGTCGAAATTTGAAATTCTTCTTCATTGCATTCATCTGATAACTTGGTTACCTATAACTCTTTAACTCTAGTAAGTGACCATGGACAGGGCTGTCTGGATCAGAATAAGTTATGCAGACAGGCTGAATCCTAGGATATTGAGGGTGGGAGCAAGGGTTAGATATAAGGTAAAAGTGTTAATCTGCCTGCTATTTATGATAAGTGAAATCCTCACCTGGCACAGATTTCTGGCAAAATTCCATGTTTCGCCATATGAATAATTTTTCACAAAACCACAGCAAAATTTTTGCCACGAAAATAAAAAAAAAACAGAAAAAAGTGTGCAAGAAATGCCACAAAAAATGCCCTTTGATAAAAAAACTCACCCATTGGCTGTAATTTGCATGACAAAAATGCAGTGGAAAAACAGCAATAGAAGTTAATATATTTTGCATAAAGTAATTCACCGAAAACTTATATCTGATTTATGAATCTTTGCTGTTCCACAATTTTTTTTGCATTTTTGACAGATTTCATTATTTTACTTCACAGAAATATGTATTGATTGCATTATTTTTTTTTTATTAATTTAAGTAAAGCAAGGATCATACAATCACACCATACTTTTTGTGTTCTTGTAACTTTATTTTTACAATAGATTCCATCTGGCCCACCTGAAGCTTGGTTTCTTACATTAATTTGTCATTGGGGGCACATTTACAAAATTAGCTATCAATTGATAGAAAGCCAAGCAAATGTTCTTGGTTGTTTTCCCCCAACATTCCACAGGCTATTGAATCTTTAGAAAAATGACAATATTACTATTGCCATAGGTATGGAAAACAAAGTTTCCACTAATAAAAACTAATTTATTCCAAGTTATAGGGTAATTAAAGTCTTTTCATTTGTTCCCAAGATATTATGTATGGCAATGATTTTCTTCTGTTCAGCAGGATTCTCAACCATGATGCTATTTCTCCATCATTTATTCTTTAGGTGACTGCAGACTTGTATTACTAAATTGGATTTAGCTGTGTAAATGTGCTCAAAATACAAATTGTAGTATCAACCATTTGTTAGCTTTTTTGATGGCATTTTTGGGGATTCTGAAGGAGTATGTCAAATTATATAAAATGAAGGTGATCACAAAGAAAGTAACATAATTTCATTAAACTGATATAAGATTTTTAAGGTTTTTCCTTCTTTATGATTAGTGATGGGCGAATTTAATCGCCAGGGGCGAATTCGCGGCGAATTCCCAAGATTCGCCGCTGGCGAACAAATTCGCGAAACAGCAGGAAAAATTCGCCGCCAAAAACGAGTCGCGCGTTGTTTTTGACGCGACTCACTGAAAACGACGCGCGCTGAAAACGACGCGACGCGCGTCGAAAACGGCGCGACGCGTTTCGCAAATTGGAGAAAAATTCGCGAATTTCTCTGGAAATTCACGAATTTTTCGGCGAAGCGAAACGCGGCCGTTTCGCCCATCACTATTTATGATTAATCAGAAGAAAATGTCTTACGTTTACTACTTATATAAAAATATTAATGAAATGAATGTCATCGCTGACAACATGATCATATCACCCCAGTCAACTGGCTTGGGGAAAATAGGGAAACCCCAAGCCAATTTACTAAGATTCAAATTTCCATTTTTTAATGAATTTTATTTTTTCTCAAAAATATTGTGTTTTCAATTCTTCTCTAAGAAAGAGTCCGAAAAAATGTTTGGGTTTTCACTCAATTTTCAGTTTTTCCTCAATCCAATTACTTTGGGTTACTTTATTAATAAATAAGGTCAGATTGAGAATAAAAGTTTGGTTGCGGTTTTTTTAAATAAAATATTAGATACATTTGCATTTTAGTAATATAGGTTTAATTATTATGGGGTGGGGAAGGGGGTTATGATGACCCCCAACATTAAAAAAGTATATATATATATATTTATAAATATAAGCTTAATTCAAAGGTTTTTTGGCACTGATTTGGGCAAAGAAAAACCAAACTTTTTTAAACAAATAAAAAATAGTTTCTGCTGAATTTTGAATGAATTGCAAAAATTGTAGCTCAGTTTATTAAACATCAGGTCAGCCAGATCTGTGACAGATAAGCAGTTAATGTAAGTGTTTGAATCACACTTTTGTAACCCCCCATGTTTCTAAACTACAGGAGTGTCTTTATATTCTTTTTCTATTGCCTTTGGAAATACAATAATGTTTTTTCTTCTCCACAATCAAAAGCAATGGCCAACCACAGAGGTGATGTCAATTAGGCCGTTTATTCTCATTATGATGATGAAGCATTTCTTCTATTACCTGTTGTGACTGGCCCTAGCTAGAAGACAGCAATCAATACACTATAGATGTTCTTATTTAAAGTAATCAATAGGTTAAGAAAAGCTCCCCACAGAAGCCAAATTAAAATAGAACATCTCACTTCTGAAAAACTTTTCGACAGCTGAGGGAGGCTGTAAGTAGAGCTTTTTTTCAGTGAAAGCACAGTATGATTAGACTATATATATTGTAGCTTATATTGTATCATGTATCATGAGCAGAAATAAAATACAAAGGGAGGAACATTTTCTTTACTTCTATCTGTTCCTTGAGCTAACTGTGCTCTTATGGAGTGTAATTTTTTCATTTTCTTTCCTCTCTTTATTATCTATTATTTACTACACCATAAAGTACCTCCAGACTGTTTACTTGAGTGGTCAAGAGTAGTCTTTAGAATTATTTTTTCCCTACCTACTTCAGGTACTAAAATAAATGTTTATAAGTAATAATATTAATATAAATAATGTATTTGACACATTTGAATGCAAATTCAAAGGGCATTCAGCTAATAACATAATGAAGGCTTCATATTAATCCCCCTAAACCTGAAGACACAAATGTTTTGAAGAACTAGTAAATTGTCTTAGTAAGTCATTGAACTAGCAACAAACACAAGAGTGAAAGGGCCGCACAGCTTCAGAAAAAAACTAATTTATTTTTAAATGTTGTTCATGGGTTCTAGGGGACCTCCTCTGATGAAGGGATCAATGGGATGCAACAGTGAGGACATTGACCATTAAGATACCTCTGCCATTTGGTAGGGTATGAACTTTTTCATGAGTTTTTGATTTTTGTGTACCAAATAAATGTTTATATGATCAAATTGTCTGTTTTGTGATATAATATATGCAAGGTCAAGAACACTGTCTTCAGGAGCATCCTGTTTTGTACATTTATTTGATGGATTTCTACTAAGCATTATTAAATTCATTAAGTCTTAGGGGGACCCCAATGTTAGCTTAAGTAAAGGACAAGTACTGTATAATAGTTTTTATATCTGTAAAGTCTGAACAGTGAGCACATAACTTATATTAGTGTCATCTATATGTTATTGGTGTATTAAACTAATTACTTGTTATTTCTACAGTATAATATCATTGTAAAATTTCTGTCAGTCCTCTTTTGTCTAAGAAATTCTAGATGTACACTCATTATTGCGTGCCAAAAAAATTATGATGTAGAAAAATGCATGGTGACAAGAGCCAAATGAATACAATTAACATGAGGGTGTTAAAAAAGGACAAATATAGTTGCTGTCGACAAAGGAAGTCATAAAATGAAATCAAATAATAAAACTAATTTATTAGCTAGCTGGTTTGATAATACACATAGATACACATAGAACAGTTTCCCTTTCATATCTATTTGATTATATTTACAGCACAAAAATCATCAACCTGTCACTGTGCTGCCTGTAGCATAACAAAGTTAAAGTGAATCTGTGAGTTTTTCAGGAAGTCAATAAAAATGCTTTCGAAATATATATATTGATAGCATGATACTATTGTATGAAATTACGCTACTATAATTTACTGCCTGCCTTCCATTCCAGCATTGACAGAAAAGCCATGTTCTGGGGTGATGATGTTATATGATAAGCTATTTCATAAACATTGCAACCAATCAATGAATCTCTAGTTCTACTCTCTATAAATATACATTTCATTTCATACACAATGTCAAGACAACATCAGTTTATACTGATATTTTGGATGAGAATTTGTGGAAAAGCTAATTTTACAGGACCATAGAGCCAAAGACTATGTTTCCCTAAAGAAAAACTTCAACTTGTTATTTCACAATGAAATAATATGGCCAATAATATATTATACATACTGTATATCAAGGATATAGCTATAAATGTACCATGAACATTGTTTTTTGTCATTGTTCTGGGGCAAAGTCTCTCTCTGCACTGCTAATTAACATTACTTATTTCCTAATATTCTTTTTAAATCAAGTGCTTCAGAAGGATGATTGCACTTCCAATATCAACACAGAGGATGTTTAAACGTTCTTCTTTTATCCTGCAGCAGAACAAGGACCTGTAAAATATACTCACAAAGCATTATTTAATGTTTGCATTCTCTGGTCTCAACAATGAAATTTCACTTAGTCCTGAAAATGTAGGTAAAATAGGTACCGATGGTTACAAAATGTAATATTGTTTTATTCATAGTTTAATAAGGTAGACACAAATAAGACATTGAGATTCTCTAGAGTATTTCCTCCTGGGGATAATAATCCTGCAGAATGGCCTTGTGTAGTCAATATTTATAAAAGCAATTACAGCAGTCTGCTTGCGAGGATATTGAATGAGGCAATCTGCCACTTTAAGTTTCCCTGCCTTTCCTTTCTTCAAGATATAGCAGTGAAGTTCAATATTCTACCCAAGCTGAGAGTTGCAATCAGGTTCATTCACTCTGCAACCTGCACAACTCAAATTAGCATTAAATCTGTAAAGAAATAAGCTCAGAAGAGGAAATCCATGTAAGTTCATATGTAAGCATTAACCTAAAGACTCTAAAGTTCAACAGGGTATACATTGAGTGCAATTTCTTACAGATGATATGTTACATTTACAATAGAAAATACATTCCAAAATATATTTCCCCAAGAAATGCTCAGTTGCTTTAATGGCAAATCAAGAGCAGGAGTGAGTATCATGAGATAACACTGTCTTGTGATACATGTTAAATTCTGTTTTAGGTTTATTTCCTTAACCCATGATTATTTGAATCTTTTATTCTCCAACACTAACATATTATGCAGTGCTTTGAGATAGTCAACATTACCATTACATAT
The DNA here is from genome assembly GCA_024363595.1 of Xenopus borealis. NCBI lineage: Eukaryota > Metazoa > Chordata > Amphibia > Anura > Pipidae > Xenopus > Xenopus borealis. Next base: position 174,219,166 of record CM044431.1, read on the forward strand.
AACAATGACATTACATAATCCTATGTGATATCAATAAAATTGATGTTCCATGAAAAAAAAGTGCACAAGGTAAGGCATGGTCAGTAGGTACAGGACTAGGCTTATTTTAATAAATATGATTAATAAAGCTGTGATCGACCTTCATTGACAAGTTATCTTCTGAGTCTTGAATTGGGCTATTCAAGAAAGGGAGGAATTGTTTTCTTCTCTGCAATCTCTGGGGGGGAAAGGAGGTTGGGTACATTGCTTAAACTTGCAGTGCAGCAGTAAAGAGTGACTGAAGTTTATTTACAGAGAAGAAAGGATCTATATATTAGCATATCAACTGAAAAGTGATCTGACAAATAAAAAAAGGAAAAAGAAATTGTTAGGATGAATATTGGGATTAAGAAAGCATAAAGGTCACAAACAATAAATACTTAAACTTCACCTAAGGGTGTAATAAGGCAATTGTTAAATTTACTCACATCAGCCTAATCTTTGTGAGTATTACTTAACAGCTTTCATACTGTATCTAATTCATGGAGCACCAGGCAGCATTAGGGTCCTTTAAAAAATATCCAATTTTATTGATAACCTCATAATAGAAGCATCATTCCACAACATTATGAGGTTATCAATAAAATTGGATATTTTTTAAAGGACCCTTATGCTGCCTGGTGCTCCGTGAATTAGATACAGTTTGACATAGATTCCAACGTGTCTTCCGGAGGCACGTGTCAGCACAGATGGCTTGGTCGGGATACAGCTATTAATTTACCAATCCATCCAAATAAATGGAATATTCTAAATTAATTTAGAATATTCCATTAATTTGGAATATTCTAAATTAAATTAAAGTTAATTTAAATCTTCCTAATTCATCCAAAAATATAAATTTCCTTGGCCAGATTTTGTAACTCAGAGAGAAAATTAAAAGTAGCAGAGGTGGAGAAGTCTTAGTAGAATTTCTAACTTAGGGACCCGACAAGATGGAGAATTCAGGTCATCCGGAACTGTGCTCTCCAAATTTACCTTAGCTAACTCAGTAAGAAACTAGCTATACTGTAAAACCACAAATTACGGGGCTCTTCGTAGAGAAAACAGATTAAGTAAAAAGATGTTGTCTCTGAGGCAAGTATAAAAAAACACAAATGTCTTTCAGGAAATTGAAGTTAAAAAGAACCCCCCCAGAAAGATTTCTTATAAAATGGTATCAACCATCAGTACAAATGTTCTAATGCCGATGCTGGTTTCGTTATTGCTTTTTCACAGCCATTGAGAAACTTGCAGTGCAACAGTAAAGAGGGACTGAAGTTTAACAAAGCACAAGTAACATGGCTGGGGACACTTGGGAAACTGACATGTCTAGACCCATGCTAGCTTTCAAAATTCAGTATTAAAAAAATCTGTTTGCTCTTTTGAAAAATGGATTTCAATGCTGGATTTTGCTAGAAGAATGCTATTAACTCATGTTAACTGTTTTCCCATGCCAGAATCCCTTTAACACCACTTTGCTTTCAGTAATAATGTAAAATTCAGATAGATGGTGTTAAATAATATTCTTATTATAGATTTTTTTAATGTCAACATAAGGTGGTGTAAAACAATGTTTTATTATTATAAAATTATAAATACATTTTTCTTATAAATGTGGTATTAGATGGTTGCAGGCAAGCAGTAAACTCCACTTTAATGCTAGTGCTAGACTAATTTGACTTGTGTTAACTGCCTCATATTCATATTCAGGTTTAAACCAGACAAAAAGTTTGTAGATGACTGCTTGTAGCAAGTTAGAATAGATTCCTCTGTGTTCTATGGAGACAGCCTTTATAACCCCCCGCAGGGACTTCACTGATTTACTAACAGGCACAGGAATCACTTCGCTAGTGAAAGAGGTAGACTCTATCACCAGGTGACATTTTGCTCTGGCAAATGGACATTACTCTGCAAATTGACTAAAATGCAGATTTTACGGAATGTTATCTCTTTCGCCAGACTAGCCTTCGCCAGCTCAGACTAGGTGAAGTGCAAAGGCGTACATAGATCTTCCTCAATCTTTAGTTACTTACATCATATTCTATGTGGAAAATTCATCTAAGTTCAAAAAATGCTGGTGACTTTTCATTTTTTCAGGGTGATAGCCTGTAAAAGGCATTAAATTGTTTTTTTTTTGGGGGGGAACCCGTTTCCCCCATACATTTTCTAACACATGAACCATTATGATCATAAAGTTGATAAACCACCATACTATGTCAAGGTAAACCCCATATGGTGGTCCCTAACTTGTTTACATAGTATAAAAAGTCTTTTATTTCTCTGCATAATAGCTTTACCTGTAGTCTGTGTGTTGAGCCTTGGTTTCAATTTGAGGGCTAAATCCTCCCCTGCCAGTTTACAGCTTTTAAGAGAGAGAGAGATTCCCAAACAAACAACCATTTTTTAAAAAGCAAAGGACCACCCCTCTTTTAATATTGAATTGTAGCCGTGAGCTGTGGCTTAGATTTTGTGGTTGTAGCTCCCCATAACCCCCCTTTAAACTAATGGTGGTCCTATGCTTTTAAAAAAAAATGGGCGTCGGTTTGTGAATCTCTCTCTTTACAATAATAACTTTGTACAAAACAACATATGCACTTGCATTTATAATGAGCTTTGTAAGTATGACTTCCATTATACTTAAATATACTTTAGCGTAGCCTTTACAGTGCTCCCACAATCCCCCTCTTTTGAAATTTTTGCTGTTGCCTCGGACGAAACTTCGCAACTTAGTAAATTTGGGTTGTCTGAGCGAATTTTCGGCTGGCGAAGTGTTGCAATGTAGAGAACAAACCGGCAGCACACTGTTTGTAGTGAAGCAAGTGATCCGTGATTTATTTTAGCCCATGTACATACAAAATAGGGGCAACATTTCGGGCCCTATTTTGTATGTACATGGGCTAAAATAAACCACGGATCACTTGCTTCACTACAAACAGTGTGCTGCCTGTTTGTTCTCTACATTGTATGCTGAACCCATTGGACAGGAAAGGGTCTTCCGGAGCAAGCACCTGATACCCTGGAATAGGGTTATGCGTGAAGGGTAGAGCACTCCAAACTCCATATATACTGGCAAAGTGTTGCAATGGCTGCAAAGCCGTCACTGGCAAATTTGTACTCTTTAGTAAATTTACTCCATATGTGTTTATTCTGTTAAAAAAGGTGCAATCTCAGCAATAAGTTGCTTGTGTAAATGTAATTGCTACAGTTTTATTAAATGCACTTGATGCTAGTCCAGAGAAGCACTGCATGCTATGCAAATGATACAGTGCAAAGTATTTTGCCCCTGTACAGTTTTTACCTCATTGGCAGGTGGCACAAGATTCCCAATTGCCACTCCATTAACTTGAATCAAAATTACCTGGACCCAGACAGTGCACTCACAGGCTATGTGACTATTACTGAAAACTCAGCAGAAAGCATTTCTTACTGATAAACATCTGACCCTTGAGTGCACCATGTTTCTGGGCAATTCGGAGCATTTTGCTGCCCACCCAACAAGCTGGAAATTTTGCAGATGGTAAACGCTCCTTCCAAATCTCTAAAAAAAGGTTTTATTTACTGAACCCTAAAGCAGTTCACTAAAGTAATTCTGATTTGATCTAATGGGCTGGTGTGTGCCCTTTGTTCTGCTCCAACATGCCAAGAGAAGATGAGAGGATAATTAATTTATTACAGCCTACGCACAGTCAAATATGTATTGTTAAAAGAGATTCTGAGTGTAAACCTGAACATCATTCAGGCTGGGTTGGTTTTGTTCCTGCTCTCTGTACAATTACTTATCTTGACTTGCTCATGTAATCAGTTAATTTTAGAGTCAAGCTACATTTTCCCATTAATTTATTTTCCTTACACCTGAATGAACCTTCTTTTCAGCTTCCTTTTCATGTAATAACCCTTTCACTTCTATGTTTTTCTTAATGCTTCTGTTAGTATGGGTATCCTCAAACTCCTGCCATATGGTAGAGTTGCATTATGTATGGTGATGGCACCTTTAAACCTATTGGTGTTAGTGGACCTGAACTTTTGAAGAAAGCTTTGTGCAGGGTGGTGCTGAAAGCAGTCAAATGTACTGTATTCTTGAATCTCTCCTGCCAGTCTGCATTGCAAGTGGTACCTTTTCTACTTTTTAACTCTGATAAAGACCAATTTTGAAGTTGAATAGCATCAGGTACTTTCTCTATATTATATCTTTTAACATGAATACAATTTGATGCAATTCCTCTGTGTTTTTTATGTTCTCCTTTTGAGTTAGCGCCTTTAATTAGCACCTTATATTGCTTATGACAAGGGGACTCCTCAACTGACCCTTTGCCTTCAGAAAAACCCCTTTATTAACATTGCTGCAATTAATAAGGCTTGTGCTGAACATAATTTTTGCCTATTTTTTTAAAATTAGGACATATCCATGTTTTTTATTTCTTGCAAAATGTAAACAGAAAACTAACGCCACATTCTTTGATCATTTTTAAGTTAAGAGCAGCTCATTATATGTTTTTTTTATGTTTTTAAACAAAGTTTGGCTGAGTAATTTATGTACAGTATGCTTAAGCGAATGCTATTTACTGTAAGTTTTACATTTTAATATATAAATGATCAGTGCTTTTTTAATGTTTATTTTATAAAGGAATACATTATTAGTTAATAATTATTAGTTTATCAGGTTCTCACCAAATGGGATTGTATTGAGGGGACCAGCAATGAGAGTCTTAGCTGTAGTATGAAATGGAGTTCCATATGATTTGGTGGGTTTTTACAACTTTAATGCAGTCTTTATTATTTTAGATAAATGTTTTGTTACTACAGAAAGTACACTGTGATCAACCATATCATTACCACCTCTAATGACGAAGTGCTGCCTTAAGTAAAGAATCTTGTTTTTTATGTTATTAGAGATGTGGGAATTTGGGCTACTCTCAGAGAATTCTGCTGTTTTTTACAGATCAGCGCTCACATTTGGGAATTTAATGTGTGGTAGGGCACTCTAAAATACAAAATATCTTAGTTATGCAAGCTAAAAGTTTTGAGGTGAAGCAGCAAGCTGTAGTTGTAGTTAATTGTTAATAACTTACTTTGGAAGCATCATAAAGATGAATGGTATTAAATAGAACATTGGTTTATCTGTTTTGTTAAACTTGATTTACTGGAACAAACTGTTTTTATTCATAAAGAATATCTTGAAGGCCTGGATCTGTAGTTAGTTGAAAAAAAAAACAAAACTCTGTCTAATTCAACCCCTAAAAATGACCCTAAGTGTATATAAAATCAAAATTATAATGACACTCGTGAATTTGCAGAGCCATGAATAATATATAAAAGTGTGTTGTATTTGTTTTACTTATTTGTTATTCTTTCAGGGCTGAATGGCGTCGAGGACATGTAATAAAGAATCCTTTATTTTTTAAAAGAATCCTTGAGTTTCATATTGTGAAAGAATGATCCTGGTTAGGTGAGTGCACCTCTTCATGCAATATATATATATATATATATATATATATATATATATATATATATATATATATATATACATACACACACAAACTTTTACAGACCCATCAACCCGGAAGTGACATACTAAGGCAAGAAATGCTTAAGCTTGTTTTGTACATGCATTGCCTACCAAAATAACTCTGTGTGTTTGAATAAAGCCGTGTTGTTAGAAAGACAGAGATCTCAATTAGTTCCATGGTCACATGGGCATCCACAAATAGGGCCATGTGAAGGTATTTGCCCCCTCTTTGAAGTTTCCTAACTTGAACTGAAGAGATCTGTTAAGCTTTCTGTCTGTTGCTATGATATCAGTGTTTAAGTCCTGATACAGCACACATGGAATAAGGGAATAGCACTAAAATGTATTACCAATGAAAGATTCTGATTTGTAATCTTCTAATGTTTTGTTTGTGTGCCTGCCAAAGTACATGTGTGTGTTTTACTACATCTAATTCTCCATTTGTGTGTCTGGACCTGACCCAGATCTCTTTGGGGCACATTTACTAATGGTCAAAGTGAAAATTAGAATTAAAAAAATAAAAATTTCTAGGTAATGTTTGGTTACTTCGACTATCGAATAAGACAAAATTTCATTTGAATTGAATAAAATTCAAAAATTCAGATTCTGAAATACTGGGTCTTATTTATCAACAATGGGCAAATTTGCCCATGGGCAGTTACCTATAGCAACCAATCAGTGATTAGCTTTTTAAAGCCAGCTGCAAGTAGAACAATGAAAGCAGCAATTTGATTGGTCGCTACTGGTTACTGCCTATGGGCAAATTTGCTCATTGTTGATAAATGACCCCCACTGTCTCTTTGAAAAAATTCGAATTTGACACTTCGCCAACTTAAATCTGCTGAATTGCTATTTTAGCCTATGGGGGACTTCCTGGAAACTGGCAGAAGTGTTTTTGAAATTTTTTGGAATTCAAAGGATTTTGGCCAAAATCCTTCGGATAGTTGAAATCGAACGATGCATTTGAAAAATTCAAACAATTTTTATTTGTTTGAAAACTAACCTATTCGACCCATTTTCAATCGAACATACCCTTAAAAAAAATTTGATGTTCGAATTTCTAATTTATTTTAATAAAAAATTTGACCCTGTCACGGGTAGGCCTTATAGGCGCCCAAGGGAAGTAGTGGACCAAGGAGGAAGCTTAGGGGTCAAAGGTCCAATAGCGTAACACCGGTAAGGATCAGGCAGGAAACGAGACAAAGTCCAAGTAAATGGTTGTATTGGCAGGCAAAATAAACAAAGTCCAGGCAATAGTCAAGAATACAGCAAACAGGATCAGAAAATACAGGAACAGGATCAATAGCAACACCCAGGATCAATAGCAAGATGGTCCTATAATTGGGCGCCTTAATGGCGTCCAATGCGCCTTTAAATATTCAAATTTCATGCTGCGGCACTGCCACTACCCACGTGGTGGCCATGGGCGCCACCATTGTGGATATCACGCCGAAGGAGAGGACGCGCCGCCCGGAGCTAAAGGTAAGCCTCCGGGCGGCGCGATCCTGACAGACCCTTAGTAAATCTGCTCCTTTGTGTGCTTGCTAACTATTGTCACAGCTTGTCTTCTTTTACATTTACTAAGGGTCAAAGTGAAAATTCGAATTTCGTAGTCATTTTTGGCTACAATATCCCAAAATTCAATTTGAATAGAAAAAAATTGAAAATTCGAATTTCGAAGAACTGTCTCTTTGAAAAACTTTGAATTCACACTTCGCCACCTTAGAGCTGTCAAATTGCTATTTTAGCCTATGGGGGACCTCTTGGAACCTTTACAGTGATTTTTTTCAAGGTATTGGAAATTAGAAGAATTTTGCCCAACAATGCATTCGAGCGAATAGAAGATTTTTATTCGATTAAAAACTGAGATATTCACTTCATTTTTGCTTGAAAATGTCCTTAAAATTCGACCCTTAGTAAATCTGCCCCAAAGTGTTTTTGTTACATCTGCTTTTCTTAGAGTGCCTTCACATACCTCTAAACTGTCCCACTTTTGTGGGCAGTCCCGATTTTGACAGCTCAACCCCTAGCTTTGAATAGGGATGGCGCGAAC
>CM044431.1:174233469-174262583 GCA_024363595.1 Xenopus borealis
TATATATATACAGTATATAGCTGTGAATTTGTCTCTTAAAACACACTCTATTTTTACCCTTTGCTAAATATGCCCCATAATCTCACAACTGTATTATGCCAATAACAACAGTATTTATTGAACTTTCTTAATATGAAAGAGAACAAAACACAGTCAATATCACAACTCGGACACATTTAATAAGCGTCAAAGTGAATATTCGAATAAAATTGTAATTTAAAAATGTTTTATTAATTTTGGGCTACTATCAAATAGGCCAAGATTCGATTCAAATAGAAATTTTTTTGAAGTACTGGCCCTTTAAAATCCTTCGAATTCGACACTTCGCCACCTTAAAGCTGCCATATTGCCATTGTGGCCTATGGGGTACCTCCTAGAACCTGTCCTGAAATTCTAAGTTCTAGGAATTTGCACAAAATTTTCGATTTTTATTCGATCGAAAACAAACCTACATTTTCAAAAAAATGTGATGGTCGAATTTCAAAGTTTTTTCACTTCGAAATTCAACCATTAGTAAATCTTCCCCATATGTTTGTTTAAACAAATTCATTATTGAGGGGGTTCTACTACATCGGCATGCCACCCAGCTGCATTGGGAATGCAGAGTTCCCCAGTGTTATGGTACATGTGTGCACACTCGCAGGTGGTGCGTGTGACCACAAGGCCTCAGGGCACGGTTGATGGAAATCCAGCCCTCTATATAGGCTGCAGTGGTACAGATGTACACAGTTCTCTAGCCTATTCAAGCATTGTACTTCCCCAGCCTTGTGTAAGGGAGCTCATCAGAGCACTGTTCACAATGTGAATGTGCAGGTTGAGCCACATCAGAATCCACAGAGAGGCCTTGCGCACTGGAGCTTGGGTTCCAGTTTACGTAAAAATTGACATGACGCATCGTAAATGTTGCACCGCCGGTGTGCATCGCTACACATTTGCATCCAGATGTTTGGCACCAGTTTCTGCTCTTTAAAAGACGCTGCCTAACAGTGAGACTTTTCTTGGTTATCAAGTTTATTCTTGTGCCTGGTATTCCTTTATCCTGATGTGATTCTTGTTGCAAACTTTGACTTGATTTTCATCATTGAACCTTCGTTGCTTGCCTTGATCCGGATCTGCTTGACTACTCTTCTGTTAACCCCCTTGTATTTCGTATTGGTTCTTGGTCTCTACTCCACTACTCCACTACTGCACTGCCGGTCTTCAACACCATGTTGGTCCCAATTCAGTGTGAGGTGCTTGTGAACTAGATTATCATCTCTGGCTCTCTGTGTTCCTGACACCTAGCATGAGAAACAGAGCAATCTTTCTGTGCCTAGCAATTATGTTATGTAAGAGTAGTAGGCTAACTGGTCCTCTCTATTAGTTCTTGCTGCATCTCTGTAAAAATATTTAGCTATGGAACAAATAGTACATACTCCATCAAGACTGAGAGGGGCCTACAGAATTCTCTATTTCAGTTCTATCCAACATATTACATACACTGTGAGAATTATTTTGAATATAACATGTTCATTTTACCTTTAAATTATTATGTCATGGATGACTCAATGTCTATGGAGTCTTTGAGCAGAAAGGGGGCCATACAAATACTTTTGAGGGCCCCCAATTTGACAACCCTGATCTAATATACTCCCCTTCCTTATTCACTCAATGTACAGTCAGTTACTTAGCCTTGACTATAAAATGACACTGTGAGACAGTATATACATAACTAGTAGGGTTAATCTAATCCCTCTCATTGCCTCTACCAAAGAAAAACAACCATCCTCCGAATAAGTTCCCACAACAGTGGAGTTTTTACTGTGGTACTAGGATACAATCATCTGTGAACCCTAAAGGCACATATCATTTCATGTATACTTGCTTCAAGGACAAACTTTCTCTTAAATCCCGTGGCTTTTTTGCATAACGAAGGTAGCAAATTATCATAAATTCAGCACAACTGATTACAGGGATATCACTTAAAGAGCAAAAGCTAAAGGGTGCTGAGAAAAGTGCAGCTGCCTTATACTGTCAAAATAATTTTGTCACAAGGCTTAATAATCCAAATAGCAGCAGATGATTAGTAATCACATCATTTCTGTCCTCCACAAGAAAGGATTATTTGCAGAGATGTCCATTACTAAAATACATTTTTCTTGTCATATGGAGGGAATTCTTATCATTTTCTCAGCAGACACACACTAGAACTTAATGTCCTAGCTACGATGATGCATTTAACTTCTCTTTTCATATTTACGCATATCTGTGAGCTTACTTAGCTTGTCTCTGGAGACAGCTTTTATGCAAAATATCAAGTCTTTAGTGTATGAACTGACAGCACCACTTTTGTGACAATGGTATCTGAGTCTTTACTTTACAAATGAGTACATGGCCATTGTAAAATGTATACGTGTATTATATTAGGTGTGATTGTTTAGGATAGTATCTGTAATAGATCTTTTCTATCATCATTTTGTTAACAGAATAATGTATAGAAAGTCATGTTTAGATTTGTTAAGCACCCATATCACCACATCTTGAAAAGATATGCAAGGGCACAGAGAAAACATATTGAAGAAAGTGTATTCCTTCAGTTGGATGCAATATTAATAGAAAAGGAATAAAATACAGATGTTAGCAGAGATATTCTTCACAAATCTCATATAAAAGTAGAACTACAGGAAGCACACCTATGAGAGTAGTGTAGTAAGTTGATACAAAAAGATGTGTGAAAAATGACCAATAAAATCCACTTAAAGTGACTTGTGCACTTGTTTATTATCCCCTTAATACACCCAGTGACTCCAGATATAGACCATTATTAAGCCTTATGAAAAGGAACAAAGGTGCATATGGTTCTGTAACAGATCTCCAAATGCCCCAGTGGTGAAAAAAAAAAAAACATTTTACAGAGTTTCTCAATCTTTTCAGATTATCAGCAAAAACCCCCAAATTCTTTACATTTTCCAGTGCAGATCACGATGTCAATAAACTACTTCAGGGATGTCTGACATTGACTTCTACATGACCTCGACAGGTTTGAGATGGCTTATTTTTGCTTTTTTGGCAGTTTCGGGATTTTTTCCATAAAAACTTCAACCAGAAAAAACTACGGCTTAATAAATGGGCCCCTAAAATTGGCTACGGGCTATTGGTACAGCATGTAGAAAAACAGACGGATACAATTCAGTCCAACATGTTTCATTAGGACATAGTCAAACTTGCTGATGCTCACATCTCCATAATTTATGTGAATACCCAAGAAGCCCTGCATTAAAAATAAGTATAATGCATCATTAATAGCAGTTGGTTTGAATAATGTTCATATCTTTTCATATAAACATTTACCATGTACCTGGTTCTATTGACATGACTCTAATTGGAACTCACAGCACATATAAACCTTAGATTTATATTCAGCTGACTCTTCAGCTGATTGAACTTTATTCACTGTGATTACTTCCTTTATCCTGTGGGTCTAGGGCAGAAAGAAGCACTGGCGTGATTAAGATGCTGGCAACTTATCTGCATATCTTTTAGTAATGCCCTGGGCAATGTGTGGTTTTAATAATGGCTTTCCTTTGAGCCAAATTTATTTCTTCCTAAGCACAATTTATCCTCTGCTGCAGCAGTAACAACTAATGTAAATTTAAGAAGTCATTTATCTGAAGTGGTTTCTCTAGTTTGACACTGTAAATGAATTCTAAATATTCTTTAGCTAGCTGTATGAAAAGAAAAAAATGCCCCTTGTAAATGTTAATGTGCATGAACCCACCAATAATTGTGAGAAATTATAACAGAAAGTACAATTAATATTTTTTTATTGCTAGGTAAGGATTTGCGTCAGCTTTTAACCCTTTGATTGGAAAGCTTTTGATCTCTCAAATGCTTTACTAATGCTTTTAGTGTTTAAAGAAAATGACATTATGAAGGAAGTGCTCATTTTCTAATATAACTGTAATGGGAAAGAGGCTGAAGGCATTCAGTTGCAAGCGGCAATCCAGTCCCCATTGGCTATGAGAACCTCTGATAAACCTTTTTTATATTCTGTTATTACCTTCAAAAGATTAAAGGAAAGAAATGAAAAGTGCACTTGCATTATGATAAGGATTTGTGCTTTGTATAAATTCACTGGCTAAGACTATTAAATATGTATTTAGCCCCTTATTTAATATAGTTACTCTTTGAATAGACAACATAATTTCTGTTCTCTTTAAACATTAAAACTTAATAACTGCTGGCAATGAATAGAAGCACCTTGAGTGGGGAAATGGTTGAAGTCTTTAATTTCTGGCATAAAAAAATCAATACACCTTCTATTGAGCTTAGATTTGCATTCCATTACCAATCTAGATAGGTACGCAAGACTCAGTTTAGCATTGCAAAGGGAAGCTTATAACCCATTAAGATCTAAATAACCATCGATCAACCTAGGGCATTCAGTTTTTGGAGAGATGACATCTGTCTCAGCAAGGCAAAAAGCATATTGGTAATACAAATATTTGCATACATTTTTTGCATTATTGTATAGTACACAATATCATGTAAATGATTATTAATGGTGCTTAATGATCTCATCGGTTATAATCATTGATGTCATTTCTGTCACATGAATCACTGAAAATAATAAAGTACCCCCTGTTCCAAAATATGAGGCCTTTGGCCTCATGTTTTTATGTCATGGTCATGGAACTCCTCGGTAGCTGAATATCCTTATATTTTACTATATATATTCAACAAGTCTTCAGACAGTAGGATTTAGCCTGGGATCAACAAGGCCCCAGTAAGCCACCTGCCCTAACAGGACCTCCAACTGTTAGTGACCTGAGTCGGGAACCAGGCAATCCCGTGAATGAGGATTAGCAAGATACAGGTTATATTTTGTAATAGTCTCTCTAGAGAGAGAAAGATAGTGAGTGTTATTTAGTATGAACAGTTCTATGTTCCAACAAGGAGTGATAGAAGGAAGAGATCTTCCTACAAGGCTTCCCCGTATGCCTTTAGTAAAGGGACTTCAGTTGGAAGGGTGTTAGGATTAGTGCTGTCTGCCTGACTACTCTTCTGGAAAGGATCCTGATTATTTAGAGATACACACCGGAGGGTAAAATCCCAACCAGATTACGTGTGTGAATATTGCTTGATAAATCTGCAGCTGATATCCTGTGACTGTTCTACTACCTGTGAAATATCTGCTAAGATCCACTCCTGCGTGAGTAACCTAAACCTGAGGATATTTGCCTTGTGCATAATAAATATCAGTTACTGTTTGCATCACAAGAATTTCCTGGCGTCCATTATTCACCATTATATGTAGCACCATAGCTTGTGAGTTGTAGTTACACTACCTCATATCAACGGAATCAGGCGAAGGCCCTGACCCTGAAGTGTGAGTCCAATGTAACCCATGTTCTACTAATAGCTGGTCACCTTAACTATTTTGTGCTGTATAGCCCAAAAAAGCGTTACATATGCATAGTAAATTAATTAATAACCTTATGTTTCCAGTACAAATCTGGTAAATGAAATTCATACGGCTGAATTCAATATTTTGATTGCCTAAATATTTCTTGATTTAATTTTCCTTTTATGCTTTTATGCTGCAACACAAAACCAGAAATTCAATATCAGGTGTCAGATGGAAAAAATGTATTCATTGTCATTATTTCTGCAAGTGAACTTAGTCATATTCTTTTAGTAAGTGCCACTAATAACAATTTACATTAAATGCAGCAGTTAGTGGATATTTGCATGCCTTGTAATAGAAATTTGATATACTCGTCATTGCAGCCATATAAATGGTATTGTAGCCAGGACATTCATCATTAAAGAATACAGTCTATCACTTTTTTAATGGTAAAACCATTTTCTGATTAGATAAACAAAAATAAGTTTATTTCTTGCAAGTATCATTTATCAGTAACAATGCCGTAAAGCAGCTCACTTATCTGATATACCTTAAGTTCAGGGGGCAGATTACATAGTTACATAGTTAATCATCAGTTAATATAGTTAATCATGTCCCCTTGCAAGTGCCTTTTTTCCAGAGAAAACAACCCCAACCTGGACAGTCTCCCCTCATAATTGAAGTCTTCCATCCCCCAACCAGTTTAGTTGCATGTCTCTGTACTCTCTCCAGCTCATTTACATCCCTCCTAAGGACTGGTGTCCAAAACTGCACTGCATACCCCAGATGAGGCCTTACTAGGGATCTATAAAGAGGCATAATTATGTTTTCATTACTTGAGTTTATGCCTTTTTTTATGCAGGACAGAACCCTATTTGCTTCATTAGCTACAGAATGACACTGCTCAGAATTAGACAACTTATCTATAAGAAACCCTGAGATCCTTCTCACTTAAGGAAACTTCCAACACACCATTTTGTGTATAACGTGCATTTATATTATTTTTGACAAAGTGCATAACCTTGCATTTAATTATCAATCGATACAAATTTTAGTTCCACGCTTCCTCCTGTGTCTAGTGCTCACTCTCCATATAGGCCACACCAGCAGACCTTCATGTATAATTCCAATTTGTAGTGGGATGGAGCACACAATTCGCAGAGTTGTACTGCAACAAACTTTTATTGTTTCACAACATGTTGTGAAACAATAAAAGTTTGTTGCACTACAACTCTGCGAATTGTGTGCTCCATCCCACTACAAATTGGAATTGCATTTAATTATCAACAGTGAACCTCATTTTCCAGTTTGCTGCCCAGTTTCCCATCTTAGACAAATCACACTGCAAAGTGGCAGCGTTCTGCATGGAACCTATAGTTCATGACCATATGAGTCCCCTTCCATTCCTTGTAATAAAAAGGTGCAGCTTTACTGAGTTTGTTGCTTGCATATCCACCTACTAGCTATATTATAAACTGGTGAATCATCAAATATATTTATTTATGCCCCACCTTTAGTACTGCCTATATTTGAACAGTACTCGAAAAGATGCTGTTCCAAATATATTTAACATTGATTCATTGTTAAAACAGTTCATACTGTTGTAATCCTATTTTATTTTGGCAAACTAACAATGTACCCAGCATTCATATCTACTGTATCTCACTTGAGAAAGAGTTGTCCTTTTCACCAGCTTTCTCAATTCTTCTTTAAAAGGGAAATGTTCAGTATGAATCAATATGAGTCCAACTGTCCTGCTTACATTCTGTATCTTCAATAAGGAACATTCAACAGGAATAATAATTCGTGATGGGCGAATCTGTGGAGTTTCGCTTCGCAATGTAATAAAACTGCCAGGTGAAATGCATAGGTGGTGTCCTCAGTCCTCAGATGTACGTAATAGAACATGAAAATGACCCTCTATCAGACCTCATGACTACAGGATACATAACTATAAGGGGCAGATTTACTATTATTCACCTATTCGAGGGCTAAAATCCGATAAGCATTCGACTATCGAATTCGATCGAACTTCGATCTATTCACGTGAATTTCGTAAATCTGCCTTTTAATGTATTTCTAAGATCAGTTACAAAGATCAGTGGAAGCTAGTGATGGGTGAATTTATTCAAAAGGCATGAATTCGCAGTGAATTCCCGCGATTCGCCGGCGAATAAATTCACGAAACGACAGAGAAAATTCGCTGGCGTACAAAAAAAAAACAAGACATGCATAAAAAAAAGCAACACGCGCCAAAAATGACACGACATGCATCGAAAATTACTCGATTCATCACAAAACGAGACAAATTTGCTAATTTTTTGGCATAGCGAATGGGATGGATTCACCCATCACTAGTGGAAGCTATTCAAGCAACTGAAGGAGATTCGAGCAAGGGCTTTCACAATATTCATTATAAGAAGGAGAGAGTACATACATGTTTTTAAAGGAGGAAAAATAAGTATTATCATCCCTATATATTCAAATCAAATATTTTTTTGTACTTCAATTAGAGAAAATTTAGAAAATTCAATTTTGAAATTTATGTAGGGTTTACTAAGGTTCTAACTGATTCGAAGTAAAAATTTGAATCAAATTCGAATAAAAAATGTTGAATTTTGAATTTAATTTTGGGCTTATTTGACTATTGAATAGCCCAAAATTGAATTGTCCAAATTCGAAAATTAAAATTTGAATTTGATTGTCGAATTACTGGCCCTTTAAAAAATAAATTCGATATAACAATTTGGCAGATTAAACGTACTGAATTGCTATATAAACCTTTGGGAAGCTCCCATAGGATTTTGCCAATTTTTTTGTGATCAAATATAAAAAAATCGATCAAATGGTTAAAATTTTTCGAATTGTTAGATTTAAATGATTTTATTGATCAATCAAATTTTTTATATTCGATCATTCGATAATTCGAATTGTGCTAAATTCAAATTTAATTTGAGGGTCGAATTCGAGGGTTAATTAACTCAAGTAATTCGACCCTTAGTAAATCTTTCCCGTACTGTCTCTTTAAAAATTCGAATTTGACCAATCGGCCTCTAAAACCTGCCGAATTGCTGTTTGAGCCTATGGGGAACCTCCTAGATCCTATTTGGAGCCAAGTGGTGGACTTTGAAAATTCAATGTTTTTTTGGGGGGATAAAACTTCTAAATTAAATTCGATTAGAAGTTCTAATCAAATGGGCTAAAATTTTAATTGATCAATTCAAATTCAAATGAATACAGATCTATTTGATGGAAAACTGACCTATTCGAATGAAAGAAAATTCAAATTAATTTAGGTTGATCTTTTTCGAATTTCGAAGTTTTAGCATGTTGAAAGTCAACCCTTGATAAATCTGCCCCCTAATGCAGTTAATGTAATAATGCATATAAAATGAAAATGTGGCACAGTGCATATTGATTTTCACTTTAAATTTCAGTTACAGGAAGTTAAAAATAGGACTTAAACCTCTTCCTTTTGCTCTTGCTCAGTCTCCAAAGATAATCCAGAGACTGTGTTACCTGGATATATATAGTGATGGGCGTATCTCCCGCGATTCGCTTCGCCTAGAGATTCGCAAATTTCTAGAGAAATTCGCGAATCGGCGAAAAATTCGCGAAACGAGTCGCGGGACGATTTTGTCGCGCGTCGCGTCAACTTTGTTGCACGTCGCGTCAACTTTGCCGCGTTGCGTCGTTTTCGGCACGCGTGACTCGTTTTTCGGCAAATTTTCGCCAAGCGAAATTTCGATGGTGATTCGCGAATTTATTCGCCAGCTGCGAATCGCGGGAATTCGCAGCGCATTCGACCAAGGCGAATAAATTCGCCCATCACTAGATATATATCCTACACAAAAAAATTCCAAATTCCTTACATAGGGCAAACTCCTCAAAATTGTACAACATTCCTAAGTCAAGTACATAGAAATTAAGCCAAACCCTCACCTAAAAGGAACAGTCAAAGTCTGTTTTTGGTGGACAAAGTGGTAAAGTTCAATCAAGGGATGAACTGGTAAAGTGGGGACTAATTTATTATGCTGCAAGGTACAGTTTAGAGTGATACAATGTAAAAGGAATTGCTTTTCTTTTTTTTCTAATACTACTACAACTATGACTAGTAGAATAGTAAAATTCTCAGATAATTAGTTCAAAATGATGACTTTAACATACAGGAGTTAACAATAGAACGGTGCCCAATCAAGGTCTCATTTCTATACAACGCATACAACAGCTGTTAGTTATACAACAAAGTATTATGAAAGAAATGCTAGGGAATTCTTTTACAAGATACAATGTTTTTAAGGTCTAGACAAGATTCCCTTCTTATGACTTGACTAGGAATGGCAAACATGTGGCCTCATGGGTGTCACAAATGTTTATAATTATTTAAGGGTAATGCACCTTGTTGAGTTAAACGGATCTATATATGTGGGAGGAATAGCTATGTGGTTAGGATTGCTAATTTGATGGAGACCTACTGTAGGTTCGATTCCAGCTCTTGTATTTTGTAACAGTTTATAAAGGCTAAAACCGCGTGCTTGGAAGCATTCTCATTCTTTGTCTCAAAACAATAAATCCATAGAGAAATGTGTCCTTATTTTGAATTGCTTTCTTTACTTTCACTTTCTCCACTATTGATTTTGCTAACTACACACCTTGGAGGTTATTTATGTAAACTTGCATTTTTTATTAAACCAAACTTGACCACATTACCATCCACATTACACATTACCAACTAGATTTTTATCATATTTATCATTAAGAAATAAGTCAACAAATCATTAAGAAATAACTCAACAAAATCAAGGAAAACCCCAAATTGTATGATTTTTTCAGATTTGATGCCTGAAACCCAGAATTTTTGTATTATTAGATGAAACTTAGCGCAGACCATGACATCTTCAAACTGTAAAAGGGACATCTGCCATTGACTTCTACATGACCTGGCAGAAAACAAATGTCATTTAGTAAATAACCCCCTTGTGTCTCACACTGCAGCATATGATGGTGCTGTATAAATATTTGATAATAATATAATAACAAAATCAATCGTGTTGACCTGAGTAGTCTGACCTTTTGTGCTGAACAACACCAAAAACAGAAACAATTATTTTCATATAATCTTCCTTCTGTTATTGAAGAGAAAAAGTGAAAGGGTCTTCAAACCTTGCAAATGTAAGTAAGTAAATCAAGTCTTTTTTTAAGAAAAACTCAAGAAAAGAAAAGCTCAGGAAGTCCTACTGTATATTTCATGTCTGGGTTTACATTTTTTATTATTGATGCGTACAGTAGGTGATATTTTCTAAAGGAGTCATTCACCTTTCAATTTAATTTTAGCATGATGTAGGTTGATATTCTGGGTTAGTCTGCAATTGGTCTTCATTTTTATGGTTTTCCATGTATTATGTTTTTTGTTCAGCAACTCTCCACTTTGATTTTTTAGCAGCTATCTGCTAGGAAGGGTAATTGTGCCACCTGGGATGCCTTCTAGAACCAAGCTATGGCACTCTGGTATCGATTACTAACTAGAAAATATGATAATATAGTGATCAGAGAAGCATATGAAAGAGCAGTGGCCACCTCCAGACATGATCTTATAATCAAAGCTAATACTAACAGAAATAAAGTCAAAAGACAAGGTAATATGAGAAATACAAATAATTTTAATAAACAGCAAAGTAAAAAATCAGTACTTTTCATTACTCCATATAGCAGTCAGGCATATCAAATTAGAAAAATAATCAGGAATAGATTGGAGGTCCTTTGTATGGATGTACTGTTAGACTTAGATGACGTAAAATTTGTCTTTAAATGTTATAGAACCATTGCAAGCATTGTCTCTCCAAGCATATATTCTCCTAAAAAAGTAAGAAAAGAGGGTAGTAAGTGGTTGACAAATAAAGGATGTTACAAATGTGGCAAAAAGAGATGCAAGGTGTGTAAGCAAATTTTAGTAAAAGACAGCTTTAAGAGCAGTCTTACTAAAAAAAAATCTTTCCCATTCGTAGCTGCATCAACTGTGATTCAAAAGGTGTCATTTATTTAGCCACATGTGATACGGATTTAGTGAGATGCTCCAGTAAAAAGGTTTCTGCCATTAGTAGGCATATTATGCTTAAACACAATAGTAATTTTAAACTAATAAGATTTCAGGGCATAGAGCAAATAAAATTGGGAGTCTCCCTGTCTGTCCCTACCCTAAGAGGAGGAGACCTACAAAGGCAGATCGACCAGAGGGAAGTATATTGGATATTCACTTTAAAAACCCATTACCCACAAGGGTTAAATTGTGATTGGGAAGTCTCCTGCTACTTTTTAAGTAACCCAATATAGTTAAAAATAAACTATATGATAGGATTTTGCCTTTCAGTACTGCCTTAAATATTCCCACTAAAGAATTGAAATAATTAAATAAGTTTAATAATCGCCTGTAACAAACTATAACTGTGATATGTAAATTTTTATTGCACATATGTTTTTAATTGCAAGCACTATATAAGACAGAGAACCAGAGCTAGACTCCACCTCTGACGAAGTGCCAGAGTGATGCACGAAATGCGTCAGGTGACATGTGACAGTTCAGCCTTAGATCTCAAGTAAGATGCCTGTTCATGCTTTTATGTTTACTTGGAAATAAAGTTTTTTCACTATTAAGCTTCTGTTTATTCATTTTCCAGTGTATTCTATATAACATAATAAAAGTTAAAGGAACAGCAACATCAAAAAATTTAATTAAGGTGTTTTAAAGTAATACAAATATATTGCAATGTTGTCCTGCACTGGTATAACTGCTGTGTTTGTTTCAGAAACACTACTATTCTTCATATAAATATGCTGTGCAGCAATGAGAGCAGTCATTCAAATGAAAAAATGAACAGCAACATCAAAAAATTTTATTAAGGTGTTTTAAAGTAATACAAATATATTGCAATGTTGCCCTGCACTGGTATAACTGCTGTGTTTGCTTTAGAAACACTACTATTGTTTATATAAAAATGCTGTGCAGCAATGAGAGCAGCCATTCAAAGGAGAAAATGCTCAGGTTACCCAGCAGATAGCAGATAAGCTCTGTAGAACACAATGGTGTTATCTGTTATCCACCATTTAACCTGTGCCATATAGCATTATTTAACCTGTGCCATATAGCACCCCCCCCCCCTTAATGGAGTCCAATGATCCAAGAGCAAGAAGAAGGGCATAACTGTGCTACGAGTGCAGTCCCCTTTCCCCATTTATTGTGTATTGGGTACAAGAAGGTGGGGCAAGGGGCACTGCAGGCTTAATACCGTAATACTGTATAAATACATTTGTAAAATGTATTTTAATTGCTCAGTGACTTACTGTAGGATGTGACTGGATGACTGGTTGTCTGCCAAAGAATACACTGATTATTTCTTAATTAAATTCCTGAAATTCTTGGAGGAATCTCTCATCCCACCCCAAGTGAAGTTTAAAGTGATCTCAGTAGTGTATTTGACTAAATACTGCTCAATAACAGAGTCATATTCAAGGTTTTTATGACAATAGCTTATGACTGTACTCTTCGGTGCACTCATTCATCTGTGGCAACTTTTATGTCTGTGTGTTGACAAGAAATAGTACTCTGAAAAAAGAACAGAAAGTAACACCCCCACTGGGATCAAGGCTAAAATCTATAATGTAGTTAATTACTTTATTCTTAAAAAGGACTAAAAATTATATATATATCTGTAGTTTAAAAGGAGAAAGACCTGCAATTCCTGTGCCTAACTGGTTAAATTCCCGGCAATAGTCATTCAAAAAGTGCTAGTGCTCTGAATGACTATTGCCGGGAATTTAACCAGTTAGGCACAGGAATTGCAGGTCTTTCTCCTTTTAAACTACAGATATATATATAATTTTTAGTCCTTTTTAAGAATAAAGTAATTAACTACATTATAGATTTTAGCCTTGATCCCAGTGGGGGTGTTACTTTCTGTTCTTTTTTCTGATTATACGTATCGGTAATTATACCTCACACTTGGGTACAAACTTACCAAACCTTCCTTTTCAAAGTAAAGAAATAGTACTCTGTTATGTGGGTTTTATTTAGTAGCTGCATGGATGCTGCACAATGAAATGTAAAAACCATCTTGTTCCTTTCTAGTTCCAAACTGAACATTTATTTTATGCAGCATTTTTGTTTTTACAGCTGTGTTTACTGAAAATTGAATTTGAGCAGAAGGTGGTTATTCAGTTTCGATGTAAGTGGTACGGTAACCCGTAAACAGTATTTTTTCGAGGTCTCCAGTTAGGATAATTGTACTCACTGGCAAAACCGGAAAAAGGAAATCATACCTGTAATTAACACAAGTAACCCAAATGCCAATTGCTGCTAATGCAACAGGCATGAAAATATATACAGTTTACTGTATTTAAGTAAGGATAGACAATATATTTTACAAAACAGTATGTTTTATTGAATATATATCTGTCCTTCTGTCTGATTTTTTTCACTGAATGAGCATGACTCCCTATATCCCCTAATTTAAGCACATTATTTTGAGTTTAATATTACATGTATATTTTACATTCTTTCATACCAGTGACACATAAGGCAATTTTAAAGCCTTATCTTTGCATCCACTCTTACCATTTCATAGGACATGACTCAAATGTTCTTTAATTATTTTATATTTTGAATGTCTACTGTATGACCTTGAGCCACTGTGTAAGACAAATGCAATACAGGCATGAATGTCTCTTTCATAGCTTGCCTCCTTGCAGAGACATAAATCTTGTTCTATAGACTGTAGAAAGGGACATAAAAATTTGCTAAATATCTCTACTGATGTTAGTATGAGCTGGTAAAGCAAATGAAGATACAAAAATAGGGGTGTGTGGGAGCACTCTAAGGGGCCGATTTACTACAGTATATTCACGTGAAGGATTCGAAGTTCGATCGAATGCAATCGAATTTCGAATGTAGGATTTATTCGTTTGGTCAAACGTGAATTTTCACATATTCGTTCATCGAATAGGGAATGGTCGAACGATCCAATACATTCGAATAGAGTCGAATGGACGAATATTCGATCATTCGACCAGTGAAGGATTTTAATTTTTAAGTTTATTTGATTGTCGACTTCGGCAGATTGGACCTACCGAATTGCAATAGAAGTCCTGATCAAATAGGATTCGTACGATCGAAGTCTTCGATCATTCGAATCGTACGAATCATTCGAATGATTTATTCGACTGATCGAATAGATTTGTATTTGATCATCGAATGATCGAATATCGAATAAAAGGTAGCCTAGAACTATTCGATTAACATTCAAAAATCGAATGCTAATCGAATATCGAATAGAAATGAATTTTTTTGGGGGAATAATAGTAAATTTGCCCCTAAAGGTTAAAGGGATACTGCCACTAAAAAATTACTTTTTAACATATGAATGTACATTAAGGGGCAGATTTACTATTGGTCAAATTCAACCATCAAATTTTGGTCAAATTTTAACCCTTCAAATTCAAATATTGAATTTGAAGGGTTTTATCGAAATTTGATTGATCGTTCGAATATGAAAAATTCAATTAAACGATTAAATTGTTCGAATCGAACAATTCAAATGATTTTAATCATTCGATCAAATTTTTTTTTTATTTGGTAGGTTTAATATGGCGAACTAGGGATTCAAAAATTTATTTAAAGGGCAAGTACTTCGACCATCGAATGGTCAAATGATCAAATAGATTTTTATTTGATCTATTCAAATCATTTGATTCGATTGAATTTTTGAAATTCGATGGTCAAAGTGGCCACAAAATTATTTGAAAATTCGAATTCAAATCTTTTTGAAAATTCGATTGAATTTCAAATCATTCCCACGAATTTAGTAAATCTGCCACTATATGTTACCTATAGGTCATGTTGATCTATAGGTAACTCTCTTCTGTCAATATACAGTATGCACTTGCATTTATTCTGAATTACTTATGAGACAGGGGACCAGGGAATGTTCATTGTAAGTTGCACTTCCAGTATACTTAAATATACTTTAACTTAGCCTTTAGAGCGCTCCCACACACACCCATTTTTGTATATTGTATTGTAGATGGAAAACTGTGTCTGAGCTTCATGTGGTTTTTAATAGCACCCCATACCCACCACTTTAAACTAGTAGTGGTCCTATACTTTTAAAAATGGGCATTGGTTTGGGCAATCTCTCTCTCTTAAAAGCTGCATACTGGCGGTGGAGGATATAGCCCTCACACTGAAACCAAGGAAAGCAAGTACTCCAATTTCCAATGAGATTCCTTCAATTGACCCAAAAATGGGTTATGCCATCTGCTTTCTACACAATCACTGCATTATCAGATATCTCTTTTGTTCTACACTCTAAGGGGAGATATGAAATGTCATGTTGTTGCCATTGCAGCTCACCTGTAGTGATGGGCGAATCTCCCGAGATTTCTAGAGAAATTCGCGAAACGGCGAAAAATTCGCGAAACGAGTCGCGGGACGATTTTGTCGCGCGTCGCGTCAATTTTGTTGCGCGTCTATTTTGTCGCGCGTCTGTCGCGCGTCGCGTCAACTTTGACGCGTCGCGTCGTTTTCGGCGCACGTCGCGTCGTTTTCGTCGCGCGTCGCGTCGTTTTCATCGCGTCGCGTCAAAAACGACGCGCCACTGACGCGCGACTCGTTTTCAGCGAATTTTCGCCAAGCGGGAATTCGCCGCGAATTCGACCTAGGCGAATAAATTAGCCCATCACTACTCACCTGTTCTTTCTTTTGAGTTTTTTCATTGTATCTTTTAGGGATACACCGAATCCAGGATTCGGTTCGGTATTCGGCCAGGATTCGGCCATTTTCAGCAGCATTCATAATCTTGGTCGAATCTGGCCAAACCGAATCCAAATCCCTAGTATCTTTATCTCTCCTTGAGTATCCTTAAGTAAATTTACTGATGGAAACAGTATATAAACGGGTATAACGTAGACAAGAAAGATACCATTCAATCCTTCAATTAATTTACTCAATATTGCTATAGAATTTATTTATGTAGAGGACACAAAGTCCAGCCTTTTCCTATAGTAAGAAAAGAGGGATCCAACAGAACACAACCTATTTGACAAAGAACTACATAGATAAATATGCACTCTTAAAAATGTCTTTGGATTTTTGTCTCTTTCTTAGTTGTCAAACCAAACCAAAAGTATAAGACATAACTACTTTTCCAAGCTTGAAAATACTAGTAATAATAATATTATGCATCATTAATTTTCTGAAGTAAATGTGGGAGCTAATGAAAATAGAGCATATATGTTAGTACTTGGTTCACAGTCCATCTACTCAGAGTAAAGTAGTGGGACTGTCTTGCAACTACTCTCAGGGGGTAATTTATATATATTTAAATTTTTATATTTAAAAAAGTTTTTCAGGCTTATTCCTGAGCAGACCACAGAAACTTCCAAACAGGATAGGGACCTTATCCACTGACTATACAACCTATGCAGGTATAAGATGGTGGATTTTGGATTTTGCTGCATCGGAAATTTGTTTTATAAAAAAATAATAATTAGAGTTTTACACCAAAAAGCCAGACTTGTAATGAAATATTTAATTTTTCTTGATTGATGTCTGTTCCATACATGCTCAGCTACCTTTATTTCACAATTTCTGCAAGACTATTCATGCTTAATATACTATATATTTTAATGTAAATTCTAAAGTTTTACTGTGGGATTGCTCTATATCTCCTTAATATATTTGCTCAATCCATCCACTAAAACTTATAGATCAATTTCAATTATAAGAATAGATCTTTCTAACTTTCTAACTGTTCATTGCATTTTCAATTTATGGCAGAATTATTTTTTTCACTAGACATCAACATTTTTAAATGAATTATAGAGGCAAAAGTTTTAGATCAATAAATAAAAAGGACTGTTAGAATAGGATTGTTAAGAAAATTGCATGCATTTCTAAAGTAAAACATCCAAAACTAAATCATCAATTCAGTGGCAAAAGATAAAATAGCCTCCCCTTTAGACAAAATATATATGGATTTTTTTGTCCATATAATGCAGTGTATTCAAGCTGGCCAACTACACCAAAGTCATTCCTGGTCTGGCCAATCCTATACTTACTTTTATCTGATTCATTAAGAATTCTACTGCTACATTTTACAGAACTAAGTTTTATCTGCAACTTCACTCATTGCACCCCCACTGGTTCAACATTTAGTGGTGAGCATAACCTTCCTTTTTTTGCTATAGCTAATACAAGAGCACATGAGCAGTGGCCAGCTCAATTTTGTAGCTTCACTAAAGTCCACCTCATTTCTCCAGGCACGTTTTCACAAAACATATTAACTGAAAATTGTAAGTGCACGGTTGTAAGAGAAATGTGGTAACTGCTTTCTTGGTTTAGATTTTCTGTAAAATACACACCAAACCTGTCTGCAGCTACTGTGAGCATATAATACATTTCCTGCTAGGCATCCAGAAGCATAAATCAACCTAGAAAAATCTTACATCAAGTGTTGTAAAGGCATCACCTGATTACCTACAGCTAGTGCCTTCACAGACCTGCATCACAATTGCACTGATAACAGAATAGCCACAATAACTTATTAGCTCTAGCATCACCTCTGAGCTAGCATATTAAAGGCAAAGGGGAAAACTTACATACATACACAAATACATAGTTACATAAATAGTATATCTATAGAGGCCAAAAAGTTTAGGCCCTAACTAAACATATTCACAAGATGTCAGCTGACACCACCAGGATGACAACAATACACAACAGTAACTTTAAAAAACCTCTAAAAGCCAGGAGCCAACATCAACATCCCTTCCAATCTATTAAAATCAGGGTATAGGGGCTATATACAGTACATCACTGCCTCTGGATACTTTTCAGGCAGGCTGGTATGTCACACTGAAGGGGAGCTACAGAATTCAAGACAAGCAGAGGGCACTCTGGGCTCAATAATTAAAGTAGCCCATATAGAGTAAATTAGAGAATAAGTGCTAAAATCAATTTCAGACCCTTAAAAAGGACCAATACAAACCATCAGAATAAAAATGTAATTAATTTATTTTTAATTAAAGGGAGATGGTAATGAAAAAACACATCTTTATAAGACTCTTAAAAATTTACATTACATAGCATACATAGCAATAAAAAATTTTTTTAACAGATTTTACATTTTTTCCAGATTTTACTTATTTTTTTCTGGTCCCCTCAAAAACATAAAATGGGTGTTCTACTGTGTGTAAACTGTGTGTTGTATTGGTTTCCCCATTACTTTGTAAAGTGCTGCAGCAGACAATGGCACTATCTTTGCCTTTTAATATAAAAAGTGTTTGGGCTATACAGTATATGTCCTCAGTAATGAAGGCTTTGGTAGTTATAAATAGAAAGCCCCTTAAGTCTCTTGTTTCAAAACACACTTACTGATAAGTGAAGTGCATGAAATTGCTGCCCCTTGGAGTTCTACTGAATGGCCCTTAAGGCATCAATTTAAACAAAGAGAGTAAAAACTCCAATTAACCTCAGCCCTGTAAACATATGCAAGCTGTTTAACTCTGTAACTATGGTTTGGGAAAGTAAAAGCTATTACTGGCTGGCTTACCCATCAATTCGCTAGACATACAATTTATTATACTCTTTAGCTTTCAATTAGTCCCTAGGAATTTCAACTTAAAGCCATTAGTTGTGGTCTGCTGGGTCACAGGAAGACTCTTACAATAAATTCACTGAAATGTGTAAAAGTGTTTATTTGCTCTGTAATAAGTGGTAATGGGATAAGTAAAATCTTTACATTTTAATATTTAAGATTGCAAATAATGTAACACAAAATAAAAAATATTGTAAATAATGATGCACTATTGTTAGTTAATATCTATTAGTGTATAAATTGGATATTTGCTTTCTTTTTTTGGGGTTGAGTGGACACATTACCTCATGTTGTATCTTTTATTATATTCTCTATTTATTTAAATTTTAATTAACACAAATTACATGCTAAAGACACAAAAGACAAAAGAAAGGGAATGGTAAGCTAGAGGGGAGATTCATCCTTTATTTATACATTGTAATCCTTGTTATACAGGTGTGGGAGGCCTGTGATTGGCTGTCCCCCCTCCTACTGTGTATCTGACAGGGACTGTTAGGAAATAACCACAAGGGACCATAGCAGATCTATATGGATCTCCAATTCAATTAAAGATAATATTAAATTTTAGTCCAAAGTGAAACCAGCACCATATATATTATTCATTATTGTTTACAAAATTAGAGAGGGGGTTCACCTATTCTATATGTCTCCATTAATGTTTTAATGATTTTTAGCAGACTTGAGGTATGGCGATCCAGCAATATTTTGTTACCGTATCAAAAATCTTTAATACTCCAGACCCAAACTATGCAAACATAAGGGGGAAGATTTACTAAAAAAAAATTTGAATTTCGAAGTAATTTTTGGGTACTTTGACCCAAAATTTGATTTGAATTGAAAAAAATGTATTTGAATTTTAGGGGAAGATATACTAAGGGGCACATTTACTAATGGTTGAATTTCAAAGTGAAAAAACTTCCAAATTGTTTTAAGGTTATATTCGATCGAAAATGGAACTATTTTGGATGGTATAGGTCGAAAATGGACCGATTTTGATCAAATAGGTCCATTTTCGATCAAATAGAAATAATTCAAATCGTTCTAATGCATCATTCGATTTGAACGATTAATTCTAAAAAAACTTTGATTTTCCAGGAAAGGTTCCAGGAGGTACCCCATAGGCTTGAATGGCAATTCAGTAGCTTTAAGGTGGTGAAGTGGTGAATTAAGTTTTTTTGTACTTTGAAATTTGAATTTTACATTTTTTTCAATTCAAATCGAATTTTGGGCTATTCAATAGTCAAAGTAGCCAAGAATTACTTCAGAATTGAAAAAAATTTCATTCGAATTTTCACTTCAACTTAGTAAATGTGCCCCTTAAAATCTGACAATTCCAAAGCACTGGCACTCACAGCAATTTCAAGCAGGGTCAACCATTGTGTGTTTATTTGCAACCGATGCAACGTTTCGGGGTATGTACCCCTTTGTCAAGCATTTGGCAAGAGGGTGCCGATGCCGAGCACCTAGCGTATCCCTTGAAAGACAGGGTGTGCGAGCGGACCATACTATTTCCCCTTAAAATTTGATCAATCAAAACTGTCTCTTTAAAAAATTCAAATTCGACCCTTCGGCACCTTAAACCTGCAGTATTGCTATTTTAGCCTATGGGGGACCTCCTGGAACCTTTAAATACTGTTTCTGAAAATTTTTGAAAATCTATTTTTTTGGGGTGAAATCGTTTGAATCGAACAATTTTTATTTGATTGAAAACAGACCTATTCAATCAAAAATGGTAAATTTTCGATCGTAAAAAAAATTCAGTGGTCGAATTTTGACATTTTTTCCACTTCAAAATTTGACCCTTAGTAAATCTGCCCCATGCAGTATGATTAAGGGGCAGATTTACTAAAATCAAATTTTTTTTGTTTATTCTGTAGAAAATTTATCTTTTTCGATTGAATAGGTCCATTTTTGTTCAAATAAAAATTGTTCAAATCGTTGGAATGCATCGTTAGAGTCTAACTATTTTGGACAAAATCCTTCGATTTCCACTGTTTAAAGGGCTGATTTACTAAGGGTCGAATAGGGTTGAGTTAAAATTCGAATAAAATTCAAATTTAAAAAATTCAAAGTAATTTTGGGCCCACAATTCGAAAATTCAAATTTTCTAATTTCAAAGTACTGGCCCTTTAAAAATACTTAGAATTTGAATATTCCCCAGCTTAAAGCTGCAGAATTGCCATTTTAGCATATGGGGGACCTCACAGAACTTGTCCTGATAATAAAGTTCTGAGAAATTGAAGGATTTTGGTGAAAATCGTTAGAATCATTCAATTGAAAATGGTCATATTCGATAAAAAATTACCCCCCCCCCCAAAATTAGATGGTCGAATTTCGAAGTATTTTCAACTTCGAAATTTGACCCTTAGTAAATCAGCCCCTATAGGTTCCAGGAGGTCCTCCATAGGCTAAAATAGCAATTTGACAGGTTTAAGGTGGCAAAGTGTCAAAGTGTCAAATTTGTCGAAAGAGACAGTACTTCAAATTTCAAATGGCTGAATTTTAAAATTCAATTCAAATTTTTTTCAATTCAAATTGAAATTTGGCTTTTTCAATTTTAAGTACCCAAAAATGACTTTGAAATTCGAATTTTTTTTCATTTGAATTTCCACTTTGACCCTTAGTAAATCTGCCTCTAAAAGTTACAATATCAATCTTAGACCACCAACATTTTCCCACTGTGCTTTAATAATCTATATGGTGTATATGGTGTATAATAGTGATGGGCGAATCTCCCGAGATTCGCTTCGCCGAAAAATTCGCTAATTTCTAGCGTAATTCGCGAATCGGCGAAAAATTCGCGAAACGAGCCGCGGGACGGTTTTGACGCGCGTCGCGTCAAATCACGTCGCGTCAAATCGCGTCGCGTCAAAACGACGCGTCACGTCGTTTTCATCGCGTCGCGTCAAAAAACGCCACGCGACTGTGTGAATGGGGCAGTTTTGATCATTAATACTGCTGAACAAAAAGCTTACAATTCAAAACATAAAAAACACAAAAACTAAGTAAATGTAAGGCTATATATAGGCTATGAACAACACCAGCCACACCTCTTCTGATGAAGCACAGAATAGCTCTAAACGCATCAGGAGAGAGTGGCTGACATAAGTTGGCAGATGGGGGGTTGACACTGCTTTGTGGTGTGATATGAAACAAAATGGTTTTGATGAATCTTGTAAACATTGTGGTTATGGTTGAATTGCACAAATAAATGTTAAATGTGAGATACTGTACATATTTGAATTTATATGACAGGTGCAAATTATGTCCGAATTTCAGTGTCTGTAGCATACTAAAATTTAATTCAAAAGTGACCTAACCCTTTGAGAGCAGGTATTGGTTTAAAAATAAAGCACTTAAAAATTGACATTTTTTTTTTTTACTGTTTTACTTTTGTCCCGTTGATTTCAAAAGCTTATGATTATGGTCTGAGGTGGCATAAATTACAGCATTGGTCTTGAATAAAATAAATGATACACTTTTATAAAAACACACACTAATGCCGCTTAGAAATGGATGATCTCTGTTATTGCACTGCAATTTGTTAATTCCTGTGTAAGGACTTACAGTGGACCTTAATATATATATGTTATTTATTTTTTATAAATACTGCATGTCCTCTAGTGTAAATATAAAATTGCAACGAATGCACATACACTTATTACAAATGTATCTTTAATGTCTTGAGCATAATTTAAATTATTAAGAAATACTTCTCTGGCCTGACAAATTGTTTTTGAAATGTGCAATGCAATCAAAAGAAGAGTAGCCGAACTCTGAAGATTTTGTATATTTGCTCTCAAACCTTAAAGTGTTATCACATTCCCTGTAAGTTCAAATGAGCTTTTCTTAAATTTGCTTTCACCTTCCCAGCTGCAATTTTCATTCAGGATAATATATTTTCCATTAATCCTATTAGTGCTCAGAGAGCCTGCAATGTAATTTATGAAGCTCGGTGGACTGCTTAGTGGTCTGTGCCGTAGCATAACTGACAAAGGTCTAGAAATCTACCAAACTGAGATCTGTGGATAAGTCTTCATGTTTCTGACAGAAATCAATAGGATATTTCATTTTCAATGGATTAGCAAGATGCCTCCAGAGCAATCTAAATGATTTCTGAAATAATGCTACCAATCTATATCTTATGTTATCTATAGTCAGCAATAGTGTCCAAGGTATTATTTAACGTTTTTGTGTATTTTACATGAATTCACTGAAACGAAAAACACTATTTTCTTCTATTTTCAAGGTTTCCATATTTTAAATGGAAATGTTTCATATGCTTATTATTGAGTACTGTAGAAGGAGAGAATTAAAATGAAGAATAAAGTTTCAGGGCTATTTCTATTATTTATGAGTTGATTGTATCAGTAATTTACTATTGCTTTACTTATGTTTTTGTTTTTTTAAATATTAAAGCAGAACTAAAGCTTAACAACAAAATAGGGTATAAATGTTATACATTATGTTTTGGAATTCTATACCAGCCCAAGGCAAACCACAGCCATTTAGGAGAGAAGATACTGTATGTGCCTCTAGAGATGCCCCTAGTAGCTCCCCGTCTTCTTTTCTGCTGATTCACCATGTACTCTGTGCTACTGTCACTACCCAAGCATGGAAACCCAAAGCATGTACTGGCCAAATCTAAAGGTTTGTATATATTGAATATATTTAAAGGGGACAAAATATTAATATGAGTGAGTGCAGAGTATTACTTGTCTTTGTATGCATACTCATTGCAATTCTGCATAATAGTTTGACTTTTGTTTAGCAAGCATAACTTTCCCTTTTGCTATTTATACAGGAGCAATGGCTAGGTCCTATTTGTAGCTCCTACAATCCCCAACTTCTGTCGGGTGATCCTTGTGGTGGGCAACCATTTCTGAGTTTTAAAACATAGATGCCCATTTATTTAAGGTAAAATTTTAGTGAAATAATGGCTAACAATAAGCTAATTTTCTCTAAAACCACAAATGCCATGAAAGTTTGCCATATAAAAGTATGAATGGAAACAAATGCTTAAAGAATCAAATAAAAATATGAAAACCTCACCCAGAAACCAACAGCTCACATGTTTTTTAAAGAGTAGAATGCATATAAAGGTGTATTTTATCTAACTGTACTACTGGTTCGATACCTCCCCTCACTCCCTCTTTTATTTATCTCCCTAACTCTCCTCTACTGGAATGTATAATTATGTTTTGTTTTTTTGTTTTCTCTCTGTTTTTGTTTTTCAAACTCAATAAACAGAAGTTTAAAAAAAAAAATATGAAAACCTCACACCTGGTGGGACTGTCCAATAGCAACCCGCTTTTGGATCAGAGTCTATACCCTCATCACCAGTGTAACAGGACTTTCTATCTCTAAAAACCCAGCAGAGGCCATCTTAAATAAACAAGTTCCAGGTGGCAATAAACATTCCAGGTGGCTGATTACTTATATATTCTCTGCAGCTAAGCAAACAATAGCGAAAGCCTTGAAGACCAACACCTTAGACATACAAGAGGTAAAACAAAATTGGACAATCTGCTAATAATGGAAAGACTCACCAGCATTGAATAAGGGCAATCCAAAAGGTTCAATAGCACATGGACTCCCTGGATTCAATATCGTAATATCTCTCATGCTATACTATCATAGACCTACACCATACCAACACATATATCCTAAGAGCAGCACTATCCAAACCTAGCCTGTACCAGAATCTAACCTAAGTAAATAATCTGTTCTCATGCATACCATCTTTCTTTTATTGTTTATATTTTATTTTGTTCTAATTGTTTTGGATAAACACTGTTGTATAACATTTTGTAACACAAAACAGAAATTGCTTGTACCCTGGAGAACTCCGGAGAGTACATACATAAGATGTTACTTGTCTAAAATGCAAATAAAAATTACTTTAAAAAAAAATATGAAAACCTCTAAAAGCTCTGAAAAATCATGTTTTTCATAAAATTACTAGCAAAAAAAATCTGGAAACCTCCAAACTTCTTAAAGGGAAACTGTCATACGAAAACATATATTTTTAAAAGCATCCGTTAAAAGTGCTGTTCCAGTAGACTTCTGCATTGAAATCCATTTATCAAAAAAACAAACAGATTTTTTTATATTCAGTTTTGAAATCTGACATGGGGCTAGCCATTTTGTCATTTTCCCAGCTGCCCCTGGTCATGTGACTTGTGTCAGCACTTTAGGAGGGAACTGCTTACTGGCAGGCTGTTTTTTTTTTCCTTCTCAATGTAACTGAATAGTACGCAGTGGGCAGTGGGTTTTACTATTGAGTGCTGTTCTTAGATCTACCAGGCAGCTATTATCTTGTGTTAGGGAGCTGTTATCTGGTTACCTTCCCATTGTTCTTTTGTTAGGCTGCTGGGTGGGGGAAAGGGAGGGGGTGATATTACTCCAACTTGCAGTACAGCAGTAGAGAGTGATTGAAGTTTATCAGAGCACAAGTCACATGACTTGGGGCAGCTGGGAAATTGACAAAATGTCTAGCCCCATGTCAGATTTCAAAATGAAATATATAAAAAAATCTGTTTGCTCTTTTGAGAAATGGATTTCAATGCAGAATTCTTCTGGAACAGCACTATTAACTAATGCATTATGAAACCTTGACTGCTTATATTTGCAGAAATTTAATATTAGAGATAGAGTCGTTTTTACAATTAATCTTCCATTTTTAGAGATTTAGTGAAATAAAAAGGTGGTTTTTAGAAAAAATATATGATTTATGCAAAAAAATAGAAATCCAAATGTTATTAAATCAGCTCCTTTGTCTCTGTATACAATGTATAAACTCAGGTAAAAATGAGTGTAAGACTGGTTAGACCAGGTATGATATGCAACATATATATGGATATATGGACAAACAATTCCTGGTTTTTGGAAAGGGCAAAGGGTCCCATTTATTAAATTGTTTTAGTCGAGTTTTTGAAGGGAAAACTTGAATTTTTAGACATTTTTATTATACTCCAAAGCTGCTAAAAATCTAAATTGAAAATATTTTAATCTCATATTTATATAGATGATTGTGTTGATAGTTGTTGACATTAATAAAGTTTGTCATAGAAAAAAGAAGCACATAGGCAGGGCCAGAAACAGAGACTGAGTTTTACAGTCAGAGAGCCATGCTTCTTTCCTGCCCTGCATTTTAATAAATAAGTTGCTGTTTCAAAACCCACATTCTCATTATTAAGAAGTACAACACAATCATATAGAAGTCAATGGCAAATGTCCCTGAAGATGCTTCTTGACATTGTGAACGGACACTTAGGGGCTGAAGGGTTTGGGTTTAGGGTTGAAGTGAATGTTTGAATGCAAAAAATTTGATATTCAAAGTAAATTTTTGAAAAACTTCAACCATCGAATAGGTTACTTTGACCATTTGAAAATTCAATTTGAATGGTCGAATACTAAAATCCTTCGACTTCGAAATTCGAAGTACTGTCTCTTTAAAAATCCTTAGATTTTTTTTACTTCGTTATGTTAGCCTTTGGGGACTTTTTAGACCATTTTTCTAAGTTTTATTTTATCGAAGAAAAATCCTTCGCCAAATTCAGCGAAAAAATTCTTCGACTTTGAATATTTTTAATTTTAATTCGATGGTCGAATTTCGAAGTATTTTCTACTTCAAAATTCAACCTTTAGTAAATCAGCCCCTTAACTTTGTTGCATCATGTTTTCAAGAATTATTTATAAATGAGATAAATTCATGGATCAGAGTTATGTTGACTTTGTTTTAAATTCAAAATTAGAGAAACACGAGTTTTATTAAACAACCCCCTTAATTTTTTTAAATATATTAATATATGGAAGAATAAGAGGATTGGCTGTCTTGAATGATTATTTGAACCAGATGTTTTTGGAATTGTTGAGGCGTCATTGTAGGTATTGTAGTTATAAAAGAAGGAATCATTCAAAACTTAAACAAAAAATTTCTATAACCTTGTCATAAAATGAGTGGGTTATGAATAAATATTCAACCACATAAAAATATGATTAGGAGAAAAGTAAAAAGCAAAAAATGTCCACAAATGCATGCAGTTATGGCTCCATAGGACTACCTGTACCAATTCTTTGGTCTTGGAATATATTATACATGTTGTTTTGAGGGCACAGGACTGGAAGCCAAAAGTAAACCATCACACAAATGTGATGATTGCCTTTTTTTAAGTATTTATTTCGCTTAATTACGACCCAATTTCTGTGTATTTTTGAAGTTATTCTTTTACCCTTTTCAAAAATGTAGTCAGGATATTTTGTTTTCCAGTGTAAATATTGCTATTTATAAACATTGAATGATTATAACATAACAGTTAAACGTTTCATAGTTATAATAATGATCTATTCTGTATATAATAAGCAAGATTTCATTTGACATTTCAGTTCTGGAAATTAGTTAGGGAAAACATCTGAGTGACAGAGAGACAAATTGAAATGAAAATATGCTTAAGGGACCATTTAGAACAAGATATCTTTTTGTCTAAGTACAAATTATGTTAGATGTTTTAATAGACAATTCCTTTGAGGGGTCAGTTTTCTAGAAAATGGGTAGGTAGATTAATGCTCCATAAAGGACATGTAACATATATTACAAAGCTGGCAGTGTGGAGCAATACAAGCTTTTGTTCTCTAAAGGCAATTTGTTTTCATGAATATATCC
The DNA here is from genome assembly GCA_024363595.1 of Xenopus borealis. Taxonomy (NCBI): domain Eukaryota; kingdom Metazoa; phylum Chordata; class Amphibia; order Anura; family Pipidae; genus Xenopus; species Xenopus borealis. The sequence continues at coordinate 174,261,167 of CM044431.1, forward strand.
AGATGTATCATAGTTAGGCTGTTTCACTGAGATTGCTTTGATCTGTTTTCCAAGGAATAAATGATGTCTAATGCTGTTAAAATACTGACATTTGCAGAGGCTGGAAGGACTAATGATATTAATGATCGACTTGCTGCTCACCTGATATTATCTTCTGTGTAGTAAATTGATACTTATTATGTGCAGTGTGAGATCATTATGCAGAGACAGACAGAACCTCATGAAAAAAACACCTTCTACAGCATTAAATTCAATGTTAGGTGTGTTGTGGAAAAAATATTTTGCTTCTGTTCAAAAAATGCACACTTTATATGTGCATTTTTATTTTCACATAAAGTCTCAATTTGCATTAAAGTTTTATAGTGTGATTCTTCATACTGGTAAACCAGCAATGGGCAGCTTTGGAGTGAAGTCCCAGATGGAGTGATTATTTTGTAAGTGGTTGTTTGCCATACTCTATACTTTGTAAATGGTACAAAGGTTAAATGTTCATGAACAGCTACAGCAATTATTAAAATCCCTTTAAACTAGAGAAGAGATGATTCTCAAGGCAGATGAGTTTGAATTTAACATGCATACAATTGTTAATTTAAATAAGCAGCAAGACATAAAGCATGCATAATTGCATAACTATAATCAAAAGGGCTTTATTTAACAATAATTTGATGAGGAAGAGAGCAACAATGCAGGAAAGAAATTATATTCTTTTTTATGCATTGATACGTTTGGTGTAAAATTCACTAAAGAGTGCAGCTTCATCAGCGTCTGCTTCATTCACATCGCAACACTTCGCCGGGCGTAGATTCGCCAGGACAACACTAATTCACTAAAATGTGAAGTTGCGTCAATGGTGGCGAGCAGTGACGAAGTTGTGCTAGTGTTACATAGTAAAGCAAAGCAAAGTTGCGCTAGTGTTGCCAAATTTGCATATGGTGGGAAGTTAATGTTCAATGGATGTAAATGTAGAGGCAAAAACATTACATTACACAATCCCTGGAAACCTTAATAAAAGGAAACAGAGTTGTTATATTGCCCTGCACATGTGCCCTTTAAAGCCCATGAAGATATAGTGGCACCTAGGCTTTGTTCCCTCTTAACTCTATATTTCATGGGGCATAAACAACTGAAAGTTTGAAGGTAGTCATTATCATCCTAATTCCATTAACCCAGATCAGACAGGCTTTATGCCAAACAGGGCCACAGTCTTTAACATCTGGATTATTTATTTATTTATTTATTAAAATGTATTTCTATAGCGCCAACTTATTTTGTAGCGCTGTAAAGTGAATGTGATTCAACTAAATCACATGAATTACATACATAGAACATAAGGAGTGACATAAATCACAATACATAACGGTACAGAAGGTGAGGAAGGCTCTGTGCAGAAAGAGCTTATAATCTAAAGGGAAGGGAA
>CM044431.1:174308355-174350142 GCA_024363595.1 Xenopus borealis
CCATCACTAATCTTACACAATTATCATTTTACCCAAGTGGAAACCAGTTTTCTCCAAGTTCTCCAAGGCCAAGTGGGAACATAAATAATATTTCACTAGGTATCAAGGGACATGAAACCATTTAAGTGCTCTAATTAGTGTGTTCATGTGACCTTTTTGACTTTGAGAATGACCGTATTCAGAATTTAATGACTTCCATTATTTAACTAAATTATTTTACTCCACTAAAATGTCTGTAAATGATCTTAAATGTTACATTTTAATCTTTCCAGTAATTGCCAATCAGTACTAGAAGTAAGTCAAACATCATTTTTTTATTATAATATGCAAATAGTTTTATTTTTTATGGTAAAGTGTGTTCACTTGTGCCCCACTATATGGAAAAGTCTTTTATATGGCTCAAATTTCTTTTGAAGCTTTGTTATCTTAGCTTTGTAATGCAAGCATTTATTGACACTTTGGGCAGATTCACTAAAGGACGAAGTGGCTAACGCTAGCGACATTTCGTTAGCTTTAGCATCACCAGGAACATCACCAATTCTCTAACAGGCGCCAATTCACTAGCGAAAGAAATCGTCGCTAGCGTTCATTCACACTCTATCACCAGGCAACTTTTCCTTCTGGCGAATGAGCGTTACTCCACAAATTCACTAAAGTGTGGATTTTACTGAACAATAGCTCTTTTGCCTGAGTTAACTTCGCTACCTCAGACCAGGCAAAGTGGTAAAAAGTCGCTAGATATCCTGTCTGCTGAATATGCATTAAAGTTCAGAAAAAGCTGGTGACTTTGCCTGCAAAGGTCCTAACTTAGACTTTTTTTGCATTCTTACATAATTCTTAGATTAATGCAAGAAATGCAGATAAATGACCACTGTTTTTTTTCCAAAATAACATTAAGCCAGTTTCTATTTGCATCCAAATATTATGACTACAAAAAAGCTACCTGCAGTAGTAGCTGAGAAGAAGCTTTATGTCATAATTGTATGAATGCCTCAAGTAAAAAATTCTGACTGCAATTATTTGTAGTGAGATAAAAAAAAGAGTAAACACTGGGGATATGGAAGTTTTTTTTGCAGTTTTCTTATAGGCAGTGCCCACTTTACTGCAGTTTTCCTCTTCCAGAAAGCTCCCTTCACCCTTGCTCCTAAGCAAACTTGTGATTAGGGATGGGCAACGCTGTCCTGTTTGAGATTTTTGGGTAACGCAAAATGGGACAGATTTGCTCATCGCTAATTGCATGAAAATTGGCAAAACATCACCAAAACACATTGAAGCCAATGGGACTTATCTCCAAACCGTACAACTTTTTTCTCAATACATTGGAGTCTATATGGGTGTCTATGGGTGTAAAATATATCACCCATCCCTACTTGTAAAACAGTGAAACCATCTGAGAACCACATTAAAGGAAAACTATATCCCCCGAATAATGTAGAGCTCTATAAAAATATATTGCATAAAACATTTCATATTTCATCTCTAGGCAAGAGATAAAAGGGCAGTATTGTAAAATTATATACATATTATAACATTATATATATATTATATGTATATAGAGAGATAGAGAGAGAGAGAAAGTATGTAGGAGCACTCATTAATACAGCTTTAAGTGATTTTATTTTTTATTAAGTTTTCACACAATCCCCCACATCTAAGCGTTTCAGTTCTCCTTGCACCATCGTCAGGATTAGAGTCATCACATGATGTATATATACAAACAAGCACTAATCAGTTAACAGTTTTAATAAAAGCTGTGACAACATGTATAATCATGTTAGGAGTATCTATACATATATATATAGAAACAACTATTGAACCTATAAAAATATAGATGTTGTTAAAAATATATTTTTTAGTGAGTAGCCAGATGTCAGCTAACTTTTCAAAAGGACTGACAACATATATCACATTGAGACTACCTACACAGCATGACAATAGAATTAGTATTTAAATATACAACACTGAACTTCAATAGTGGTATATCTGAGGGTTCATATGTCAAAGACACATAAGTTACCATTACTCCAACAAGCCACAAACCCTTATTTGGGCATCAAGTTCAGTTGTTCCTAATTGATCCATTCTATCACCACCTCTTATAATATTGTCATATCATAAAAAGTAAAAATAAAAAAAAACTTCCTAGCTGAAACATGCTATTTAAGATCCCTATCACGTGAATGTTACCAGTATTCAAAAAAGGGCAGTCATCCTCCTTGATAAGCTGCCCAAGTACAGCAGGTACTTAAAAAGTGCATTAGTGCAATTTGTGTAAAGCCTGTAGACATACTGTATAATGTGTGCAACAATATCACACATAATATGTTACAAACATTAAAAATATTCTCAGAAAATGTTGTCAAAATGTATTTTCAACACACCATTTCTCAAGTTTTTCAAAGATTATCAAATGCAAAGGGACATAGAAAGTCTTATATAAAACAGGCCAATGAATACATTTCGTTCAAGCCTCTGGGGGCCACTGCATCAAGTGTCAGAATCCACTTGGCCTCTTTTTATAGCAGGGTACTACTCTTATCACCCCCATATTTCAGGAGGGTACATGATCAATCAATACGCAATGGATGGAAGTGAATGTCCAAAATTAATACAGTGTCTAGCGAGTGGAGTTTCTGCTCTCCCAGAGGCCAGTGCTGCACGTATGGTAGATCTATGCTTGTTCATCCGGATTCAAAAACATGTGGTGCATTTGCCCACATAATATAAACCACATGGACATATAATGCAATATACCACATATATCAGAAAGACAGGTCAGTCTATCTCGTATTTCATATTTTTTACCACTGTGTGAATGAGAAAATCATGGACCAGTCAGTAGGAAACCACATGTAATGCGTCCACTGCATCTATAGCAGCCCATCTTATTAGATTTCAACCACATTTGTGGCAAAGTTGCTTCACACTCATTTTGTAAATCCATTACCATAAGAATGTCTCATAAAGATCTCCCCTTACGATAGGCACAGATACTGTAGGTGCAAAGGAGGAGGACGGAAAAGGATCACTCACTGGTATAACCCCAGGCCGGTGCAGTTTTCTGCTGATAGGAGCACAGGCCCAGGGTTTCAGGTAAGTTCATACAATGCCTAACATTTGGCATCCCCAAGTATTGCAAGTCTTTCCTTCACCTTTAAGTAAATGTAAATTATATTGCAAAAAGGATGACCCCTTTCATCCTGTGGTCTGCTATAATGACACACAAGGTGATTGGGTCCAATGCGAACAAGCAATAACCTGCCAAGGATTTGTTGGTGGTACAGTAAAAGAATACAATTACCAATTGTTTCTTTTAAATCTACTCTTCATAGCAGTAGTGTTTGTAGTATTGGGTGTATAGTATGATCTTCATTCTTTGGGTGCAGAAATTATAGTGACTCAGACATCCTCAGAGGCATTAGTGTTCTAGGTTAGGCAATTCCATAGTACTAGAAGACTTCTAGGTACCAGTTTATTGGAATAAGGCAACATTTGGGAAAATTTGTAGACTGTATCATGGTTAGATTGAACTAGGATAAGAAAATTCACGTAGTACAGCAAAGTATGGGGACAGTCTGAGCCAAGGTATGTTGATCAAAGCAGACTAGAACGAGCCAAAAAGCAATATGATCAACTGATTAGACAGACTAGACAGATTAGACTGATTAGACTGATTAGACTGATTAGACCAGAGGCATTCAAAGTAAATCCATATTCTGTTCTCTATGGAATGTATGTGTAGCTTAAACTATCACTGTCTATTTCATATACAGTATGCTTAAATGCAGCTCCAAGTGTCAAAAGTCAGTGACATGGCTAGACACACACCTACACTTGTTCTTATTGCTTTTACCTACATTGAACATTTTACTAATCACTAGGCAGAACATGTACCATTTTTGATCTTACAAACACTGAATGGTTTGAATGCTAAGCAGACATTAAAAATCATGTATTGAACTGAAGTCTGTAGCTGAATGGCTAGGTTTGCTGCTATATTACAGAGAAGGCAATTTGTAGAGCAGCCCTGGCGACATATTTTCTAAGTAATTGTGTTATATAGAGTCCTCTGGTCATCCAAGAGACTCCATAAATGTTGCTAGTGGATAATCAATCCTGGTCCTTCTGAAACTATACGTATTAAATTTCTCTTTAAGTGTTACAGGCTCATAAAACTGAAACACATATTGGAACTCCCACTAGGGTCAAATTATCGTCATTTCAATCAGTCTGTGTCTCAGATATTTTATTTCTTGACACGATTTGAAGAAGAAAACCATATTGAGTTTTAGTAACCGTATTAATCTTTGAGAAATTGGAATCTTTGTAGGTTGTGGTACTGTTGTTTATAGGGTCAGTGGATAAATGATCCATTGCTATATCACTATTAATATCCAACATGCCCATGAAAAATACTTAATGGAAGACTTAATGGAAATGGAAGTACTATAAGTGTCTTTTTTGCAGTATACTGCAGTGTTAACCATATATCAAATAGAACGTATCTGAATGTAGTACAAATCAGTGATTGAAAGTGCTTTCTAAACAAGATATCTAATAAGCAGATCAGCAATAAGCAAAACTTACTGAATGATCTTGCTTATCTTTGCATAATACACAAGCCAAGTACCTAATGAAGTTAAGGCACATGGCACTTTACTATACCACTGTTAACATCTCACCTTCAAGAGTTAAAGAACCTTTTGGCTGAGGAAAGCTCTCTATGTATAGCAGGGCTTTCTCTGAGTCTTGGTTAGTACCTTATTGTCACTTTAGTGGGCTTGTGTTCAATTTGTGTAATGTTAGAGGTTTTTTCAGGTTTAAATAAACTCTAATTTAAAAAAAAAGTGAATGCTTATTTATTAAATAATCCTAATATAAAAAATTTGATAGAACATTCAAAATCAAATAGCTCCTTTTTTTTACTCTATTTATATTTTGCAACGGGTTGAAAAATCATTGCACTGAAAAAACTCCATTGATAATCCACATTGACTTCTCCATGAACATGCTTGTTTTTAGATTGCAATATTTGAGCTTTTTTGCACTTAACATATATCGTACACACAGGATTTCTAAGCATAATTTGAATTCATGAGTTTTAGTGCACATAAATAGATTAATTAAACAAAAAGCCAAATTCAAGATTTAAGAAATCTTATCTAGGTCTCTCCTACACCCTGCCACAACCTTGGACCTCTCAGATAATACACTAAGGAGTGCTTCATGCTGCTTGTTGTGCACAGGACAGCAACTCTATGGAATACTCCTTAGAAAATTGATCAGTATACCATAAAATATATTGCATCCTGCAGGGATTTTTAATAAAACTTGTGCCTTATGCAAAATTTACTCTTAAGGCTCATACGTCTTTTTTTTTTTTTTTTTTTTTTTTTTTTTTTAAAGCCTGCTTCTTATTTTATGACCATATAACACAAATAATAGGAAAAAACACTAGAATCTCAAATTAGAAATGTGTGAAAACAGCTGAAGATCTGACCATTTTAGTACCAAAGTTTTGCTGACTAAATGAGCTCATGGTTGCCCCTGCTGCTGCAACCCTCTTCGTTTCATTGGATTTTAGAGAAGGTTATGAGACCTCATTTATCAGTAACAGCGGTCCCTTTCTGCTAATTGGGTAAATGTCCAATGTTGATAAAAGAGAACAATTTCATGGTTTCATTTATTACGTTGGATATGTTTCTGTTTTAAACTGAAATTGCTATTTTTCCTCAGTTAATTAAAGAAGTTAGAGCTGACTCAGTCATAGGGATGAATTAATTCAGAATGTATTATTCAGGTTGTTGTCATTGCCATTAAATGGATGAATATTGTTCTTTGTGTTTAAGGTCAGAGCTAAAAGATGTTTCTGAGCAATTCAAGTTATACAGACAGGGTTATGGGAGAACTCCAAGGCTAAGTAAAATAAAAGTTTAATGGAAGTGCAACTGAAGTGGCCAAATTTTTGTACTACAGAACAGCTATATCTCCATTATACTTCACATTTATTTTACTTAGCTTTGGAGTGCTCCTACAACCCTGTCTCTAAAACTTGAAAAATATTTTAGGTCCCGAGCTTAAACACAAAGAACAATATTCATCCATCATCCATATTTTACTGTTATTTAACTTATCCCTGGTGTGTTTCTGCAAACCCGGTTTATATTTCTGTATTTTAGAGTGGATATATACTCTGTACAACAAACAAGAAGACAGCACCACAATTCTCACTTCCTTGCAGAGGCAGTGCATGTTCTTCAATGGCCACTTTCCATTGACATCACTTTTGGATAAGTATTTCGAACAGCACCACCATACTTTTCTTCTTTTATAAAAATCCTTTATTCATGCTTTCGGGCATCATAGCAATGTTTCAGGCCGTGTACCTTGATAAAAGGTCACAGGGCCTGAAATGTTGCTGTTCAAAATACTTATCTTACATACTCTGTACACGCATAGTGCACTGATAATTTTTTAGACCACGTTGTTAAATACCTATATATTTTGTTATAGAACTGTTCTTGGCCATATTATGCTCTGCAATGTCTGAAATCCACTTGCACACTCCCATAAACTGTCTGATATTTATACCAAAATCCATGATTTAATTAAAAGCCAAAAAAGGCTGAAAATAAATTAAACTGAAAAGCTATCTGTGGTTCCACCCGGGCGTTCAGCTGCTGTTCTTAGAATATTGAAAATACAATGCTTTGTTTTAACTACGTTAAACAAAATCCAGTGACATTTTGTTTTGTGGAAGACAGCAGAATGTTCTCAACAGTTAGGATGTCTGAGGTCACTTAATAAGATGTAGATAAAAGAAGAAAAAATTAAGAGAAAGAAATAAAAAGTAAATGAAATTAAAAAATAAAAATACAATACAATACAGTCACTATTATATTAATAGAATTTAAAATTGAGAGAGGAATAAGTAGTCACCGTACACCCTACACACACACACAGACCACATGCACATACACAATCTGTCTGAGCATAAGGAGTGTGTTGCCTTAAACTGCATGTCAAATTCCCAGGAACGAAAGACTAATGCTGGATAGACACGGGAAGGTAAAGTCAACCAACTTGGCCAAACTTCTTTTGTGGAAAAAGCAAGTTTGGAAAATGGCCTAGTCTATTGATCATATTCGATGGAAAACCTAGCTCCCCACATGTTGCAATTTTTAGGGTGACTGTTAAATCTTGACCTACACTAGCAAGTAGATGCTACAACATGTTAGTGTGTCTACTAGCAGCTGAAATATGCAGATATACCCAGATGTAACATTTTTAAAACTGGCCACATATGGCTATATCTTAAATGCAATTTAGTTAAGTATATCTCCTCAGTGGTATTAAGAAAACATGCTGTGCAGTGCTGGGCCAACCTTTAAGGGTACCCTAGGTACAGCCACTCTGGCACAGTGATGAGCCAGGGGGTGGGTGGGCAATTGACAAGAAGGGACACAGGATAAAAATCTTTTTCGTCCCCTCCACTTGTGTTTTACCATTGTGTGACCAGAGCCAGGTTTTGGAGTGGACTTTCCTTCCCTCTCACCCATGGCCTGGAATGGGGCAGCATACTGGCAAAAAAGGTATGTGCCCAGTGCCCCCCGACTATTGTGCCCTAGGCATGTGCCTCTTCTGCCTACCCCTAGTTCCAGCCGTGATGCTATGATCCTATCAGTTGACAGACTTATATGTCAAAATTACAAGTTTCATATTTTGATTCCTTTTTGGTATCTGATGAGAAACACTTCCTCCTTAGTTTATGCTCATTTAAGCATTTGGCATAGATGGCTAAATTAATAAATACCAATATGTCCCAAACCTAGTGTACCCCAGTCCAAAAAATGTATTAGGTTCTCTTCCACCTTTAAAATCCAATTCCAAGAGGGTGATTGCTCTATTCCTCAAAAGAGGTGTTTTTTTTGGGGGGGGGGGGAAATAGAGAAAAGAAAAAATATATAGACTTTTTTTTAATTTTCATTATTCATATCTGTATAATTGATTTTAATTCCTTCAATAACATTGTGCAAGCATATTACACTTTCTATTTAACAGTGACCATGCCAAAAAAGAAAATAGACCAAAAAACTACCCAAAACCTGTAATTTACAACTCAAATCTTGTCTGACTTATCAATGCATCCATTATCTAGAACGGCAACAACACAAAATTTAAGCTAGAGAGGAACCAAAAGTAAAACTAAGGGAAATAATTGAATTCCAAGACAATTCTAGAGTGGGTCAAAAGCTTGGAACCTACAGGCAAATTACCTGGCAACATAAGCCCATTGAATTGTAATTGATAATGTTCCTGTTGTTACTAAGCACAGAATATAAAACTATATGTGTCTTTTATTCTTTCAGGGACAAGCATTTAGGATGCAGCAGTTTTTCACTCTGGTGCAGTGTACTTTTTGTTTGTTCCATTCACAATGGAAGATGTTTTCTAAGGTAACACTTTTAAAGCTGGAATTTGAGGAAATGAAGTTATTATTGCTTACTGTATTATTTACCAATAGGCCACCAACATGAGGATTAAAGAATGTTGTCATTTTTACATATTGCCAGATATTACCATCAGTAGTGATGGGCGATTTGCGGTGCTCTGCAGAATTTTTTGTGAATATCGGGAAAAATTTACGAAACAGCGAAAAATTTGTGAAACGCCGTGGGCTTCTTGTTTCAGAACCCTACGTCTTGTTTTGGATGCCACTGCTAAAACAAAACGGTAATGCAAGACGCCGGTGTCATTTTTAAATTTTTTTATGCCGGCGAAATTCGCTAACCATCAGTTCTTTTGGGGTCAAGTAGAGACAAAATACATAAATGCACAACAGAGCAGTAACATACTGATAAAACAAACCTCTTTGGCAAACATTAACACTTTTCTCACTGTAACACCCAAAAGTAACTCCAAGTAGGCCATGGCCTGTGTTTTATTTACACAAAGGTTTTGCACAGGAACTGTTTAATTCCATATAGAAAAATTCAAACAGATAAGCGTTCATTTGTCTGAAACATGGACAGACTGGTTCAATGGGAGTCTGAAAATCCAGGAAGTTTGCCCTTTCAAAAGGCCCAAGAGAGATGTTGTGTGAAAAACAATAATGTACTAGTGCATTATACTCTTTTAAAGGCATGTGCTTTAAAAGATGGTGTTTCTGGTTGCTGTATTGAAAAGTTCAGCAAGAACCCTCTTAGTCCCACCCATCTGTTCCACTTCCTGTGTCTCCTTCCCAACTGTGCAGGGGAGATGGCAGCACTCAACACACTGCACTGTAGGATAGAAAGCAGCTAGGCTGACCTGAATCTAAGATCAAAAAATTAAGCTTGTCTTTTGCAAGTGTGACTGCAGGGCATCTGGCAGGGACTTTTATTTTTCACAGGGGATGGTTTTCAACCCTCAGTGAACACACCATTTGTAATCTTCCACATATTCTCTTTCATTTAGAGCATTCTAGAAGACCTTGATTTCAGAGTCTTCCCAGCTACTGAGCCACATCATTTAATATCAGTCCATAGCACACAATTATAGGGGATGTAAGATGAGGTCCTCTACAAAAAAGGGAAAGGCGGCTCATTCCAAAAGCTGACTAACATCAGATGCAGAGATTGTATCCGTGAGTAATATGACTGTGTGTGTAAATTACCTGCTGCCTACTTATTTCCTGGAGAAGTGTACCACCAGTTGAATAAATGTTCTGCTGTTTTTAAAGAACCACTGGCTCCCAAAGTTATTTGATAAAGAGTGAATCTGGTGTGTCTATGCAAGTGGCAAGACCTTCCTCCATTAAAGAGTCTACTTATATTGTGCCTACCGGGAGTTGCTGGGAGTTGGACCCCTTGCACGGGTACCGAAACCAGGGAACAGTAACCCAAGGGAAGAATTAGGAAGACCCTGACCCATCCACTTGTTACATTAATTAGGCAACATTCTGAAGTCTAACATTGAGGTGAACATTATGTATTGACAAAACAGCTGTGAATGAAATAAAATGTGCTTTTGGCCTTTGCTCCTGCTTTTCTTTGCAATAACCATGCATTTGCTTAATGTTTATTTAAAGCACTACACTGAGGAACTTACTGCAGAATATTCTTCTGGTTACTTTGCTAGATTGTACAGTGCCTTACTGCAATTTATATCTTTATTTGACATTCTAACAGCTTTATTTTACTAACAAAATCAGCTTTAATTGGTTTTGATCATAAAAAGACTCAGGCAATTTCAGACCATCTGTTGCTATTTGCACAGCATAATGCTGCTAAGTATCAGTAAGCAGTTCACCACAGTAAAACTCGAAGCCTTGCCAAAAGAGACATAACCAAACCTCAGGTTGGGATGTATAATAACAGAAGTGTGAAAATCTGTCCTAATGTTTAGTCTTTCATTTGCAAAGCTTTTCTGTACACTGATGTTTTAATATCTTCCCTGGCTACAACAAGTCAATCCTTGTTGGAAATGAGCTCAAGACAGAACGCACTTACTTTGCTCATTGCTGTCTTTATTTAGTAATGTTATTGGTAGTATTTAATGTTTATTCATGTACTTGTTGCTGGTAACTAAATATGTATATATTTATATTTATGTATTCACAAATATCAGTACTCCCTCATACCATAACTGTACTCATTTACACTTAGACCTTGCAAATCTTAGTTTTGGTTCAGTAGTCTTCTAATGACTGCATAATAGTCTTCACATTTATCGACAAGTTTGAAAACATTCAAAGAGAGTTAGTTTGCATCACTGATGCTACAGTGCTGATTACTAATTAATTCATATGCAGAATATACTGTCTATATGTTGTCATGCAATGTGAATCTGAAGTCATTTTTTCTCAGTGAATCTTAGAGTCTCTACTGCATATATGATTTGACTCAGCAGAAAAGAAGATGGAGTGTTTCTACTGAGATGGAGGAAAAGCAATTCACCTGCACATGTGGGTAATGTGGGCAGGGTAAACACTTGCTAGTTTATTGAGGGATGCAACATTTTGGGCCAAAAGCTCTTTGGCAAGCATAGTTAATGTGTTTCTACTGAGACACACATCTTTACTCTTTTACTAAAGGGCTGTAGTGGTATTGGACTGGTGTACAGTAAGTAATTAACATGATGTGCTGACTTCATGGTTGTATGAACACAAATGTGACAGCAATGCAATCTTATGGGGTGACAGTGTCAAACTATTTTTATTACAGCCAAGTAGTATCAACCTGGGACAACCCATGACAATGTAATGCTAGAAAGACTGATGTACTACACCTACAGCAGCACAAAATTGTAACAGCAGTCATGTACATGTATGTGATCTATTGTCTGAATGTCTGGGGTCTGGGGTTTGCCAGATAAAGTGTTCTGTGTTGCTGTCAGTGGTGATTTATGCTAGCTTTGTTAAGATCAAATACAAGGTGAATACATAAAGCAAATCAGTCAAAAGACATATATAAGGGTCATTGGTGACCACAAGTTCAGTTTCTGAAGCAATTCACTTGGATTTGCCAGTGCAACATTATTTCCCCTAAATCCAATGTACCTCTGTGAACACAATTGCCAGTGCACTTTTTGATGTCAAGATTGGGTCATTTTCAGACATCTACCAGTCTGCTGCGCCTATTGATGAAGAATGCAGAGGAAACACTGGAAATACCACCCCATTCAAGGAGGTAGTAGTTCCAAAGTTTCTGAGCATCAATAGGGGCATTTGTAATCACTTAAGTACACACTGGTACCATAAGCAACTATACAGAAGTTCAAGGACCATGTTTGGGCCAAAGTACATTCAGTAAAGGTATGCTCAATTTTGATAGGCTTTGCAGTTTATTTCAGAGCCTTCAGATAACGAGTTTTCATATGCTAGATCCCATACCTGTACTGAGTTATGCAGACTTCCATGTATCGCTGGGCCAAGCCAGCTGGGTGCCCTAGACTGGGAGTGGTGACGGGAGAAGAATTTGGACTAGGGGTATGCTGTTTATAAGGTACCTGGCACCCCAACACCATTGCACTGTAGGCAGGTGCCTCTTCTCCCTACCCCAAGTTCCAGTCCTGCTTCCATGCATCTTCATGTTTTTCTTTTAATAATAAGACTCTGATAGACCTTGATCTGACTATATACATGCACATACACTTGAGTATTATATGATTAATGTTGACTATAAATAGGTAATCATTTATTGATATTTAATCACATAAGCATGTTTACCCTTTAACACCAATTACACGATCCCAGAAGTTTTCTCTTATGCCAGTATATCTCATCGCAGCACTTGCCTCAGACAGATGGTTTAACACTTAAATACTCTCAAGTATTCTGTGAGTTGTAGTCAACAACAGCTTCTGGATGGACTCCTGTGGTTTAGAAAATAAATGAGTTTTGAAGGAGAATAATGTTGGGGAAGAATATTTATTGCAAAACTATCGTTACTGCAGAAAGCAACATAGCTTTAAACAGTCTCAGTGGTTTCTGGTCTGAGAAATCATTTCTGCTTTCTATAAATGTATTTCCTGCTTTTATGATACGTTGGTGGTTTGTTACAGAGGAACCTCAGTGGCAGTCATTATACAAAATACCTGGTTTCTTTTCAGTAAAAAAAAAAAATCTAATTTCTAAACAGAGAACAGGAAGAATATTCCATATGAATTAGACTATTAGAATGTCCAGAAATTCAATTTAAATCTCTCACAAATGCACAGGCATGCTCTCTATAAGAGAAAAGAATTAAAACATCATAAGGTAATTACATCTTACCTGGTGTATGGTTAATAGTACGCTTGGGAAAATATTTGATAATATCAATAAGCAATCACCTTTCTCTGTCCAACAAAAAACAACATATACTAATAGCAATTTAAACATTACATTGCTAATAGCTTATAGCTACACTATATACAAAAATATATCAATTTGACTATTTGCCACCTAAAAACTGCCTAATTAATATATGTCAATGGGAGAGGCCCAGGGATCAATTTGGTGTTTATAGTCTTCCTGACATTCGAGTTTTTTTCAGAAAAAAGTCAAAGTTTTGTATAATTCAAAGTGAATTGGATTCAAGTTTTCAAATCGGTAAAATGTGTCCAAGTTTTAACAATTCAATTTTCTTATTAAATTCCCCCACTCGAATTTCAAATTCAATCAAATTTAGCGGAGTTTAAGAAAACTCACATGAATTCGAAATTTGACCCTTGATAAATGTGACATTAAGGGGCAGATTTATGAAATTCACGTGAATAGATCAAAGTTCGATCGAATTCCGATCGTACGATTTAATCGGATATTCGAATATGCAAATTTGGCAACTTTGATCATCGAATACCGAAAATTCTTCCATATCGAATAGATCGAATAGATCGAATGATCAGATATTTGATAATTCGATGATCGACTGCCGACTTCGTCAGATTCAACCTACTGAATTGCAATAGAAGCCTATCGGAAGCCCCCCCATAGGCTTTTCTTTCTATCACCTGCTCGAATACCATTCGTACGATCGAAAGCCTTGATTGTTCGAATTGTATGAATTTTTCGAGAGATTGGAGGAAATAGTAAGAATTTTTTCGTGAAATCGAACGATCAGTATTCAATCATATGATTTCATCGAGGAATCGAATATTGAGGTAAAAATAGCCTAAAACTATTCTATAAGCATTTTATAGGCTTTACGCCCTCGAATTGGTGAATAATAGTAAATTTGCCCCAAAAGTTACCTTTAGGTCATGCTGATCGTTTTTTTTTTGGTGATAGGACTGCTTTTACTGTAAGTAAAAGTTTCTAAACCTTACTGTTTTACCAACCAGTCATTTAGGGCTTCTGATGATAACAGACTTGTACAAATATAGCAGCCCCCTCATAGAGACACATAGGGGATCAGCTAGGTAATGTTAAAGCATTTGGCAAATACTTATTCTGCTGGTAGAATAGGCTCTAGAGGTTTGCAAAACCTATATGAAATTTGTGTAAAGGAAAAGCTGTTCGTACCAAGATAATATGGCTCACATTAACAATTACATTCCCCCATTAGAGTGTTATTTCCCTTGCAAAAAGGCATTTACATTCCATTTCTTTATGGAACATTATCTTTAGTGTAATGAAGCACCAAAATGTGCATTATATTCCTGTCAGTCCAAAATGTGAATTACTTTCCCATCAGTTAGTCATTTACTTATATCTGCAGGTATATTATAGTGTCTGCAGAAAAAGGTACTTAGCAAATCCTGCTAACTTCAAATCAAAAGCAATTTACTTCCTTAGCTTGAGTAAGGAGATACATTTTATCCATGCTGTATTATGTTGTAGTACAAAAAATCATCCCAACAACAAATGTTTGTAACCCACAATTCAACATTTTTACACAACATTCCAGCATAATTGCTGGTGTGCAAAAACACTGTGCTGCATTTGTCATGATATTGTGGTGGCATTGACATGGGTGTGCCTGGCACTCAATGTTAATAACAGTGTTTGATTCACCTGGCGCACGCAGGAACATTGTATGTTGCAACATGGAGCAAATCTGACCAGTTTCACTTTTCTGAAAATTTGGGAAATGACAAAAAAAGCATTGAAGTCAATAGGTGTTTTTGCTTGCAACAGTTTTAAACCATGTGACTTTTTTAACTATACTATGTTTTAGCCATCATTCTGGAGATCAGATACCACTGATGTACCAAAAGACAAACAAGACGTCTTGTGTTGTCCAACTGGTGCCCCCCCTTGTGTGGTCCACCACATTAAAGTCTGCCTGCTGTGACTGCTTACATTATGTAAGATTTAAAAAGCTACTGAGATTAACTGGCCCCTCCACTGTTTACACCTCAAATTCAGACAGCAGAATTATGCATTGTTCACACCTGTGACACCTCAACTATTGACCCTCCACCACGTAAATTCCGTCCCTCATTTCCCAGTGCAATAGATTTCTAATAGTGATGAGGGAATCCTACCCATTTTGCTTAGTAAAACTGAGCAACAATTTGTGAAATTGTGAAAATCTTGTGAAACACATTGAAGTCAATGGGTGTCAAAAATGTTTTTACATTTGTTGCAATTTTTCACCCTCAAAAATTCATTAAAGTTAATGGGCATTTTTTCTTATGGCTACTTTTTTGTCTAAATACATTAAAGTCAATGGGCGTTTTTTCTTATGGCTATTTATTTTTCCAAATGCATTAAAGTCAAAGGGTGTTTTTATCTGCAACTCTTTTATCACTGCAAATTTTTCTGCCATTAATTTTTGCAGAAGTTTTGTGAAAAAATTCAGAGATAGCGAAGTGCAGAATTTTGATGCAATCCCATGGCACATGGAAAAATTTGACCATCATTAATTGCTAAGTATTTCTTTTGGTGGGTGCTTCTGTTAGGAGAACATCCACTAGTCCATGGGAAAGATCTCTAAGCTCTGCACTGGAATCTCCTTAAATAAAGCTCTTTGTTCCTTTAAGGTTTGGTGATTACACATGTACAGTAAAGTAAACTTGCCAGGGTCACTCTACTGCACATACACAAACATGATTGATGCAAGGAATGTCTGGAATGCCAGTAGAAAGGTAAGTAAAATGTCAGCATGGCACTGAAACTGTGTAGTTTTTTTCCATAGTCCAGTACCATGCTCTCCTAAAAGGAGCATCTTCCAGCGGAAAAAACTTAGCAGTCTATTTCATCGTCTAACATTTGGCACCCCACCTGTAAAATACACTTTTTTGCCCATGGAAAAATAGTGAGAAAAAATGGCCAATGACTCTTCTATTGCATTTTTTGCAAGAACAAAATTCAGAGAAAAAAGTCCATTGATTTCAATGCATTTGGCGCTGCAAAAACATGTAACTAAATTTGCTTACATTTTTGTGATTTTTTTAACAAAGTGAAATGGGCCAATTTTTTTTACTTACTATATGATAGATAAGGCACTTGCTCTATTATAATCCAGTTCCAGAAAATAAGACTGTTATTTTTTATTTAAAAAAACGAACTAGACATAGTCACCCAAGTACTAGCTATAATAATGCTTAATGACTTAAAATAAATCAAGATTTTCTGACCCCATTTAAAATGTTGCATTAAATTCATTAAGTTACCAGCAGGATTTCAGCTATAGTTCTGTGTAACTATTTCCCCCACCTCTTTTTGGAAAAACACTCCTTAAATGAATCTGAATAACTCTTTTAGGATATGATCGCCCATATTGCTCACTCATTTATACTAATCTAAATTTAATTTTAACACAGCAATTACTGAGAAGAAGCAGTTAGTAAATAAATAATGTTCAAGTATAGGCACAATCGCAGGATGGTGATGACTGAAAGCTTGAAAGCACACCAGCTGCCAGACAGAGCCATAATTAAAACAGCAGGGAGAAAGCATGAAGGTAGGCATGAACCCAGCTTATGAGATAAAAAACAGTACTGTATAATAATGGCTTATATTATTTTAGACATGATAAAGTCATTGCATTTATAAAAAAACCTTGCATTACCTACTAAAAATAGTGCCTTTCAAAAGGAAAAGACTAATGCACACAATATACTGTATGCTTAGTCAACCTTAGACTGTGTTTCATCTACAGCTGTTTTCAATGTTAACCCACAGATGTCTGCATGAAGATGAGAAGTGCCTTTACAACTGCTGGTCAGTGTCTTCACATTTGAGTTCAGAAATCATGCCCATTGTTTGCAATTACACCATAACATTACAAATATTTTATACAAGAAGAAATTATGACCGTAAACTGTAAACACAATGCAAAGGGGCAATTGCCCCTCTACAATTTCACAATTTCTGTAGATTAGGATAAATGTGGTTTTAACTCACTTATTTTCTTTTGAATGTAATGTTATGTGTTTAGAATGTGGTACATGAATACCCTCTGCATAAGTATGACATCCGTTATCTGTAAACTCATTGTCCTAAAGCAATTGAAATGGCTCTATTCTATTCTATTAGAAAGACATACAAAGCATATTTTGCAACTCCATGCAAATTGATGCAACTCCATGTTTGGTCCTTGCAAGGTATATAATTGGATTATTAGTGACAGAAAACCCCTGCATAATGGACTCCATCTTATCTGGATGATAAAACAGTCCAAACAAAATACAAAGGTTGTATATTGGTAGTCAAATTGTCTATAGTTTGTTGTAAGATTTACATGTTTTCAAACATGGACTTACTTCAGTCTCACTGATTGCCCTATTTAGATCAAGAAATAACAAAAAACAGAGTTTTTTTAATTAAAACAATAAGCAAAACATACAGAATGTTCGGCACAAACCCCCTTCATGAGAAGGCAAAAATGGAGTCATTGCCCTAATGCTGTTGCTTGCAATTGCATTAGGGTCTAAATCTATCATACTGTTGTGAATATACAGATGCTTAGACAATGTGAGGTTCCTAAACACAATTAATCAAAACCAAATAGAATGTTTTGATCTATTGCATTTTATTAAATATAATTAGATAGAGATTGAGATTATTCCTTTTTAAGAAATATCTGTTTAATATTTTGTTGTAGTGATGTGTGTAGGGGAGGGAAATCTGAGCAGATCTTAATTTTAGCCATTACATTTAATAAAGAACGTAATAGCACTGTCTCTCCTCATTTGCTAACATTAAACTGTTACGCCTTAACTTAATTTGTAATTTCACTGCTATGGAATTAGTTAAGCAATTACATGACAGATTCATGCAATTATGCATGACTGATTTGCAATTAAGATGGACACTTTTTTGTGATGTATCTGCTTTACTGATTCTGAAATAGAGAGAGTCAGAAGAATGCTTAGTGCACCAATCACATAACTGCAAGTAGTATCTTAGTGTAGGCTTTCCTGAAAGCTTCCTTGAAGGGAAGGGTCCTATTATTCCATAGTTCCCCCTATTTCATTTTGTTGACAATACATATGTATTCATCTCCCTTTGCCAGGTTCTGCCGGACTAAAAAATGTGAAAACAGACTGAATCGAGGAGAACAGTGACTTCCATATAATTAAGTGTCTAAGCCTATTGTGAGAGTACGATTTGCTATGAAAAGAACTGAAATCTCCACCATAAAACAGTACAGCTGGTAAGAAGAAAAAATCACAACAAAAAATAAATAGACTTCCCTGTTTATGCACTTCACAGAAGACTTTGGCATGGACCTGAAGTCTTCCGTGTAGTCTTGCCTTCACTTTCAGAACTTCAATTAATAATTTTTTCACAGACTTCCTTTATTAAACATATTTTTTAAACATAAATATACATTAAAGCAGTAAATCATGCTACTTCAAAGCATGTCACCATTTTGCACTGATATTGGAAATGCCTATTCATAAAGCACCAAACGTTTCTAAAGAAGTCAAAATATATCATAGTAACTGACAAAATAGTAAAATTGTATTATTTTAATACCATTTATGACTTCAGCAAACTCATTGGTATATACTGTAGTATAAACTTCCTTTCTTTTATAATCACATTGACCGGAAGACATTCCTCATTCTCCTATACAACGTAGAATATCTGAGCTGGTTAAGTAATTTCAGTGATATTTTGGGCAAATTCAAGGTGGACTGTGGACCCTTAAAAATAGGTTAAAATGAATAAAAATCACTCCAAAACTGTGTCACAGTCATATCAAAATAAAACATCTGTCCTATTAGGATAAACCTATATTCTGGAATAATAGGGGCAAACTGAACCTTAACATTCCTCTGAATTGTTCATCCCCAATATTGAAAGTTCTTTGTGTTCCAGTTTAGAAAACTATTTGTTAAATTTTAAATGCTCATTATTGTTTTATGGAGCTGTATATCATGTGCCTCAGTATTATGAACACTAATAAAAAATTAACATAGTGTCCCTTTAACAGTGAAATACATTTTATTATTGTTTGCATAAAACCATTGTCTCCCACAGCACTTTACCAAGAAAGGACTACAAATAAAATATGACAGTCTACATATGCAGACAAACATTTCACCAGAAATGAATCACAGTTACAATTGCATATTAAGAGAAACATGTCAATGGCCTTGCTCATGAGAACTCGCAATCTAAGAAGTTTAATGCATAGATTCTTTGACAGAGTCTGTGTTCAATTTTGTGCAATAAGTTGTAGAACTATGAATGTTAGCTCTCAATCACTAAAAATAACATACAACAGTGAGTCCGGAATGTCAATTAATTTGTTTCATTATTTAGTTTCAGTGTTAAATGTTTTAATGACTTTCTAATAGCTAATATTCTAGACTGTGGTAGAACCATTTGCACTGTATCTACATATGGTTCACTGGATAACCCAAGTCATACAAGTGTTTTTCTGTGCCTCTGTTGCATAAAATGTATTTGTTTACTATTTGACAAATAATAAAACATAGCATGAATTCATCAGTAACAACTGCAAACAACTTTGCATTTTATATGCTGCTGTTCCATTAGATAAAGGCTACAAAATACAATATATATATATATAAGAACGTGTCAGAGTTTCATAAAGTTTTAATTAAAATGTATGTAAACAAGGCCCCACAGTCTGATAGTATACACCACAGGGTTTTAAGAGAGCTTAGTTCAGTTTTAGACCAGCCCTGATCTGATTCTCTCAGATTCCCTTGCATCTGTTATGGTAAAGAGGGTACGGAGAAGGGCAACAAAGCTGATGAAAGGTATGTAAAATCTTTGCTACAAGGAAAGACTGGCCAAATTGGGGATGTTGACGCTGGAGAAGAGGTGCTTAAGGGGTGATTTGATAACTATGTAAAATATATATATAAGGGGTTCATATAATAAGCTCTCTTTACCAGTAGATCTTTCCAGTTGACACAAGGTCTCCCATTCCAATAGAAGAAAAGAGGTTTCGCCTAAATATTCAGAAGGGTTTTTTTTACAGTGAGAGCTGTGAAGATGTGGAATTCTCTCCCTGAATAAGTTGTACTGGCTGATACATTAGATAAGAAGGGTTTTGATGGCTTTTTAACAAGTGAGGGAATAAAGGGTTATGGAAGTTTATTGTACAAATTGATCCAGGGACTAGTCCTATTGCCATTTTGGCAATTTTTTCCCCCCTCTGATGCAAATTGGAGAGGTTCAAATGTTTTTTTGTCTTCCTCTGGATCAACTAGTAGTTAAGAAGGTTAAAAAAAGTTAAAAGATTGAACTTGATGGACATGTGTCTTTTTTCAACCCAAACTACTATGTTACTATTTTACTATGTAGAATGTATAGTTTATATCTTGAATTAAAATACAGTGTTGCTATTTGAATTTCCGTTATTTTGGATTGTTTAGAAACTAAGTAGATCCCAAAAGAAGTAGCCACCCACCTATTTCTCATGTTCTGACTCAGCAAAAAAGCCCATTGTGCTATCTGCCTTCTAGGAAGAAAATACAGATTCATGAGCCTTGGACTAAATCTCTATTAGTCACATTATAAATAAACAAATGTCTAGAACCCTTGAATAATAAATGCACCATTAGAGTTATTATTTAATATCAGATTTGTTCATCTCTTGAGTAAATAAAGGCTAAAAGCAGTAGAAAAAAATAGAAACAAGTTCTTTTCATTTTTATCTGCATTCTAATTTTCAAATTGATTCAAAGCTTTTAAGCAGATATAGTTCAGCAATGTTCAAAGCAGGAATTCCATTAAGAATTTTTTTTTTTTCTTTTTATGTAACTTGTCTATATTTTATACAGACTATTTTTCATTTAAATTATACATTGTACCCTTCTCTCTCCTAAAGGTTCATTTTGCAGTATAAAGCATCTTGACAAACACATGGGAGTATGCAATAAAAGAGGCAAAGTATGTTCAAAAACAATACTTTATGCACATGTAATCATTACATGGTGTTGTAATCTGATCTCTAAACCTTAATATATTGCTCTGTGAAAAGTTAATTACAATCGCAATCTTTACTTCACCTTTAACAAAAGCACAGGTTTAAGTATGGTAAGCAGCTAGACACCAGCAGCACATGTTTTTTTTCAAAATGCAGAAAAAAATGTCATATACATAACCTGCCCCTTATGATAAATTGAGCTGTTTAGTTTTCATGCATTTTGTAATGTCTGCTTCTTATGGAAATTGAAATCAGTGATGACCAGAGCTTTTAGAAGAAAGTGACAGGTTTGTCATTGCTTTATTTTGGCTGGAGATCAAAAGCTGAATAAATGAAATGTTCTTGTCAGGTGATAGACACCTCCACAAGTCAGGGTTGGTGGAAAAAGACATACTTCTGAGTCAAATTTGGGCCCATGGTATTTGTTTTAAAACAAAACTGAGCTGTTATATTTATATAAAATGAATGTTTTATTTACATATTTAACACTATCAAAACCTTTATGTAATGAACTAGCTTTTTCACATGAGTTCCAGATGTGAATCATACATTAACCATAATAAGATGTAATTCCAGGACAGTGTGCACTGTGTTCATTGTCTGCATATTTATATATAAACAAATTAGTGAGAGTACATTGTTAGTCTTATGTGAACCATTTCACTATAGACTTCTTTAACTGTAGTACAATATACAAGGATTTTCTAATGAACTATTAAAGAGAATGCCTATTTTCAATAATTTTTATAAAATTGCAATTATACTATTGTCCCAATATGCTATTCCATAATAAGCTATATTATAGTTTATTCTCATTGAGGGGTAAAACAAATGGCTAGCTAGATGGTTTTGTTTAAAGGGCAGGTGCCTATTATGGAAACTTTGTCAGTAATAGAGATGGGCGAATCGTTTTTGACGCAACGTGCTTTGACAGCATAGAACATTACTGTTATATTATATACATTAAGTTTAGTAAATAAAATATACTTTCTAGGTATAATCTCCCTATGTTTAGTTCTTCTCAATGCATCTGTCACCAAGCCACAATTAATCAAATCTGACAAACAGTAGTAAGGAGGGTACATTTATAACCTCACGCCTGTGGCTGCATATGTTTTCATCCCCAACACCTACCATTACTTTAATTTTCCACAAACAGCTGGCTCTTAAGAAACTTAAATGTTTCTTCACAATTATCACAAACTACAAACATATGTTTATACAAAGGATCTGAATTTCTTGCTTGCTAAACAAAATTGTGAGTACATCATAGATTCATATACCCCCCAACAACCAGACAATCTTTTAATGTTTTAGTTGTGAAAGCTATTTTCCAATAAAGCTTTATTAAGTAGCTGAATCAATCTGCTTACAAGAATGGAAACATAATTCCCATTTGCTTAAATAGGAATACACAATCAATTATAAACAGCAGGAAATCCAATTTTTTTCCACTATTGCATGCAAATTCATTTGCAAGAAATGAAAATTAAGTGGTCATTGAAAAATTTGTTTTTTCTTTACTTTTTTGGCTTAGGATGGAGAATCATTCCACTGCCTCAAGACACTGGGAACAGCACAATAATTCTAACATCCTTAACCCACATAAGTAAAGGATATTTTACTAATCTGGATTGAAAGTTTGATAAGCCTCCTTGTGCTGTTTAGGATTTTTGCCTGAGTAAAAACAAGCACTATTAAATTCCCATGCCAGAGGGCTGATTCAATTTCTTCAGTCAGTTTCAAATACTGAGCCTGAATTGCTTATTTGTAGTTTGGCTGCATGTTGTTTGTGGAATAGAGCTGAAATGCATTGGGCAGAATATTGGATATATGATGTATGTTGATACCACTGCAGAATAGTTGGGTGGTGAGGGCCATCTGAGGCATACTGAGTTATAGTGCCATTTTTGCAACCATGGCCTGGTGGACCAATCAGCTTCCTTCTTGAAGGATAAAGAAGGAGGCCATAAGCATTGTACACTAAAGACAATAAACAATTTATTCGGTAGCTTTGTAGTTTTGTGGGTCCATGAAAAATAAACCATATGACATGTAATGCTATCAGTTTTAAGGATTTTACGTAAAACACTGCAGCCCAATTTCAGCTAAATTTTTAAACTCTGATGTAAAAAAAATGAATTTTAAAATTAGATACCAAGGTAATCTGCTTTTGTTTTTGCTTTACATTCCCTGAACAAATTCCACCTGAACAGTTCTCAACTTGCCTCATGGCAAAAGTTGCCCTGAAACAAATCAGTTTCCTTTTGTAACCCCAACTAAAACATGTCTAAGCTAATTAGAGGTGTTATACAGTAATATCCCATTTAGAGCAATACATTTTACTTTAATGGAGGGCATTTATTTTATACAGCCCTATCTATTTATTTATTTATATATTTCACTCAAAGTTATACAGTGCTACACATTTATTTTGCATACTTATATGACCAACACATTTCTGTTGCCAGTCAATTTTTTTTAATTGTTCCATAGCAGTAGAAAATGAGAAAAGAATGTTGATGGTGCATCTGTAAGCTCTCTAATAGCATGATGATTGATGAGTATAATGGCATGCCATATTTTTTTAAAAGGTCTGCATATTCTCCATATTATAAATGTGTATGGCTTTCTGGTACTGTAGTCCACTGCTGTGACATTCCACAATAATGAAATAATTGCAAAATATTTTGGAATCAAACTGTAATCTATAGATCCCATGTAACTGCACAATGTGCATCTAGTAACTGTTATATAGTATGCATATATATGTTTAGTTTTTTATAGGCAGACAATTATTAAGGGTTGATATGACATCTATAAGCACCAGCAAAGTTCCTATCATACATATAGTAGGTATCATGAACATGTTGGACTACGCACAGGAAGCTCATAGACAGTGAAAGTGAAAGTGAAAGACTTACCTTTCAACATCAGAGACCATAAAGTATGTACAATCTAATCCCTGAGAATCTGAAATTAGTTGGCTTCTACAGATGCAGTCACTTTGGATGGTGAGTTAAATGCATCGTGACTTAACTCATCTATCTCATTTATCCCACTTATCACAGAATATTGTGTCATAGCATCCCATCCAATTAAAGAGTTCCCCATTGAAAACAATGGTGCTTTGTTATACTAATGAAAAGGTTAAATGCATTAAATGAGTTAAGATAACTTTAGATAACACAGTGTCTTCAATTAGCCCTGAGTCACGACGCATTTAACTTACAAATCCAAGTGACTCTATCTGTATGTGCTTCCTAAAATTCACAAAGAAGGAAATTATAAATCACAAAGAAGGCCAATTATATCAGGAACTGGTACACTGACAGAATCCATCTCAGGTTAGGTGGAGAATATCCTGAAACCTCTGGTCAGAAATACACCTAGCTACATTCAGGACACCACTGATCGGAATACATGGCTGTCTGAGCTCAGTAGAGACTTCATCCAACAAGGATATAGGCCCAGAATGACAGACATGTAAATAAAGAGAGCAGTTGCCATACCCAGAGAAAACCTCCTCAAATACAGACAGACAACAATAACCGTGCCCCCCTTGTTGTTACCTATAGCACCCATCTGGAGTCCCTATGCAAAACCATAATGCAACTGCAACCAATACTCCTTAATGACAAGAGACTGCACAATATATTTCCAGAACCTCCACCCGAACATACAGACAGCCTCCCAATGATGTACTTAGCTCTCTAAAAGGCCCTGCAGAAAATGACACGTCTCCCTGCTTGCAAAAAACGTGTGAAGCCTGTGCACACATACACGCAGTAGGATACCAATACCTCACTGTCAACAGGAACATCAGATAAAATGTGCAATTACTTGCAAATCAGACAATGTGGTATACCTAATAATGTGGTTGAAATGCCCCACTACAGGACTCTATTATTATTTTTATTATTTATTATTTTTTTAATACTTTTTAAAAAATAAAAAGGTTTTATACTATTTTGCTACTGCATATCTTTTAACAGCTGTACAAGAGGAAAGCGAGATAGACGCTGGAAAGTCTCTCTATACATGCAAAGACACACTTTCATGGTTGTGAGTACCCACCTGAAATCCGTTAAGGAGAGTTCTCCATTAACCCTCTCTAGTCTATGTAGATAATGTGGTGGCAAAAGTTTATAAGGGTTTACACTTAGAGGTGATACAACTAAGCCCCATTTCTAAAGCACAAAGTGGTGCTGTTTGAAACAATAATGCCCTGTATTTCTTTTTGTTTGATGGTCCTGTGCCTATGGCGCTGGCTCTTTATTTTTGATATTACATGTCGGGCTCGAGGGGATACAAGTGCGAGCCAGATAAGGATTTTGAACACAATTGACTTTGGGACTCATTTTTTCTTTGGACTTACATGCATTGGTAGCATACTGTGCTCAGCCCTACGGGCTTGAGCAGAGTGTGGGGGGGGGATATGTGGTATGGTGACAAAAAGGTCCCCAATTTCCTGGGGAAAAGTGATTGATGATATGTATATTGGGCCACGGATTCTCAGACATTTTTACTGAGGTGAGACCAGTGATCTTGTTAGCGGAGAAGCACTTGCAGTTTTTGCAGTCTCTCTGCAGTTTTTGTAATTGTTGATCCGGGACTGGTCTTACTGGGAATCCACAAGAGCAGGGTGGGATGGATTCCCAAATCCATAGGCCAGGTTTTCAGGAGGCCCTAGGCATATTTGTAGTACACCTGAAGCTAGCAGCCTGATGAGGCTGTGTGTGTGAGAGAGAGACGCACTGCTGGATTGCTTACTGAGAGAACAGGAAAGACATTTATTTTTGTGTTATCCAGGAGGCTGTTCAATTTGTGTTTAATTGCTGTTTTCTTCGGTTACTTTGCCCCTGTGAGCGGAAACTTCTGCAGTCACTTGAAAAAAAACACGAGCAGGAAGCTTTTAAACCGATCCTGGTGTGTGAAGTCGCCTCATTTGCACCCTACCAGCGAGTGAACCCCCAAACTGTATATATGATGTGGCTTTCCAACTTTCATTTGTATTTTGCATGAGGAAGGGGCCGATGTGCTCCGAAAGCTTGCAATTGTTACTTATTCAGTTATCCAATAAAAGGTATCACCAAACTTTACATTTTCTGTAGCTTATATACAAGTATTTAACATTACATTCCTATGAAGTCCCACTCCTGCAGAGCATAGTAGCATTAAATACATTTAAAGGGCACCTATCAGGAAAAACAGTTACCTCCAACCAAATGTGCGGGCTGATAGAGCCCGCATTCCGGTTGGGGATAATGGTGTTTTTTTTTTTTTTAAAATGCCCCCCACCAGCACCAGAGCATTTGTGCGCGTGTGATGTCATGTGCATTAAGAAAAGCAGCCCGAACACTGACCGCTTTTCTTAATTCGCATGACGTCACGCGCACACAAATGCACATGCACAGAGACTGTCATGGCGGGGGGCATATTTAAAAAAAAAAAACACCAGTACCCCCAACCAGAATGCGGGCTCTATCAGACCGCACATTTGGTTGGGGGTAACTGTTTTTCCTGATAGGTGACTTTTAAGAGTTACTATGAACTAGTTCTAGAACACACCACTTCCTTACAATATGATAAACTAAAAGTTGAGATTATTAAACATGTGTGAAGGGTTACTTATATTGTTCATGATGCTGATAGTATAATTTGTCTAATGCTGACACTGGGTGACATTGCTTTCTTTGCCCTGTTGGTTGCAGGAAATTCATAATGGGAGATACTTATTAAAATGCCATGTAGCAACAAATGTTACCTCCTTACTGTACACAGTAAATTGTAAACCAAATGAATAGGAGGTAAAGTTCATACTGTATGACAGAAATATTTATTATTGTATATAACATTAAAATAAATATGAGAGAACTGGAGAGTGAGAGAGCTGAATTGGATTTTATTGATATTTTTCAGTTTTTCTGTTTAACTATTGAAATGGTAGTGAAAGGTTTAAGGATAGTAAGAAAGAAAGAGGCCCAGGGCACAGACATCATAACCCTCCCTCGCTTTATATAATTGTTTTATTTATTGAGAAAAGGAGAAAAAGTTATGGATGCATCAAGCAATATTATTGCAAAATATTTCACCATGAAACTCCTGTGGTCCAGCACCCCTGATGGTTGTCCTTACTGTCTCCATCCATAGTTGTGTGATTGTGGTAGGGTGGGGTGTGTGAGCATTGTGAGCAGATGAGCCAGGTATCTTTAGCTTCACAGTCAAGACACTGTTTTTTCTTTTACTTAGCCACATGTGTCCAATCATGTTCAAATCTGCCCAACCAACAACATCATGTAAAAAAAATCAACAATCACAACCTTCTAATTATGGCAATTTATTACTTGATTTCTCTTAGAAAAGATTCCTATGCTGATGGAAAAACCTTTTGTTTTGCACTTGTATACATTTGTTCTAGATTGTTTTTTAAAGTATATCAAGCCTTATCTGCTTGCCTTTTTTGTTGTCATTTTTATTTTTAACACAGAGGGAAAAATATAATCCATAATCTGGGTCCATTCATTTATACACAGCCAAAACATCCCTTTTCATGCATGTTGACATTAGAATTATGCAGAACCTTCAATTGAATGGGAAATGAGTGTTTATAGGCATGTATTTTTCATCAGGCGAGTAGGTATGGCAAATGTTAAGTAAAGGTCTTCCACGAAAACAAGTGAAATCGGCATATATTACCAGTATAATGGTAACAGTTCTGCACCCAGTTTTGCCTTGTGTTGCACCTATTGTATTGAACAGATTTCTTAAATCAGCACTTAATTCCTCCAATTTTGTTCAGTTTGGTGTAAGTCCCACAATTTCCATCTCCAACTTGTTTTTTTTTTTTTTTAAGTTTTTTAATTTTGTTAAACATTTGTTAACCACAAATAAAAAATAATATAGGGTAGAAACAGAGTATTGTCTTAATTCATGATACATGAATTCCAAAAATACACCACTGATGTTGCATCCATCAGCGAACATATACATTTCAAGGTAAAGTACCATGTTACATTGTATCTCATTACATCACATTTAATTTCATTAGCTCATTTATAAAGGAATTTCTTGTACACAGGGTTTACCTAAACCTCTTAAGAGGTCTGTACTTTTTTATTTACTCTATTCTGCCCACCGTTTCAGGTAGGTCTATCCACTGACCCCATATATTGTTAAATTTGTCTGGGCATCCTCTTGCTAAATATACTGCCTTTTGTAGGGGAAGGACTGCATTAATGACTGCTTTCCAGCGAGACAGCATTGGGGGCCGAGTTTCTTTCCATACTAGGAGGATTACTTTTTTGTCATAGTACAACATTTGCAGGTAGAACAATCTCTGGTGTGTCTTAAAAATGAGTGGTTGAGTCCCATCAGACATAGTCCAGGAACATGTATATTTGGCCAAACTGCTCCCAAAGAGTACAAGTTTCAAAAACATCAAAAACGCTATTGATCCCATTTGTGGAGAAACTACCAACTTTTTTGAGAAATACCGCCATGTGTATAAATAAACTTGAGAAAGTATTTTGGAAAGATACTTATAGATGGTTCTCTGTGAACGTAATAGCCTTATATTCGTCCTTTGAGCACCACCTAGGGTTACAAGTGATTGAGTATTGGTTAATTAATGAGAGATCTTTCTCAGATACACAAAGTGAAGTTATACTCAAATCTAATGATATGTTATTGCATTCCAATTATTTCTATTTTGATGGTGTATTTTATCTCCAAATACGTGGAGCCGCCATTGGAGCTCCCTTTGCTCCCACCTACGCAAACCTCACCATGGGGTGGTGGGAGAGGACACATGTTTTTGGTGAATCCAATCCATACCAGTAAACATATAGTTCATTTTTTTTCATTATATCGATGATTATATCGTAATTTGGAATGGAGATGAACAGTCTATGTTTATAGAGTATTGCAATACATTAATATACTAGAGATGCCTATTATATGCAGCGTAGTGTTAGAAGACATTGGGGTATTCTTCTACAAGACCCCATTTTGAAAGATATTTTAGAAGAGTTTCCATCTGTTGTATTCCGAAAGGGCAAATCTTTGGCTTCTTATTTATCCCCTAGTCTTTTTAACTCAAAGACATCCAACACTGAAGCTGCCTGGTTATGATACAAGGGAACATATAAATGTGGACGTAAGAAATGCAAATCGTGTTCAGTACTTAATGTTTCCTCTGTTTTTGCCAGCACTAATACAGGCAAGAGCTATATGGCTAAATGGTATTTCAATTGCTGTTCAAGGTGGATAGTTTATCTGGCCACCTGTACATGTGGAGCCCAGTATGTAGGCAAGACTACCCGCCCTGCGGGAGTCAGGTTTTTGGAACACATGTCAGCCGTTGAGAGGGAGGATAAAAGATCAGCCATAGCCAAGCATATAATAGAGGAGCATAAAGGAGTATCTAGTATAACTTTTCAAATAATTGATAGTTTAAAACCCAATATTCGGGGGGGAGATAAAGATAAAATATTGTCCAAATTGGAAGCTTTTTGGATTTTTCAGCTTAAAACTATAACAACTCATGGAGGGTTAAACTGATTGTTCTGTGATACTTGATATATGTTTGATATGGAGAGCTGAAATCATTATTGATTATGTTTTCATATACTAATGCAATTATAATTTCATAGGGACGTATGTCAATTATATTGATTATATTAATTATATAGAATAATGAATTAAATGGTATGAATAACTTAATATAGGTTAATGCCACTTTAAAAATTATAATACTGAATTCATAATTTATATAAGTACTCTGTTTTGTTTCATCATTTTATTATATTTGATGCCAATATTTTGGAATTAATTAGAGATTAATTAGATTGATTAATTGATATTTAAGGTAGATTCATTCATTCATTCACCATATGCTTCATGTTTATGTGGTTTCCATTGATTTGATCAATGAGAGGGTTAATGTTTTTAGAGGTGTGGTTTACCTTTTCTTTTAAAAGGTTTAGATACATTGTATATTTTAGCTTTTGAGGAAGTGGTTTGTCCACAAAACGCGTCAAGCATATTGCGCTAAACATGCTCTGTTATTGATGTTTTATCTTATTTGGAAATAAACGGATATTTGAAAGGGCAAACTTGGTATGTATGATATTTAGTACCTCCTTCCAGAAGTGTTGTATATGAGTGCACTCCCAAAAGACATGATACATGGTGTCCACCTCCACTCCACACTTGAAGCAGGTGTCTAGGGTACCCGGGTATATCTTGGCAAGTCTATAAGGCATAAGATACACTTTGTGAAGAAATTTTATTTGAATTAGCCTATCTCTGTTTGAGATTGTGAATTAAGGGACCTGTTCCAGTATATCTTCCCAGGACTCTTACTCCATTTCTGGAATTTGTGCTGCCCATTTTAAGCATAGTTTGTTTAATCGGGTATCCAGAAGCTTAAATAAAATTACTTAAATCGCTGTGGCCGCCTTTAATAGATGGGCCTGTCTAAGATAGCACTCCAATGTGCTTAGTGTGGTATCTATTGGTCTATTTTGTGTGCCGCAGCTGGATATATCTAAATATCATATGCAATGGGAGTTGTTAAGTATCCATTAGTTCTCTAAATGGCTTGATTTGTCCCTCACCTACCACTAAATATTTAATTCCCCTGGAAGTCCTGCATCTGGGAGCGCTTGGAAATGTTGTAGTTTTGTATTTCCCCACAGAGTGGGGGTACCATTTTTTAAGGTACATTCCAAAAATATGAATGACTATGCTCATTGTGGTAGTTTTGGGAAAGATGGAGTGTTCCTCTCTATAAAGGTGGTTGGCCAGTGCTTCCAGCAAGGTGGCATATGCTGCTTCCTCCAAGGTTGCAGTGTTGTTGGTGTCTGCTGCCAGCCACCAGTGAGCATAGACCAGTTGGAAGGTGTGGTAGTACAATAGGAAATCTCTTTGGATTGGCTCTTAGGATTGGCTCAAGGTTGTGCATGGTATATTTAGTTAGATCATTGCACACTATTATCCCTAGGTATTTGAGGGAGTCAGCCCACCTCCAACTTGTTCATGAAATTCTTGATCATAATTGACTGCACCATTGACGAATTTCTTTAAAAGCATTTACTGGAACATAGGCTCTGACCCAAATACTCAGCAATGTTTGAGACCACCATCGGTCTGATCACCTAAGAGGTTCCGCCTAAATTTTCGGAAGGGGTTTTTTACAGTGAGAGCTGTGAAGTTGTGGAATTCTCTCCCTGAAACTGTTGCACAGGCTGATACATTAGATAGCTTTAAGAAGGGGTTGGATGGCTTTTTAGCAAGTGAGGGAATACAGGGTTATGAGAGATAGCTCATTATACAAGTTGATCCAGGGACTAGTCCGATTGCCTTTTTGGAGTCAGGAAGGAATTCTTTCCCCCTCTGAGGAAAATTGGAGAGGTTTCGGATGGGGTTTTTTGCCTTCCTCTGGATCAACTAGCAGTTAGGCAGTTAAAATAAAAAAAAGTTGAAAAGGTTGAACTTGATGGACGTGAGTCTTTTTTCAGCCTAACTTACTATGTTACTATGTTGTAATGAAGCTGTATTTTCTTTTTACCTTACATTTTTTTGTTTTATACTACTATATTATTTACTCAATTTCAACTCCATTATTTTCTTTTGAATATTACATATATCTATACTCTACTGAACTTTCTCTAACAATATGTGAATATTTAGAATCATTATGAAATGTTTCAACTTTATTATATCCTTCTAAAAATAAATGATTGCCCTCACAACCTATCCTTTTTTTGTTCTAATGATATGGAGTGTTCAGAAAACAAAGCTTTGTTGTATAATTGCACAAACAATATTAATATAGATGAGATATGATACCAGTAACTTTTTAAAGGATAAATGTAAAATAATTTCAAAGTCAGTCTATACAATCTATATATAGTAAAGGACTTTTCTGCCTGCCTGACTCTACTTCAAATAAAAATAAAAATACGAGATAAGTAATTTGACACAAACATATATAAACACTAAATTTCAACCGTACTGTTGCTCATAGATACCAACCAACTATATTTATTGAGCAGTCTACTTGCAGTTAGAAAACTAAAGTGCAAATCAGCACCTGTAAATAAGCCCTAGTGCCTTTAAAATGATTAACTCCCTTAATTAGTTTGCTTTCTTTACTAAAATGGAAATCATCTTAAATTGTCTTGTCCCTGATATTTGTATTTTAATACACTGAACTTGAGATATCATTTGTAAAGTGACAATGTTGTATATTAGAAAACAAAAAAATAAATTTAGCTGGTTGCTAAAGTATTCAGCCCCTAAAATTGAAAAGCCAGCTTTTGCAGCAATGACAGATTTAAACATTTGGGCATAGACCTCCATGCAATTTTACACAGTGGTAGCACAGTGTTTTTATAAAAAAACAGCCACTGTGTTAATACGCTAGCTTTTTTTTTTTTTTTTTTTTAAACCCACGGCGTAAAAATTAATGTGTGTCCAGTATTACTGTTAGGAAGTGCTGCTTCCTATTCTTACAGGTTTGGATAATAGATCTTTCCATAATTTGTATCTTCATACCTTGTTGATAAATAAGGCTTATTCAGTCTTTCTGATCATTAAACATTCCCTATTGCTTAACATTGCATTTGACTTAAATTTCCACTTGACATCAAATATACTTTTTTTTCAATACATCCTAATAAAAATCAGATATTATTAAATGCTAGGGATGCACTATTTTGGATTCGGCCGAACCCCAGAATCCTTCCCGAAAGATCTGACCTAAATCTGAAGGGGAAACATTTTTTACTTCCTTGTTTTGTGCCTAAAAGTCACGCGATTTCCCTCCCTGGATCTAATTTGCATATGCAAATTAGGATTCGTGTTCGGTTCAGCCAGACAGAAGGATCCTGGATTCGGTGCATCCCTATTAAATGCTTCCATTTCAGGAAACATTCTGTTTAGCTAAATATTTTGTAGTACTTCACTGACCATTTGACTGTTCAGTAACCATTGGGTTTTGGTAAACATGTTGGTAATCAAGCCATTTTGGTATGAACAGCTCAACTTCCCATATCACTGAACATTTATATATGAACCACTCAATTAATGATTTTCTTTAGCTGAACAATCCATATCACTGGATGTTCCATTTAGCCAAGCATTATAGATTTCATGTAATGTTCTGTTTAGCTGAACATTCTCTTTTCTTAAATATTCTCTCTAACTAAACAAATCTAATAAAACTTTGCTTCATACATGTCCAGCTACTGTAAATATTATATTTAATAGATACAATGTTCAGGTAAACAGGATAATTAAATGCAGAAAATGTTACATGTAAATAAATGGAAATAATGTAATGTAAAAATGTAGTCCATTTTACTAAAATTCAGTTTATCTGACCCTTTTTCTTGGTGGATTAGTTACTGAATGATAGCTCTCATAACTCATGCTGCTGTGTAAAAACAATCTCAAGAACAGGATAGAAACCAGTGCCTTAAATTTTTATCCATGCTAGCACAACTTGAATCTTATGTGGTTTTAATAAAGTAGGTATAACTCACATTTTAAGTATCACTTAATTGTTATTTATAAAACTATTGGAAACCACAAAATAAATATATAGATGGTTGGGGGGATTTAAAGCTTAACATTTTTGTTATTTGTTATATTAATAAAGGTACATTCTTCCTAAGACTTTTTCATTTGTAATTGTTTGGAGACAAATTCAAATCTTTTTTAATCACAAAAAAAGTGTATTGCCACTTCAATTAAAACTGGCTTAATTAAACTGGAAAGGCATAACTGAAGTGAATTCATTGTAAAGATTTTAAACTGTAGAATACACAGTGGAATATTAATACAAACAAAATTGTCTTTTCTGTAATGTAATTTTATAAAAAAATGTATACCCCCTTCTACTATGTGCACCTCCCAGCAATGAAATAAGCAATCAGTTAGTGATGGGCAAATCTGGGCCTTCACGAAACGCATTGAAGTTAACAGCCATCAAAATAATTTTGACCAGCAACAATTTTAAAGTAGCGACAATTTTTATATGTGTGACTATTTTGTCCAAACACATTGAAGTCAAAGGGCATCCAAATAATCTTGACGTGCAACAATTTTTGTTGTTGCAGCCGTTTTTTTCCTGCCTTTGAAACACGGAAATTCACCATTATTCATGCATGGCGAATTTATTCAGCCATCACTGCAATAAATAGTATGAGATTTTAGTTCTACTTTTGCAGTATGTTCTTAAACTCTCCCAACTGATTATCTTTCTATATATTATATACATTACAACTTTTAGCTGTTTTTGTCACGGGTAGGCCTTCGTTAGGCGCCCAGGGGAAGTAGTGGACCAAGGAGGAAGCTTAGGGGTTCAAAGGTCCAATAACGCAGCAAGGCAAGGATCAGGCAGGAGTCAGACAGGTCCAGGCAAAAGGTGTATTAACAGGAACAAAAATAAACAAAGTCCAAGCAGTGGTCAAAAATACAGGAAACAGGATCAAAAGTACAGGAACAGGATCAAAAGCAACATCAGGATCAATAAACAATACCCAGGAACAATAGCAATATGGTCCTATAATTGGGTGCCATAATGGTGTCCAATACCCCTTTAAATATTTAAATTTCGCGGCAAAACGAGCGCGGTGACGTCATCGCGTCAGGCGTGACGCGATGACGTCACTACCCGGCGCCGCATATCCACGTGGCGGCTATGGGCGCCGCCATTGTGGATATGCCGCCGTGAGAAGAGGACGCACCGCCCGGAGCTAAAGGTAAGCCTCCGGGCGGCGCGATCCTGACAGTTTTGCTCTGATGCAAATATTTTCATAGGCAATAAAACAGACAACTATCTATAGTCAGTACAATGTTAGAAATGTTCAGTAGGCCCAATCCACCATGTTTTCTGCACTTTGTGGTCTGCCCTGCATCATTCAAATGTGCAAATGGCAGTTAAATTGGAATACAGTGATCCTCAGCCAGTGGCTCATGAGCAACAGGTGTTTGGTTGCATAAAAGCAGTTGTACTGCCAAAGTCTTTTATAGCTGCCAGAACACATAGAGGCTACCAAATAGCCAATTACAGCCCTTATTTGGCACCACCCAGGTCTTGCATTTCTCCCAAGTTCTTTTTACATCAGAGGTCAAAAAAAAGTTGGGGACCCCTGATCTACAATAATTCATCAGAGAAGGGCCAAAAGCCTCTGAAAGAGGTTTACAAAAAATCCTGTGTAAAATACGTTGAATTCTGGGGTAAAGTATTTGAATTGTTTCTGGCGTTTGCCAGTGCCTTTAAACGGACTTGTTTATAATTTCTACATGGATTTACTACTAGCAATCAAGCACTCCAAGGATTCCACAAAGGGCCGCAAAAAGCCGAAATAAAAAAGTATTTATTCAAAGCTACATTAAAACAGCCAACATCTCCATCCAACAGATGGAGCACCCAGACAGTATTTTTTACTTGGCGAGTGCCCCTCCTCTAACTGGTTTATTACTTTGTAGAAAACTTAGGGGGCAATGTAATATTTGTCGCTAATGCAAAAATCACTTCCAATTCATTCACAATGTGAATGAATGTTAGCACGTTGAACAATCCTTTCCTTTGCATACACTTTGCCCCTCACACAACAGTAGGATAGTGATAAGGAATTCTATAGTTTGCACCAGTGTGCAGTGTATTTGATAAAAATTCTTGTACACAAAATTTTATTTGCTAATTTATTCTCTTTGTGAATTTTATTAAATGTCCCCATAGATCTAGAAGAGAGTCAATCAGAAAGGGATCCACATACCATTTACTCCTGAAAGTTAAATTACCAGATGTCATTCTAGGTTTGGGCAACATTTTGGGGCCCATTATTTTAACCCGATTTTTTTCAGGTCCAGATTGTTAGGGTGAAAACATAAATTTTTTTGTGATAAAAAATCTAATTCTTTGGAATTTATTATACCTCAAAGTTGCTAAAAATCCAAATCAGAAATACATCTGAGACCTGTCATGGTCATGTAGGTCAAGTCAATGCCAGATGTCCCTGAAGTTGTTTCTTGACATTGTGATCTGCACTGGATAATCTAATAAAGCATGGGTTTTGGTGTGATAATCTGATAAAGTCATGTTTTCATAGCGACAATTCAATGAAATAGAGTTTCTGGAGCGCCAATTGTATGATACAAATCGATGCTCAATTTTGTCATTTTTTTTTGAGAAAGCTTATTGATAAATAAGTTCAGTTCATGGAATGGAGTTTGGTTGACTTTGTTTTAGTAAAAAAAAATTCATTTGACTTTTAGTAAATAACCCGCTAAGCATCAGTGATTTCATGATAAATGTTCCCTCTTTATGAATAGAAAGAATGTTTTGTAAGTTTGACAGTTAATTTGATCCTAGAGTTGTTCAAATCTTAACTTCAAAGTGAAGCATTTAATATTGTACTCCCTTTCCTTTTGAAATACCTTACTGGAGATTCAATATATTCACCATGATAGGGGAATTAAAGAACTGTTTGATGGAGCACACAGCAGATATAATGTAATTTTTCCCAAAGCTGAGCAAAGACAATGGATGAAAACCATAAATGTTATCTAAAAAGAACTAGTGGCAAAGCATATTATTCGCTGAAATGATCAGTGAAACAATAATGTGCAGAAAGGCTACTATCCTGTCTAATTGGATGTTCTTTCTCTAAGAAAATAAAGATTATTAAATAAGTTCTGATTGCTGCAGCTATATCACAAATGAACTACAATGAATTCATCTTAAAAAATGTGCATTTGAATTGCTTTGTGTAGGTTCATTTTAGTGACACATACAATATTTAATATCAGGTTTATGGGCTAAAATTTTGTAAAGTATATAAGTACGCATCCAGCATAAGTATATTAAAGTTTTATCAGTGGAGCTCACCCGGCTGTCTGTGCTCCTTTCCACTCCTGGGGGCTGCTCTCGCGGGAAGTCAGCAACTCCTTGCCGGTCAATCAACTCCTCCACATACCCGCTCTCTAGCGCTCATTGGAATCATGGAAAGGCACAGTATTATTAAGATTAATGCAGCTTTATTATACGCACCAACAGCATGACAGACAGTGGGATGGTGAGAGTGCTACGCGTTTCGTGCCCTTAGCTCTCCTGGCACTTCATCAGGGTCATATAAGTACGCATATAAACAACTTTCAGTGCTCACTGGCCATTAATACACACACACAGAGCCAGATGTCACCCAACACTTGAACTGATGACATTTCTATTAAGCAAACTATCACAGATGTATGCAACTCTATAAAATATTATTTATTGCAGTCAGCTTAAGCAGCATAGAGCATGTTTTCCCTGGTCAAATCCATGTTATATTTCCTAGGATAGCCCCATCCTACTGATTCCATCAGAACGACACTCCACCACCAATCCAGTAAGTTTTTTGTCCTTCTGCTTCAGTTTTTTGTTCCCATTGGTACCCATTTGTATGGAGTCCTCAGAACTTTATCCCCTGTATCAGGTAAGCACTGTGATGCTATGGCATATATCACTTGTTTCTCCTTCAGTTGCTGGCCTGAAAAGCATTCAGCAATGGTGGTGTTTGTGGCCTCAACACCCCTTATGCTTTCTTATAAAAATAAGATGTTATTTCTGTGGTTTTAAACTGTGTTGTTGACAATAATATTTGACATGAGGCATGTAATTATGACATGTTGCAGTATTTTAGGTTATATACCACTTGAATGTACTGGAGTTTGCCTTTCAGACTTCCATGACTACTGTATGTCACTAGTGGTTGTTTGGAAGGCTATAGGTTTCCTTCAGGGCAGTATGCTTTACAAAAAGCTGTCTTACAGAGAATAAACTTTTTGACCAGGGTTTCAATGTTTGCCTTTAGAATGTTATGGGCTAGAGTCCTAGATAAGGAAGTAGTTTTCCAGTAATTTATGGTGTTTCACTTTCTGTTGGGCAGACTTACTGTATTTTTTGAACAAGCCAAGTAGATATTTGGTTCTAGGCACAATAGACATAGTATGAAAACTGTAAATATTAATTTCTCTATCTTACATCCATGTCATACATATGTGATAAGTTCTGCAGCATGGAATTTTTTTTTTTTTTATGTTATAGCTTCCACGTGCATGCTCTTGCATGACAGTTGGGTCATGTTGCTTAAAATCCATGGATTCCAAGTAGTACTCTGCTGTGTACAGAATACTGTACATCTATAGTTTATCATCTTTCTATTTCTTGCTAAGAGCAAAACTGCGTAGGGACATACCTTTAGTCCATGGTTACCATATTATTGCAGTTTTATGAAATATTAGGGATCATTTAATATGGGCCAAGACTTAAATGCAAGATTTTTTAAATCAGTACGGTGGCACAGGTGTCCACAAGCCCTCATAACTGCCTGCTAATTTTCCTCCCAAACACAGGCAAAACAATATTTATACAGTTCTCTCTGCTATGTTTTTATGTGCAGAGACCTGAAATATTTTATCTTGTGAAGTGCAGGGAACAAAGTGCAAAAAAACAGAGGATTGCACTCATCCTTTGCACTTTGCATCCTTTTCTGCATACAACAAATGAACCTTATTGTATTTCCACATCACCTTTAGTTTGTTGTAAACTGATTTTTGCTAGCTTTGTCATTATTTGTTAAATACAACTATGTTAAATCCAGCTTATTCCTCCCAAAGAATGTTTTTAAAACACTATTATAACAGTCTGTCTGTTCTTCAGATAGTTTGCATTTTTATAATCTTTATTCATAACATAATTTTTTCAGATTCCTTCATTATTTTGCATTTAAAACTGTTCTAGTTTGTTTATTTTTCTTTTGAACTCGGTTACTACATTTTTGATATGCAAAACTATAAGGTTTGGTCCCTTGAATATTCAACAAAATATTACTAATACATTCATCTTTCTAATAGACCTTAAATTATTCTTTATGCAAGTTGTTTCCTCTCTTGAAATGTACAATATAAAGGAAATATTGTTTAGACATCATACATTGCACCATGGAGTGACATGGAAATCACTATACCTGCAGGACTTCATTATTGACAAATTTCTGTGGCCCCACAACCAATGATGTCACACACAACTTGCAATACATGCTATTTCCCAAGATTCTGTGTATGAAAGCAGCAATTTCAGC
This sequence comes from Xenopus borealis, assembly GCA_024363595.1. Lineage (NCBI taxonomy): Eukaryota > Metazoa > Chordata > Amphibia > Anura > Pipidae > Xenopus > Xenopus borealis. Next base: position 174,347,318 of record CM044431.1, read on the forward strand.
ACCCATTTTTAATAATGCCTTTAGCGCTGCCTTGGTGCAAGTCAGTTGCAGCTGTAGATACAACCTGCTAACGGATCCCTGGAACTACCAACAGGTTCCAGGGCTACCTTGTGTCAGCACATACACTTGCATGTAATTTATCAAAGCAAGCATTAATGCTTAAGTGTGTTTATAAATACCATCAAAGCATGCTCAGTTTTGCCCATTCATTTGTGTGCCTACATACTGCGCTTATATAGTAGATAAGTGCAATGGTAGTAAATGAGGCCTTATATATCTTCTGCACATTCCACATGTGTTACAATTGGTATTCCAAAACCCAGAACAGCTGCCAAAAATCTTGTCTTGGCTTACTCAGATGCCACCTGATCTAAGAGTAAAGAAAAGTAAACCAGTATGTAAATGCAGTGCAAAGTCAGGCTCCGGTCAGTACAGGCAGTGAATCAGCAGAGATCAGGGACAGGCAAGGGTCAAGAAAAAGGAATCAGGCAATGAGCACACCCGGGAACTGTAGACCTACTTTGGGCAACGTGAATAGGAATGTGTTACCTTTAAATATTTAAAATCTGTGCCATAAGCGAAGATGTCAACCTAGAAGTGGCACACACCTGAGGATGGAGGAGACTTGCGGTGAAAAGGAGAAGGCAGGGACATCCACGTATTACAACATGGCGTATGTTTTGAACTTTACTGTCTGAACCCTACTTTCATGAAAATAAATATATATGTATACACTTTGAGAAAGGTATATATATATATATATATATATCCATTATCCAGTAACCTGTTATACAGAAAGTAAGGCAATCTCCCCCATAAACTCAGTTAAAATAAAAACATTCACATGTTTAAAAATTTCCTTTTACTCTGTAATAATAAATCAGTACCTAGACCTTATTCCCAACTAAAATATAATTAATCCTTATTGGAGGAAAAACCTATCCTATTTGATTTAATTAATGTTCAAATGATTTTTAGCAGACTCATGATATGTAGTGATGGGCAAATCTATCCAGATTCCCTTCGCCGAAAAATTTGGTAATTTCGGAATTGCCTAAAAATCCGCTAAACGACGCGCGTTGTTTTCGGCGCATGTCGCGTTGTTTTCGACGCGTGTCACGTAATTTTTGTCGCACGTCTCGTTTTTGGCAAATTTTCGCCAGGGGAATTTTGCGTGCGTTTCGCAAATTTATTCGCCGGCGGCTAATCACGGGAATTCGCTGCAAATTCATGGCTGGCGAATAAATTCACCCATCCCTAATGATATGGAGATCCAAATTATGGAAAAATCCCTTATCTGTAAAACTCCAGGTCACAAGCTTTCTGGGTAACATACCCCATACATACCTGTGATAAGCATAGAACTCAGCGCTGTCTAATTGAATGTATGCAGCAGTAATGTGGAAATGTCTTATTATGGCTCTCCTATCACTGTTTATGAAAGGATCTTGCTTCTGCACTGTGTTTCTGCATGACAGATTTGGGAATTCTCTCAAAAACCAATTAACTGTGAATTATTTATATTAACAACTGCTCTGTGGCGCATTCTGTCTCTTATCATACACTTAAAATTATCTTTTGAATTTAACACTAGATGGATACCAATGTTTGTATTTGTCATCAAATTTAAAAAGGTTCTTAATAAGTGTGAACAGAAAAAGGATCTAGTCAAGCAAGGCTGTTTCATCCTGTCAGCAACAGAGAATATGATGAGGAGGATATGATTTTGTTCAGGAAAGTTCATTGCACTGGCTGTTACAGCTGGCCTAGATATAAGCACTGAAATATGTGAGCACTGAAGGAGGTTCCAGTTATACTCCCTGTAAATTACTATATCTGAAATATATGCAGACCATACATTACATTGTATGAGTTACTTTTGTCACTCTATATGTAAGATGACTTACCTGGTGTCCCCAGCATCGCAACCATTCATTCATCATATTTATGGTTTCCAGGAATTTCTATATTTACATTGTCATCAAATTGGTTCGGTTTTGGCTGTAATTTGGTGATCCTTCTTGTTTTTGAAGAGAGAAAAAGAACCCCGCCTATACCACCAGAATTTTATGTAATCCCAATCAATGTTACATAAAGAGATACCTATGGTTTAAGAACTTTCTAAATTGTATTGAATTAAGTGATGTAAGACTAACACACAGTGTACAGAATTGATAGATATCTAAAATGATAATTGATAGATTGTAAGTGCCAATTACTCCATGTGTAAATTCATTAACTTAATATGCGAATGCAGAAATTGGAAACATCAATCTTGGATACCAAAAAGAACAAATTAACGAGGGATATTAAGGATTACTCCACTCACACGGTGTATACTGTAGATGGTCACGTACAAAAATTAAACCCAAACACAGGAGGACTACTTCATGGACTAACAAGGGGAGGGAGGGGTACAATTTTAAGCCGAAGATGGTTGATCAATCTAATAGAGTTAATTCCCATACACAATCAAACCCTACCACAAGTGAAGGGAATCATTTGAACAGGAATGCCGGTCTCCTTCCATTTCCTGGGAAGGCTATCCCCCCTTTAGGTAATCCTATTTTACAAAGTACCAATGCCATCCAGTATCGAATTTGTTTAGGACACGGGAGGAATCTAAGGGATACGTTGCATTGCCGGCCCCCTACAGGGACGATCAGGGCAAAGACAAAATTAACCTGAGGGGAAAAACCAAATTGAATTATGCACCCCAGATAAGACACAAAAAGACAAAAAATCCCTAAACATCATTAATCTATCTGATCATTTCTTACAAGACTCACACATTAGTGTTTTTTATAAAGGATTATCCTTCTCAC
>CM044431.1:174352098-174364580 GCA_024363595.1 Xenopus borealis
TTAGCAGATGTGACCGGAGAAAGTGAGAGTTGAATTAACAGTAAGGAAAGGTCAGAAATTGACCTAGTGTTGTATTCAATATGAGAAATTTTTGCCAGCAGTTCTGGGGATACCAAGGCCAAGTCAATGCGTGACATCGATTGGTGGGATAATGAATGAAGAGTATACCTTAGATTCTGGATGTTTTACTTGCCATGTATCCTGTAGTCCAACTGACTCTACCCATTGGGCCAACTTGGTAGGCCTAGTATCAGTTGCATTAAGCTTGTCCATATCAGGTTGCAAATATCCATTAAAATCTCCCACCAGCATTGAGGAAAAGGCGATAATAGGGCCACTTTATGTAGAATTAAGTTCAACAGGTCTAGGGACATTGGCGGGGGAATATATACGTTGATCAGAATGAGCTCCTAGTATGTGAAACTAGTACAGTGCAGAATAATACATTTACACATGCCGTAATTGACACTTACAATCTATCAATTATCATTGTAGATATCTATCAATTATTTGCACTGTGTGTTGGTCTTACATCACTTAATTCAATACAATTTAGAAAGTTCTTAAACCATAGGTATCTCTTTATTTAACATTGATTCAATACAATATAGAAAGTTCTTAAACCATAGTGTAAGAAATACCTTCCCTGGTGGTCTAGTGATGTGGTGGGGTTGCCCGCCGCGCCGCTCCCTTCTTCCTTGACTGCCTTCTTCTTAGTGTGCGCACGGCGCACACTTCCTGGTTTTATAGCTGGCGTGATTACGCCTGCGCGCAATGGCGCGAAATTCTAATTATTTAAAACGCCACTTTGAAAGAACTCATTGCCCGTGATAGGATTTGTTCCTGGTGCCTTGTATCTGTGCTGAAAAGCTTCTGTGTGTTCCTGTTTGCCGTGTTTTACCCTGACTGACTCTTGACTACGCTGTTATCTGTATCCTGACCCGATCCTGTTATCTGACCACCGATTTTGCCTCATCCCTATCTGATTGATCACCCGGTTTTGACCCTCGCCTGCCTGACGTTCCTTGCTGTCTGCCTGCCTCGATCCAGCCTGTTTAACCACGTATCTGCCTATCTCCTGTCTGTACCATGACCTTCAGCCTCTAAGACTTCTTATACAGTCGTGCCCCAACACTGGCCAGAACTCCTGCCCTGCATCTCTCGATAAAGTCCAGGTGGCATCTGAGTAGCTGAGGGCTCCTTCCGAAGCCAAAGGCGGTCACACTACTGGTGAAGCACGAGCCGAGACCAGGGTGCTTGGCATTTGTTCTGGTATTGGGTGCCGACCGTGACACATACAGTAGGTGTCTCTTTATTTAACATTGATTGGAATTACATAAAATTCTTGTGGTATAGGCGGGGTTCTTTTTCTCTCTTTAGGTCTCACAATTATTTTTCTGACAACAGTCAGACCTTTGCTTATAACCATTAGATTTATTGGATTAATTAAGTGGATTAATTAAGTGGTTCCATAACCTTTTTGCCTTCTTGTTTTTGACTCTTAACTTTGTTTGCTGCCTGACTTTACCTTCTGCCTGATTTTCAACCACAATCCAATTTTCCTGCCCTGCCCTTCAGCCAGTTTGACCTCTTGCTTGCCTGATTGCTATTGCAGAATGATGTTAGAACATTCTCAGGATACCTATAGTCGTCTACTTTCACCAGTTCTGAGAGCCTGTTCTCCACTGGGTTTAGTTACAGGAACCTTTAACAAAGGCCAGTGCTTTAAAGTGCTCAGATTTAACAGCACAAATAAAATAATATATTGTAGTAATTTTGTGATCTTATAGCCCACCCTTTTGTGATAACACACTATTAAAGGGATGATTAAATGTGTCTTTTACAACAGCCAACAATGTTAAGTTGCCCTTTAAACTAGTGTATAATGACTCACACTTTAGTGATAAGGTGTGGATGCTTACAAACATTTAATAAAATAATAAATATAATAAATAATATCATTAATAAATATTATTTACCAATAAAAAGTGCACTCACATGTTAGACAATTAGATTGCTTAAAATCAGTCTCTCCCTGGTGCCTGCTCCAGAGCTGCTGCCCTGAGTTGATCTTTCCTGCCAACCTCCTTTGCAGGCCTCCAAATAAATTGCAATAAATGAAGCACATCAGGCCAAGATTGTGACATCATCTGGGTGTGTCCAGCAAACCGTAGGCTGCAGAGTAAACAATATTGGCGGGAACTATAAACTCAGGGAAGCGGTTCTGAAGCAGGCACCAGGGAGAGACTGATATCTTAACCATTTAACAGATGAGTTCTTGTCCATCTTTGTTGAAGTTTCCTGATCCTTGATACTACACACAGACTTCAGAAACCTCACTCCACTCTTTTCAGGATAGCTTGGTGTCAGTGTGTGTTATCGTTGGGTTATCTTCTTTATCCGTGACACTATATACTTAGTCTGCAGCTTCCAAAACATGAACACCATACTAACAGTTTCTACAACGAGTGGAATACTTTTTAAAAACTAACAGTGGAGAAAGTACTCTGGAGAATGGCATTGATGCAAAGTCTTAGCAGTTCTACCTTTGTACCTGGTTTACTAAAGAGAACCTTTCCCCAAAAAGTAATTCCTGAAATGCTTACTAATCATTCTTTACATGGAAATCATAAATAATAGATAACCCATTGATGTACCATACACTTGCTGTATTAGGAATAACATTTTTGGAAGAGTGACAATAAAAGTGTAAACAATGTAAACAGTGTAAACAGAGCAGTGTAAACAGTGTAATTTAGGAATAAAAACTACATAATAAAATTAATGACAGAATCCCTTTAATATCTCATTTCAATGTCATACAAACAGTACAACACATTTTATCAGGAGCCAATAAATCTATTTATATGTTTTTGGAGTGTGGCTAAAATAACCCCATGGATGATTGAAAGAACAATACATACAAACTAGGAAACAAAGCCAGGTTTTCATATTCAGTGCTGTACTAATAATCTGTAGTGTCCTAGGCTCATCCTCTATAATTCCAGTCTATACACATGTGCAAATCTGGTAGCACAGGGGTGCTCCCACCTACCACTATACTCTTTTATAACAAGTGCCCAGCAGTGGGCTCAGTAAAAAAGGGAATTTTGTTTTATCTTTAATCTCCTTGAAACACAACCTGAAGCTGCCAACCGTTGGACCTCAAGTGCCCTAGTCTTATTTGTCAAAGGATAACCCTTTTTTTCATCCATTGATAAATATTACTATAGACATCTTACAGAAATGAATACAAGCTAGTGAAATTTCCTTCTATCAAGCTATGGCTGTAATACAAGTGAATAAATCTCTCCATGCAGAATCATTTCCAGCAATGTGTGTTACTGAGTAGCTAAAGAAAAATCAAATGAACTGAGCAGCTATCAAATGAATGTATTTATAAATAAAATAAAGCTTATCCCAAAATTTGGTTTTCATTAGCTTTAAATAGCTATGCAAAGTCTGCAACAATAAAAAAACAAATGTGAACGAGAGCACTCAAGAAAAATTGAATTATCACTTTATATTTTGCAGGTTCAGTTCTTGTTAAGGACAAGATTGGTCCATTAACACTCTGAATCAGAGCCGGAATTTTTCTTTTCAGAGCTTTACTGAGAAGCCATTTTCACCTATGCATCTTTAATAACCTGTTTATTTCTTGGCTGAACTCACTAAAATCCTAACTGACAAGCATCAAAAGTTCTGAGTGGTTTTCTGCTTGATCAACTATGCTAGCAAAGAAAGTAGGCAAAGAAGCAAATGACATTCACTTAGGAAGTGTTAGCAGCGGTTTTGCCACAGTTAATTGCAAAATGTGTAGCAAAAACAATGTACTAACAATTTTATTTGCCTTCAACAGAACACTTTTCTTTATGATTTTGTGTGATTGGATGCTTCTGTACTTTGACCATGGAAATGGCACCCATAGACTCCAATGGGAGGAAAAAATGTTGTGTATCAAAAAAATGACATGCGTCAAAAAAAATTGCAGAGCGTCAAAGTCGCCCATAGACTTAAATGCATTTTGGTGAATTTTTGTCAAACAGGTCAAATTCACCCATCCCTAATATGTACTTTAGGGTACAAATAGCATTGAAACTGACCACAGGATATCAGGATCACAAAATCAGCCTAAGGGGAACATGCACCAAAAGCAAGCATGTCTTGACCCACAGCCTGCCGCAACCAGCCATTTGCCAGTCACTTCAACTTCCCCCCAATTTCACATGTCACCCCAGTACTGACCCCTTCTGTCCCTGCTCCACTTGCTTCCTTGCTGCGGCTCTCACTCTCCTTGTCAGAGGCTAATACACCAAAATGGAGTAAATCATTTGGTATTTTAGTTTTTTAAATTGCACTCATGCACTTTGATATATGAAATGCATGTCTTTCCTTGGTACATGGATGGTGCAAGTGCTGAAAACATGTAGGAAAGTGGGATGGCTTTCTTTCAGATCATGCTCTTTTTTGCCAATGTTTAAGGCAGTTCAAGTTATGAGATCACTTCACAAGCATAACTAAAATGTAGCAAATCTATAACTGATCTACTCTGATCTGTCAGTTTGGAAAAATCAATTTTTTATAAATCCATCCTTTGCTATTTATTCCAAAAACCTTTATGCAATAACATCCCCTACTATTATTGTGAGAATCACTGGTCTGGGGGGATCAGCTTGAACGTGATCAGAATTCCATATTGCTTTATAGTTCTAAATCTGTTGTATATTGGTCTTTAAACTGTCTGGGTATTGACTGTTATGGAGGACTCAACTCATCTCTTGAGGACAGTGTCGGACTGGGACACCAGGGGCCCACCCAAAAACCTTAGACCAGGGGCCCACCATAAAACCTTAGACCAGGAGCCCACTCTCAGTACTAATATTCTCCATCTCCTCAATCAACCTCTAGTTTGTTTTCTTAATCTATTTTCTTAATACTATAATCGATTATTCCATGATGATATGGGGGATGCCCATTTATCAGCATTCTGATTTTAGTTGTTTAGAAACCACCAAAAAGACAAAATTTTCTCTAAAACCACAAATGCCACGTATTTTTTCTTATAAACAGTCTATTGTAAAAAGTTGCACTTGGCCATGATCTATGTACTTTGTATACTGTGGTGAAGACATTCTGTAAGAGATAACATTTTCATTTAAATTCTCTATACATTTTTTAGATTCATATTGTCAATACACATTTCTACATATTCTCTGTGACAAGAGTCGCACACGAAGTCTGTTATTTATGTCATTTTTTGAAAATGCACTGAATGCTTTTCTACATTGGATATGTATATTATATAAAACATTTCAACAGTACGAACACTAACCAGGCTATTTACCCATAGTAATTTCCATTTTTTCTATAGACATTTTCATGTAATTTTTATGTCAGCATTACCTGCTGTTTATGACAAAAAGAAATCTTATTTATACTTTAAAAGCTCTCCTTCACTTACTTAGAAAAGGGTTTTTATTCCTGGGGAATGTAAAGAATACATAGTTGGGGGTAAATAATTGTGCATTTATGTCTATTTTAGATTTCACTGACCAATTCATGTGATGAAACAAAAAGTCTATAATATGGCAGCAAGGCTTGAGGCCAATATATTATCATTTTTCCATTTTTTAAAGTTACTCTTTTCCAACAAATAAACTTACTGCTACTCAAACACATTATAAAGATTCTTAGTTTCTTACTTGGACTCAGATGGTTCAAATGTCAAATGGTTGCTTACATTAACACATGGAGGCCTATTTATCAAAGGTCAGATTTTAATAGTTTTAGAGGTTTTTGAACCCACAACCAAACTCACTTTCATAAAAAAAAACGCCCATCAAGTTCAAACTTTTTTGAAGCCTATATAAAACCTGCCTAACTGCCAGCTGATCCAGAGGAAGGCAAGAAACCCCATCCAAAGCCTCTCTAATTTGCCTCAGAGGGGGAAGAATTCCTTCCATGTTCCAAGATGGCAATCTGACTAGTCCCTGGATCAACTTGTACTATGAGCTATCTGTTATAACCCTGTATTCCCTCACTTGCTAAAAAGCTATCCAATCCCCTCTTAAAGCTATCTAATGTATTGGCCTGTACGACTGATTAACAGAGAGAATTCCACATCTTCACAACTCTCACTAAAAAAAACCCTTCTGAATATTTAGACAGAATCTCCTTTCTTCTAATCAGAATGGGTCACTTGGAAGGACCTACTGGTAAATAAAGCATTAGAGGAGTTATGATCCCTTTATATATTTTTACATAGTAAACACATCCCTCTTTAAGCACCTCTTCTTCAGTGTTAACAATCTCAACTTGACAAGTCTTTCCTTATAGCTGAGATTTTTCATACCTTTTACCAGCATAGTTAACCTTCTCTGGACCCTCTCTAATTTAATAATGCCCTTTTTGAGCACTGGAGACCAAAACTGCACTGCATTTGGGGCATAGATGGGGCCTTACCATTGCTTTATACAGTGGAAAAAATAACCCCCTCCTCCCATTAATCTATGCCCCTTTTAAAACAGCTCAAGACCTTGCTTGCCATTGAAGCTGCTGAATGGCATTGTTTGCTACAACCAAGTATATCTACAAGGACTCCAAGGTCCTTTTTCATTATGGATTTGCCTAGTGCAGTCTAATTTAGGTTATACAAGTGGCTTGTATATTTTTACACCCCAGGTGAATGACTATACATTTATCAACACTGAATCACATCTGCCACTTAGGTGCCCATATTGGCAGTTTGTCAAGATCCTGCTGCAAGAATGGAATGGATGGAATTTATTAGGCTACATAGTTTTGTGTCATCTGTAAACACTGATACTGTACATTGTTACAATCCCCCTCCCCTAAGTCATTAATGAACAAATTAAAAGTGAACCCAATACCAAGTCCTGAGGGATTCCACTATGGACCTTACTCAAAGTAGATAATGTACCCTTAATAACCAACCTCTGTACACGATCCTGTAGTCACTTTCATATCCATGTGCAAACAAATTCATTAAGCCCAATTGACCTTACTTTAGAAAGTAGGCGTTTGTGGAGCACTGTTTCAAATGCTTTAGCAAAATCCAAATAGTTCCCATCTACAGCTCCCCCGCTGTCCAGCATCTTACTAACTTTATCATAAAAAAAGTCACATTTATCTGACTTGACCTATCCTTCATAAAGCCATGCTCCCTTGCTGTCCAGAATCTTATTTCATCATAAAAATCTGTCAGATTTCTTTGACTGGACTTATCCTTTATAAAGCCTAGCTGATTGCTGCTCATAATGCCATTCACTAAAACAACATTTATGCGATTAGTGATGGGCGAATCTGGGTCGTTTCGCCTCACCAATTTTTTCACGAATTTCCAGAGAAATCTGCGAAACGGTGAAAAATTTGTGAAATGCCAGACAAATTTTCACAGGCATTTTGTGAATTAATCCGCCGGTGGCGAATTGCAGGAATTTGCAGTGAATTCGACCCAGGCGAATAAATTCACCCATCACTATATGTAATTCCTTAACAAGCCTTCAAATAATTTGCCCACCACAGTTGTAAAAACTTACTGGCCTATAATTGCCAGGGTGAGATTGTAATCCATTTTTAAATATAGGAATTACATCAGCTTTCCTCCATTCCAAATGTATCACAAATAGAGGACGGTCCAAAAGTAAACTAAGCTTTTTCAGAACCTGATGGTGTATTCCATCTGGCCCATCTTTCTTAAAAGATCCTAATTAAAACATTATGAATGTAAAATAATGCTGAATGATGCACTAAAAAATACAAATACCTTGAAAACCTCAAAAAATTTGAGTTTATTTAGATAATTCCTAAAGAAAAAAAAATCCCAAAACCCCTAAAAGTCCGAATTGATTTTAAATAGTCCAATTGGATCAGCATAGCTCTCATTGACCTATATAGGACAGCTTTTACCTGGCAAAGTTTTGTATGAGTTGTTTTTGTGGTTTTTACAATGAATACATTTCGAGCTTTTAGAGCTTTTAAAAAAAAAATTGTAAAATTCATGGAAAATTTTTAATTCGATTTTTAGTAAATGGGCCCCTTAGAATTAAGGTTTATGTTCATGGATATGTTATACTGGAGGACATTAAAGTGCATATTTATGATCCTTTTAACTGATGACAGCATCTCAGAATTAGGAATTTCAAAGAGCAATGTTATGGCATAGTAGTAAAAAGCCACAATTAGCTCTGATGATCGGTAACATGAAGGGGGATTTAACAAATAATTAAAAACATTCTGAAATTTATTTTTTGTTAGTGTTCTGGACTAAATTGTATACCTGGTTAGGAAATTCTTCCAAATTATATTCTTGCTGAACCTAAAAATAGGTAGCAGGGAGCAGCTTAACAGTCTAAGCAGAGTTAGGCATTATGCACATTGATGCTTATGGCTTAGGTCACATTTGACAGGTCAGAATAACAGGAAATAAAAATCAAGTTGCTTGGGGATATTTTTTTTTTGACAGCTGTAGTTTATGGCTCTCTAACCAATCTTATTAAGAAAACCTCATTTAATGCAACAAGAATCTGTACTTAGGCTTCTGTACTCAGTGTACGCTCATTTCAACAAAAACTGAACTAAACATTCTTTCACCTTAACCTGGTTTTCCTTAGTTAGCACTATGTCTGGGGTTAGTCTTTTATCACTCCCTCTCCTTCTCTGACCATACAAACTATGCAATATTGCCAAATTATGTTCCTTGCTTTCTCAAGCAGCAGCTCAGACTCTCATTCTATCCCCACAAGACTACTGTAACCTGCTACTACCTGGCCTCCTAAACTCCCACTTCTCTCCATTATAGTCTAAATAGTCTAAATTCTTCTGCTAGAATTCTCCTCCTCTCCTCCTCCCTAGGCTGTGAACACACATGTAGTTTTAAAGCGCAGAAATGTGGCACACTTTTTTAAAAAGCCGTCTACTTGTAAATACGATAAGCGGTTTCAGGCTGAGGAAATGGCACACTAGGTTAGTGTTTTTAAGTGGTTGTCTGCTTTTTTAAAAACAGTGCCACGTTTGAGTGTGGCAAACCGCATGTATGTCCATGCCCTTATCACGGCTGGGACATGTAGCATCATGTCTGTTTAACACATAGGGGGTTATGTAATAAAAGGCACTAAGTCTACCCAGGAGCAATAACCCATAGCAACTAATCAGCAGGTAGCATTTACTGTTCCAAACAAAGGATAGTTGTGCTCACCACTAATTTTTAAAAAACTTTAGGAGGGGGTTAAATGAGGCTGTGACCACAAAATACATATAGACTAATACAAGAGGTCCTCTGCACTCAACCAATTATCAATATTTTGAAGACATTGAGACATTTTGTGCATACAGCTACTAAACAAAACTTACACTTTAAACAAAACAGGGATGCCTCCCAAACTTTTATTAGACACCAGGGAGGTCACCTGGCTATAACTGGGAAGGGGAGTAGGACTAGCCAGATATGGGATGACTTTGAGTTGAGTTTGTCTATATGTATTTTGTGATCACAGCCTCATTGCACCCCGCCTAATGTTTTTAAAAATTAGTGTCTAGTGATGGGCGAATTTATTCGCCAGGGACGAATTCGCGGCGAATTCCCGCGATTCGCTGCAAAAACGACGCGACGCGCGTCACAAAAACGACGCGACGCGCGTCAAAAACGACGCGCGACTCGTTTCGCGAATCGGCGAAAAATTCGCCAATTTCTCTGGAAATTCGCGAATTTTTCGGCGGAGCGAAACGCGGCCGTTTCGCCCATCACTATTAGTGTCGAACACAACTTTGCTATAGTTCATATAGGAGCAGTGACCAGCTCCCTGTTGTAGCTCCCACCCCTTCCCAGCTATAGTCGGTTGATCCCACTGGTGTCTAATAAAAGGGCAACCAAGTTTGGGAGTTTTACTTTGAAAAGTAAACCTTAAACTGTAAAATGTATAGTGAAGCAATGTAATTCTTAATGAATCAGACAATGTGAAAGTAGGACTGGCCAGATGACTTTGATGTAGTTGGCCAGCTTAAATATAACGCAACATATGGACAAACAATCCCTGTTTTGTTTAAAGGGTAAGGCATTTTTTAGAAGCTGTATTCACAAAATGACTCAATGTCTTCAGTATATTGATAATGGGTTGAGTGCAGAGGATCTCTTGTATTTGTCTATAAGCATTTACTGTTCACCTGTTTAATATCAAACATCTTTTGGTTGCTATAGATTATTGCTCCAGGGTAAACTGTTTTACATATGAGGGATAGTCCACAATTTTTAATGTAACTGTGCTTTGTATTTATTTATATTTATCATTGTATTGACCGCTTCTGGTTCTGTTAATAAATTGCTCTGCTGTACATTGATGTGTACAAAGCTAGCATTATATAAATAAAAATATACATACATACATATAACCCTAATTTGGTTATTGTCTCTTTAAACTCTTTAGTCTGTTTTGTATATGAAAAGTACTGGGAACTGGGATTTACAGTGCAGTGCCTTCACCTAGGGAACACTAAAAAATAAAACACACAAGTTTGCAAATGAAACAAATAAAAACTTTATATAAACTTCAGTAAAAGAACTTGGGCAATCTAATACACAATGCACTCCTGCACTGGGGACATGTGGGACCTACTTAACTCACTCTTATGTACCTGACTGTTTCCTCCAACACAGTCTTTTTTATTATTAATGGTAATAACCACACAGTTCAGTTCAAATGGAATGCCCCTACCCAAGAGTAGTGATGGGCGAATTTCACCCGTTTTGCTTTGCAAATTCACGAATTGGCGAAAAATTTTTGCGAAACGAGTCGCGCATCGTTTTTGACGCACGTCACGTCGTTTCCGTTGCGTCATGAGTTATTACCTGTTATAGAGGGCAGGGGAATAGTCACATTAGGTTTCTATCGCCTGTTAATGATAGATGGTGGCAGCGAATGAATAAGGTGGGTGTTGGTGTGTTTTTGGGGTGTCTGATGTTAGTCTAACCTGTGTGTAAGGTGATTGAGAGACTGATTGTCGCGTTTTCGTAACAATTGGTTGGCAGCGGTGGCATAAATTTTTTTATAAGAGCATTAGTGCTTGGATTAAGTGTTTAACCCTTGCACTAAAGGACTGTACATCCTTGCGAGGAATATACAGTCTTCAAGGACAAATGCAGTGCGTAGTCTAAAAAAGACATACTTGCAAACAGTAGTACCCTTCCCTTCTTTTTTCTTTCCTATCTTTTATTTGGCAATTATCCTCTGAGATGGCATCCTACAAGAGGCAGAGCAAGGAACAGCTGTCCAGACTCTGTGAGGAGAGAGGAATTGCAGTAGCAAATCAGACCAAGGAATGGATTATTGCATCCCTGGTCGAAAGTGACCAAGAGTCCAGCACTGGGCAGGTGGGCCAAACCATGGACATTGCTATTGGCCAGTAACACTCTGATGAGAGTGGCAGCAACAGTTCGCATAGTGGTACAGGATCTTCTCTGCAACTGGTTTTGCAGCAGCTGGGCTCATCGGACCCTAACTTACGGCTACAACTTATACTGCAATACCAGCAGGCCGAGGCTGCAGCAGCAGATCGCCAGGCTGCAGTAGAGAGGGAGGCAGCTGAGCGCCAAGCCGAGAGGGAGGCAGCTGAGTGCCAAGCCGAGAGGGAAGCAGCAGCAGCAGAGAGGGAAGCAGCAGCAGCAGAGAGGGAGGCAGCTGAGCGCTGAGCAGAACGGTAATTCCAGCTGGAGATGGCACGGCTCCAAAAAGGTACTGCCCCACCTCACAGCAGTGACTCCAGGAAGGCAAATGTCCTCAAACCCCGTCTGGAGAATTTTCCCGTGATGAAAAAGGATGGGAATCTGGACACTTTTCTGAGGGGGTTTGAAAAAACCTGCACGCAATTTCATTTCCCCCGTGAGCAGTGGGCAAGTTTCCTGACCCCAGGGCTTAAGGGCAAAGCTCTGGAAGTTTTTGCGGACCTTCCACCAGAATATGATGGGAACTATGATGAAGTCAAAAAAGCTTTAATTAGGCACTTTAACATCACCCCAGAGGTACACCGCAAGAAATTCAAAAGTCTACAGCGTGGGGCCAATGACAGCTACACTGATGTGGTTGGGAGGCTGAGAATCACCTTCCATCAGTGGGTGCAGGGTCGCAGTGTCTCAACATTTACAGAATTGGAGGACCTGATGATACTGGACCAGTTCCTGTCTATCTGTCCAGTGGAAGTCCAGCAATTTGTCCTTGACCGTGAGCCCAAGACTGCAGGTCAAGCAGCGCAGATCGCAGATGCATATACTGCCAACAGGATGCCAGTGTACAGGAAGGTCAGAAAAAGGAAAAAAGGCCAATACCTTGTTCAAAAGTGGGGTGTTTCCAGTTTTATTGTAGTGCTCCAGACACGTGAGTCATGTTTTCCCCATCCTGCATTAATTTTTTAGTGTACAGGAAGGGACAAACCCTAC
This sequence comes from Xenopus borealis, assembly GCA_024363595.1. Lineage (NCBI taxonomy): Eukaryota > Metazoa > Chordata > Amphibia > Anura > Pipidae > Xenopus > Xenopus borealis. The sequence continues at coordinate 174,364,547 of CM044431.1, forward strand.
AGAGATCACCAAGCAGGAAAGAGCATCATACAGG
>CM044431.1:174417288-174434176 GCA_024363595.1 Xenopus borealis
CTCTAAAACTCAGAAACATGGAGCAACATCACAGGCACCATAAAGTGTCTGCTTAGAGGTTCTAATAAAATATGTGTATAGCAGGGGCCTACACAAGGGCAGGAATTTATAACAGTAATGCATCAAGTTCATTTCAGTCGTTTTGAATAGCGCTAATCTGCAGGCAACTAAACAAGCATTGTATAATTATTTTTATTGCTAATATCTTCATTCAAATTCTTGGGAAAGAATATATTATTATAGAAAAGTAATGACCCTATTAGACTTCCAACAGGACCTTTGGCCCAAAGTCATTATACTGGGCATGTGAAGAAAATCCAGCTTTCTGGTAGAGAACAAATGATACATCAGTGAGGTCAGTGACCTTATTTGAAGTAACATCAGTGGCAAACAAAATCTATGTAACAGACTGATATGTGTTTTGTGTGCATGTGTATGTTTTCCAAAATATCTAAGAATAACACTTTGTTGCTTGTACTTAATGTTTTTACTGTCTGATTTGTAAAATATGATGTCTGCTAACTGCTAACTCAATGCAAGTTATTATTCTAAAAAAAATCTAAACTAAAACTGCCTGCTGTAGTATTAAAAAATTAGTCCTGTTAATGCAGTGTCGGACTGGGACACCAGGGGCCAACCCAAAAACATTAGACCAGGGGCCCACCATAAAACCTTAGACCAGGCGGCCACTCTCAGTACTAATATTCTTCATCTCCTCAATCAACCTCTATTCTCCTAGTTTGTTTTCTTTACATACTATAATCAATTATTCCATCTATTTAGCCTCTTTGTTCTCATAGAAATAGGGAATGGCCATGAAATAGCAGCATGAGGGCCCACTGACACCTTGGCCCACCGGGAGTTTTCCTGGTATTCTGGTGGGCCAGTCCGACACTGTGTTAATGTACTGCTCTTAGCATTTAATGATTCTGGAAATGAAACCCCCATGAAGAGTATATGTAAAACACGACACTACCAGTCAAAAAGAGGGGCTACAGTTTTTATTGTAAAAATGTAGAAAGTGAATCAATTAGACAGAAAAATCAGGTGAGTCCCATGTTTATAAAATAGATAGGTAGAGGTACTATGAGTCCGTGTTTAAAAATAAAAACTTACATTTTAATTAGAAGACCTGTGAGTGTGGATTATTCTGGATATATTTATATAGCATTAAAGTCCCCTATGGTTTGGTCCATCCCCTACTAGACATTTTTCCCTGTATTTCAGGTAGTCCAGGAACCTGATTGATATCCAACTACTGGTTTAGTTTGGTATGAACACTTCCTGTTACACTTTAATATAGTGATTTGGAAGCCCTGTTTCTTACTCTTTGTCCTCCATCTTACGACCCAGATGGATGTGTCTAGGCCAATTAAAAATTAAGGGGCAGATTTACTAAGGGTCGAATTGAAAAAAATTAGAAATTCAACCATTTTTTGTGTTGAAGTGTTTTTTCAATCGAAAATGGACCTTTTTCGAACAGGTCCATTTTTGATTGAATAAAAAACATTCAAATCATTTGAATGCATTGTTCGATTCTAACAATTCTAACAAAAAACCTTCTATTTCCAAAAAAATGTCAAAAACACTAAGGTTCCAGGAGGTCCCCCATAGGTTAAAATAGCAATTTGCCAGGTTTAAGGTGTCAAAGTGTCAAATATGAATTTTTTAAACAGACAGTACTTCGATATTGGAATGGTCGAATTTTAAAATTTGATTCAAATTATTTTCTAATTTTGGCCTAATCAATGGTTGAAGTAGACAACATTTACTTTGAAATTCAAATATTTTTAATATTAGGGAAGTCAGGAAACAGGGATCCAGTGAATGAGGATTAAACAGATATAAAGTAGGATTGATTTTGTCACATTACTTTCTACGAACATAAGATAGAGACTTGGTAATAAAGAGCAGCCTCATGCTCCTCTTAAGGATTGAAAGCTGGAGGTTGCTCTCCCAGAGGCATAACTGGTCTAGAGTAAAGGGACCAGAGTATGGAAAGGGGTTCAAATTTAGTACAGTATTTATTCTCTGAATATTCGTACTGTACTTGAGGGGATTCAGACCTACAGCAGTTGGCCATAAAAGTGTATCTTCAACCAGCAAAGTAATCGCCACAGTGGTGCAGGTGTTCAGCTTTTTTATATGTGTCATACATCTATCTACATCTATCTACATCTAGTGCTGTGAATTGAACCATGTGGCGCTCCTAAATACTCCACAGTGTGACTGTTTAAGAAGTTCTGTCCTATCTACCTGGAGCTTCTCACAAAGTAATCTTTATTTTAAACAGCTGAGGTTTCAGAAGCACTATGGGGCAAATTTACTATTATTCCTGAAAATTTGCTCTCTCCAATTCGAAATTCGATAAACTTTCGACCATCGAATGCTTATCTAATTGTTTTAGGCTATCATTTTGCTCGATATTCAATTTCTCGATTAATTTGTACAATCGGATACCGATCGTTCGATTTCATTAAAAAATCATAAAATTTCCTTTCGAGCTTCCTGAAAAATTTGTACGATTCGAACGATCGAACTCTTCGATCGTACGAATGGTATTCGAGCAGAACTTAGTCTCAGAAGCCTATGGGGGTTCCCCATAGGCTTCTATTGCTATTCGGTAGGTTCAATCTGGCAAAGTAGGCAGTCGAATAATTTAAAAATTTTGATTCCTTCGATCATCGAATAGATCGAATAGATCGAATTATCGGATATTCGATCTATTCAATACTTCGGTATTCGATGATCGAAGAGGCCAAATTTGAATATCCGATTTTAAGAAAAATTTGTACAATCGTTATTCGATCGAATTCGATCAATTCACATGAATTTCGTAAATCGGCCCCTATGTGTCCCTTTCTTGGGTGAATATTTCAGATCGGAAATCAAATTTGAATCCAAATAGACTAAACTGAATTCAAATGTCAGGAAGGCTACTAACATGTTCAAATTGGTCCCTGGACTTATACATGAACTTGGCGGATTTTAGGTGGAAAATCTTGAAATTCGTATTCAAATTAAAATGCAAATTGAGATGGATAATTCACAATTCTAATAATGTTTTCAAAAATGTCTTTGTAATTTTCCTTTCATTACATTTTGTTGTGGTGTTTATACTTTGTATTATAATAATTATGCTGAAAATGCTTTTATTCTCACTCCAGCCAATGTAGACAACTGTAACTTCTTATTTTCTTTAAGCTGAAAATTATTTTGACATTCTACTGAAGCACAGAAGAACAATCCCAATCACTTTTCCCAAAACAAATTAGGGAATAAGTAATTTCTAAGGTTGAAATCCAAAGAAAAACAGAAACAAAATGTTTGGTATATCAGGAAACAGCTGCTTTACTTTGAAATACTCAAGGCTCAATTCTCAAGGCCTTGCATGTTATTTCACAATATAACTTTGAGCATTTCACAAGCTATCTCAGTGTTGCTGGTCCTTCTTTTGATTTTATTGTATAATATATACATAATAAAGAAATATTAATTTGGTGGTGTGCACCCAAAATGGTGACATCCATGCAATGAAGATTTTCAGCAAAACTTGATCAAAGTGCAAGCACATTTTAACGCATTGGCTGCAATTGCATCAGGCATAGCTCCCCATTGTCAGCTACTGGGGGGAGAGAGAGAGAGAGTTTAAATAAATTCAAACAGTTTAAATTAGGGATATATTAAGGATCCTGAATACAGACGAATTCCAGGACATTTTACATAATTCAGATTAACTGGGCCATGTCTGAGCAACAAGTTCCCAGAATGTAAAAAAAATCTAAAAGCTGTGTAGAAGTCACTGGGATTTTTCTGTATAAAATGTAATAGAATAGAATGTGATTTTTCCGCATTCAAGATTTCTTTCCCTGAATAAATAAGTTCACATTTGACTTTGGTGAGTTTGAGTTTTTTCTAATTGAATTGAAAAACCTGGATTTTGATAGATATGCCTGGTAAAATCCTAAATATTACTGACCTTCTTACATTAAAACATTGTTGGATAGATATCACTAGCATAGGAGGTATAGTACCAAAAAACCTCTTCCATTTATAATTCATTCCTATTCCTGAATAGTATCCTACTTTTAGAGATCAGGTGGAAGCCAGTGTAGTTGCAATGGCTGTGCAATCAGGAGCCTTTATCACTACAATGACAGCATGTTTGTTGAATGTCAATTATATGTACAGTGTTTCAGTTCACTAGGAACTTGGGTCATTTGCCCCCAAATTACTAGTTAGTTGAGGCAAACAAGCAATACAATCTCAAGTCTTTTTTCAAAAGTCAATGTAACAATGGAAAGGCTGGATAACTTTGGCAATCATTATTTGCAGGCACAAGTTGTTTATGTTATTTAGTTGTTATACAACAGGAGCACCAATCTGCAATATCACTTTGCAGAAGTTTCTTATTTTGTTTCTATCTACAGAAATCATTAATTTTAATGGCCTTCCAGCCACTGAATACCCAAGTTTTTTGTATACAAAAAAAAACATTCATAGTTCTTGCACTTTTACCTTTAGTAATAAATGATGCACTTCCTCTGTTTGCAAACACTAATGAGAACCCATAAGAACACCATGGAACATAAAAAATTTTGCAACTTTGTCAAGGCATGTGTTCAATTAATGAGTCTTCACCTGGGTGCTACCTAACACAGCTGCTTCATCCATCAAACCAGGAATTCAGGTGCACACCAGGAATTTGAAAAAATAAAAAGTTTTTTAATTTATTAGTTACATTTAAAATCGGCCAACGTTTCGGTCTGTTTCTAAGACCTTTATCAAGACCACGGTCTTAGAAACAGACCGAAACAGACCGAAACGGTGGCCGATTTTAAATGTAACTAATAAATTAAAAAGCACCCAGGTGAAGACTCATTAATCACTTACAAGGAGTGCGTTAGGACTGTGGTTCGTATATATATATATATATATATATATATATATATATATATATATAAAATAAGTTTTACAATTTGTTATTGCATCTCGTTTATTCACCAGATCAAAAATACAGGCTATAGTGATTTCACCTAGGCAATAGATAAAGGTTATTTACAGCAGAGATCTTTCCTTTTCTGCATGTATGTGTAGCACTAAAGTAAATTGAGTGCACCATTCTCTACAATGAGCTGCATCCCCAATACTGTGCTCCATATGAGACTTTAATTCTTAGGGGGTAATGGCATGGAGGCAGGGTGTAGTACAAATGTAACTTAATGCAGGGTACAATAATCTGCTCAGCTAAATAACCTTCCATGGCTAACACAAAATGGACCCTGAGCATGTCAGCCTGAGACTTTATACTTTGGCATAGTGCCATCTACTGGGCACTGATATAACACCAAGATGCATAGCTTTAAGCAGGATAAGGAAATTGGTTTTGGTAGCCAAGGTTGAGCAGAATATAACAGTGCTTTATTAACAGGTTCATGCAGACATTACACATTGTTAAGGTAGAAAGTACGTGTAAATTGGATGTTGAGCTGCAGGAAAATAGGGATTGCAACTGCAATGAGAACAGAAGTAGACCAGGAGCCTTATTTGTTCTGTTCTACCATATTGGTGGACAGACTGTTTATAAGTCAAGTACATACAGAATGAGTTAATGATTATGCTTTATGGTGGATTAGGTCCCACCATTACCAATTAGAAAAGAGCATTCAGTTTCAGAAAATAACAGGTATTTAATTACAGTTCACCTAGTCCTATGTGATGGGATCATTCTTGAATAAAAGTACGCTTATAGGGATAAACATAATTTGAACAGTAACTTCAACTCTACCGTTTTGAAGCAGTATAGAATGTACTGTGTATGCACAGTATACACTTGTGACACCTACAGTCACCTTGCGCAAACACCACATGTACCCCCTATGGTAGGAAATCATTTGGTTACAGAAATTATAAAACTGTATGCATCTTAAAGCAATATTATGCATTCTTCACAACACATAGTCCTTGGTCCATGCAGGTAGTTTTTGGATTCTCTCTGTGCGTCTAATAGGTTCACTTTCTTCAGGCCTATTGCAGGCCTGTTGCAGTTGACATCCAGAGTAGGAAAATGTCCTTCATCAAATGGAGCTTCTCCAAAGTCATATCTAGCAGCAGCAAGACGACTTGCATTCCATATGCATCCATCAGACAATTCATATGTGTATGGTCCTCGCTAGCGTCTCACTTCAAGTGGTGTAGTAAATTTAGATTGTCCTTATTTCAGTAGTCCTGGTTTCTTAATTCTGACTAAAGATCCAGGTTGAATGTGCACTTCTCTTGTACCACGTTTTCTGTCAGTATAAGCCTTGTGTTTGGCTTGTTGACGTTTCACAATGTCAGCATTAGATGATTTTGTAGAAACAGTATGTGGTGGAAGTTTGATGTCTGCAACATGTAACTTAGTACTTGAACTCTACTATTTTCAAGCAGTATAGAATGTACTGTGTATGCACAGTATACTCTTGTGCACAGAGATACCTACAGGCAGCTTGCACAAACACCACAGAAATAGATCCCCCTACTAACTGTATTTTAGGACCCAGTTAGGGGCCTATAAGGGACTGCCTGTTTAATTATACCGGGAGACTAATTTACAGTACCAGTCCCCTATATTTGCATTAATGCTTACTCCAGTCATGTACAATAGACAAAGATTCAAATTCACTCCTTCATGAAAACTACATTGCTCTATTTTGTAGAAAACTTCCTTAAATTGGGACATTTTGCTGAACTGTAATAAATACATTGAGTCAGTGTGAAGCATCTGTGTTTATTTCTTGTGAAACAAACCTCATGGTGAAATAATAATTATGGCATTAGTGTTTTTGGTTTATTTCCGGAGCAAAACAAAACATATGGTGAAATTCTAGCTTAGAATCACAATGTACTGTAGTTGCATTTGGCACAATCTCACATGTTACTGCAAAACTGTGCGAGTAAAAAAAGTTTTCTTATTCCTAAGCCTTAGAACTCGAGCACTTGCAGCTGTATCATTCATAAATATCCTTTTCATATTTCTTTTAGGGGCCGATTTACTAAAACTTGAATTTAGTTACATAGTTACATAGTTAAAATGGGTCCATCAAGTTCAACCCCTCCAAATTAAAACCCAGCACACACACACGCACACACCCCTCCACTCTTTCACACAAATCATATATGCCCATAGCTATGCTAACTGTAGAGTTTAGTATCAAAATAGCCTTTGATATTATATTTATCTAATTTATTTTCTGAAAACAAAGTCAACCTTTTTGGATTATCGGTTGAAAACCCAGACTCTTTCAGATTGTCCCACACACAGAAAAATGTCAAGACACAACTTCATTTGCCATTGAATTCTACATGACCTTCACAGGTTTGAGATGGAGTATTTTCCATATGTTCATAATGCTGTGTCAGACCTGAGTCCTCCAGTCTGAAGGTACAAAAAAACGCAATAGTGTGAGTAATGCTAAATGACTCCGATTGTATTTCCAATGTACTACACATTCATATATATAAACAGATTTTTTTTCTTTTTGACTGGATTGCCTTTTTAATTTAATAATAACTAGTGATGGGCGAAACTCCCGCGTTTCGCTTCACCGAAAAATGTGCGAATTTCCAGAGAAATTTGCGAATTGGCGAAAAATTTGCAAAACGAAAGAAAAGGGACATGAATGACTCATACTACCATGAACCTATGGGAATAAATTCCTCCTCCAGGGCATAGGTTACACTTCCTTACAGTAGTGATAATTAACTCCTTTCTTTCATTCCAAAGGTTTTTTTAGAGCTTGATCAACTATATTTATCAAGAACTAACTTTTCATTATCAAGAAGTAAATTTGCATTCTTCCTAATGCCTTTGGAAGTCCTTTTTAATAGCCTTTTTTCTTCACTAGGATGAGAATATTTCAAATAATTATAATAACCTATGACCAATGTGTGCTATTAATTGTGCCATTACATTTACAGTAAGTGGTCCTATGTAAAGATTATGTTCCCATAGCTCTTTTTTGTGCCTTTTAACTCTCTCAGAATGGCACTGACTGGTTTCCACCTTTTTCAATTAAGATACAATTTTTCTTTGTAAAGTATACAGGATGAATACATAAAAAGTAACTGTACCTCAGGAACACACTAAAGTTTGTTTAAACAATTCTCGTACTTTGTGAAGTGGTGAGATTAAAGGCCAAGTTGGCAGCTTATTGGCCCATTTATGAGGCCCTCTGCCGGGCTGCCATGATCAATATCTTGCCGAAAGTTGGCCAGATGTCAATCGGACACGACTAAAAATCCCTTCAGATTGCATCTTTTCATTGATGTGCTCCAGCAACCCGACCACCTGATTACACTTCATTATTATCCAATCTTTGGGCCCTAGGGCCCATGATCGGATCAGCCTGATGTTGCCTTGAGGTGGGCATATGGGGGGAGACATCCACTCGTTTGGCAACATCGCAGATCTATCCATGTATGGCCACCTTAAGAATAATTAAAGGTCAAAGAAGGTTTTTTTTTTACTTGGTAGTGCCACAAGTTAGGAACCCCTAAATGATTGTATTTACTTACCTGATATCCCAAGCCTATGCTCCTGTCATAAAAAAAAGGCTCCAGCCCAGGTTCTTCCAGCAAGCACTATGGAGCAATCCTCTTCTTCTCCTTCTCATTTCTTCAAATTTCCCAGGGCTGATGCATGTGAAGCATAGTTTAAAAAGCAGGTTTTTTGTTAAACGTTGGCTTTTCACTCTATTGTGCAGCCATACTTCTTCACAAGAAGCAGTAGGAGAGGATCACTCCATGGTGTTTCCTGGAAGAAAGCCTGCCCAGAGGAATTTATGATGATAGGAACACCAGCTCAGGGTATCAGGCAAAATAATCACTAGGGGTGCCTAACTATTGGCACCCCAAGTAAAAAGGTCTTTCCTTCTACTTTAATAGAAAATTCACCAAAACTGTTGACTTAATTTTTCTTAAAAATAATGATAGTTGATAGTGCTGCATTCATTTAACTGAATATAACACAAAACCAAATTAAGAGTACTTGCCTGAAATGCAAAAAGTTTCAAGCATCCTCCAACGTTATAGTTTATTGTTATTTGGTTGGTAAATTATATACAGTAGTCTCTTGGGAATGTTTTTTATTTGCAGCTTCAGTTTGCTAAGTCTTGCTCCATTTGCATTTTACAAACTACCAAGGAAATGTTTCTTATTTTCTACAAAGGATTTGTTTTTCCTTTTTCATCTGAATTCATCTTTTCAGTCTACTGACAGACTTTAAAAGACGAGCAAGAAAACAGATGGTACTCACTAGGATGGGCTGCTCTAATTTGTGCATATTATGTTTTATCGCCTTTCCAAGGGTATTGAGAAAGCAGAGGCACAACAGTGCTGAATAAAGTTCATAGTGCTTTCTCCTCTAGGACCTTAATGAGAACTTCAAATTGTAGATGGATAGATAGATAGATAGATGCCGCAAAATGTTTTGTTTATTTTGTGTGCATGACACTGATGAAGGTCACAGTTGTTTTATGATTTGCTAAGTCTTTTGTGAGGGGACATGATTACTCTTTACAACTTCTTTAATATACAGTATATAATAGACAGATAACAGGGGATCTTTTTCGCATATAAAAGACAAGCAGCCACTTCTTTAGACCAGAGTAACAGAACTGCTTTATTGTAAGGGCAACAAGATTGTGGAATGCCCTGCTGGGTGGTGTTGTGATGGCAGATTCTATTTAGAGGTTTAATAGTGGCTTGATGACTTCCTGAACAAACTACGTATATCCAGGTCTATTGTGATCTTAACACATAAAGCTAGTTTGTATAGATATTGGTATATGTAGTTATACGTGTGAGTCTATATATATGTCTATGCAAGTTTGTGCATGTATGGTTCTAGCCTAGGATTAATTTGAAGAGGTTGGATTTTATGGACTTTGGTCTTTTCTAATCTCAACTAAACTGTTTCTATGTAACTATGTAATAAATACAAATGTTACTGTGTTCTTTTATATTGGGCACACGTTGTCATACGAGCAGGGCCAGAACTAGGGGTAGGCAGAGTAGGCACGTGCCTAGGGCGCAAAGTGTGGGGGGCACCAGGCACGTACCTTTAAATTTTGCCTACCCCTAGTCCTCCTAGATTCTGCTCCTCTGCTTCCGCCCACTTGTGCGAGTTTGCATGCGCGCACACACGAGGGGAGGGAAGCCTGGATCAGAGCAGTGGCTCCGGCAGTGACTAGTCTCCCTACTTCCACTGGTCCGGGAGCCGCAAACAATGAAACGGAACCTTGTCCCAGGGCCGCTCATCGCACGGTCATCGCGCCGCTCCTCCCCGCTCCTGTGCCTATTGGTCCTTCAGCGATTGACGGCCAATCAGAACCACAATGTTGTCAAGCCGGCAGATCCAAAAAGCCACGCCCTGTTGTCCCTTTCTTGAGTGGAATGAAAGGCTATCACTGCGGCAGCCGCACTGGATCGGCCGGGAGGCGGAGCTCTGCAGGGAAAGGGGCAGGACTAAAGAGCAGCAGGAAGTGGGTTAGAAAGGCTTTTGCATGTGCGCACACACGAGGGGAGGGATGCGGCCGGTCAGCGCCCTCCGCTGCCTCCTATTCGTTCGTGTGCATGCGCGCAGATGAGGGGAGTGGGGAAGAGTGTGAAAGAAGACTTTGATGCGGCCAGTCAGCGGGCATGCACGTGCACTTCCTGCACACTGTGGATGGGGCGCCATGGCTGGCCGCGTTGCCTGGAGCGCCCAGCTCCCCTGGCCCGGCCCTGCGATGGAGTGCACCTTCTGGACTTATAAATTAAATTTTATATGTATTTGTGGTATTGGCAAGGCATTTGAAAGTAATTGTCACACTAACACAAGTTCTGAAACCATTCTCTGAGTTATAATCACATGCTGTGTGCTATTTCCCTGGCCTACTCACTATTAGTACTATCCAGGATAGCCATACCCCCCATGCTCCATCAGAAAGGTCATTTAATAAGGTTTAAAGAACCAGCACCTTTAGAGATGAGTGATTTTTTTTTTCTCCAGGCTTGGATTCACAGAAGTGCTGGAATTGGGGAGGGATGCACAGGGATGCCATCCCTTCACTTGTTTATTTTTGTTAAATATCATCCCCTCAGAGGGGATGCAAGAGTTTTGAATCCCGGAACTCTTCTCAACTTCTGCATGGAAATAAAATGCAGAGGTAAAATAAAATATAGTTAAATATATAGAAGATAAAAGAAGAGAAAATATTGCTGGGAGAGAAATAGAAAAGATATAAAGAAGTGTTAATCAGATAAAGAAGGTGGAGGCATCAAAGCAGGATATAGAGAAAAGGAGAGAAGAAGAAAACAGGGTTAACAAAAAGAGAAAATGAAGGTATTAAATAACAGCAGGTCAAAGAATAGAGAATGATACTGTATGTATGAAAAAATCTTGGGTAATATAGAATATGATGTGGTTATGTTATGACACACAGTATACAGGCAAGAAGCTGTGTTTGCAGAAGCTGGATTGAAAGTCAAGAAAAGCCATATGCACAATTTTCGTTTTGGGGTCCTTACAGGTCACATACTTAGGTAAATCTATGCATACTGGGCATTAAACTAGTAAATACCAAAATGGAAATAGCAAAAGGGTTTTGTTTTAAAGTAGGTGAAACCAGAAAATATTGGTGTCTGTGAGGCTTAATATAATAATGGGTGTGGATGATGGGTGTGGCGTATGGTTGTGTGAGGGGCTTGTTTAGAATGCTGCACTAGGCTCTCCACACAGAGAATCCCTTCACCCTTTTCACTCCAATTCAAGCACTGATTCACAATTAAATTGTGCACTTTGCCATCTGTGTTTTGTGAAACTGTGAAGTCAATAGCAGATGTCCAATGGCAAGATGTTTCTTGAAATTGTGATCTGCTCTGGTTTTTGTTTTTTATTTCAGTTGTCAAATGAAAACCAGCTCAACACACTGAAGAAACTTCTTCAGGGACTTCTGCCATTGACTTCCACATGACCTCGGAAGTCGGGAAATTGTGTTGTTTTCCCTCTAAAAATGTTATTATCCCCCTTTAAAAACACGCCCAGAAAATAAATAGGCCCCTTAGTGTTTGCACTGAAATCAGGACATAATAATGCCAGTGTTTACAAATGGGCCACTGCTCAACATTTACAGGGCATATCAGTTTAATAACATACCTTTACTTAACCTAACTAATGAGGCAGGCTATTTTGTATATGAAATGTTGTTTATACTTATACACTACCCTTTTACAGTGTTTATTTTATTTTCAACTTAAAGGTATGGTTCACCTTTGAGGTAGCTTTTAGTATTATGGAATGGCCTATTCCTAGCAACTTTGCATTTAGTCTTCATTATCTATATGTTGTACTTTTTTAATTGTTTGCCTTATTCTGGCACTTTCCAGTTTTCAGATGGGGGTTCTAAAAACCCGATGCTCTGTATGGCTTTGCATTTATTGTTATTTTTACTTTTTATCACTTATATTTGTATTCAGGCCCCCTCCTATTTATATCCCAGTCTCTACTTCAAATCAATGTATGGTTGGTAGGGTCATTTCCACCCTAGCAACCAGACTGCTGAAATTACAAACTGGAGATCTGCTCAATAAAAAGCTAAATAACTTAAAAAACAAAAATAATAAAAAATTAAAAACACTCTCTACATCATACGGAAAGTTAACATGTACAGTTTCTAATCACAATCGGTTATTATAGTATTATAAAAAAATGTTTCTCAAAAGTTTGCTGGGTTCATGGAAACCCCTCTTCTAGTTATGCACAATATAGTCATAAAAACTAAATACATGTATTGGATCCAGAAACCTATTATCCATAAAGCTCCTTTTTCTCTGTAATAATAAAATAGAACCTTGTACGTGATCCAAACTAAGGTATAATAATCCTTACTGGAGGCTTATCAATCCTATTGGGTTAAATTAATATTTTTTTTTGGTAGATTTAAGGTATGAAGATTGAAAATATGGAAAAAACCCTTATATGGAAAACAAGAGGTCCCAATCATTCTGGATAACAGGTCCCATACCTGTATTTTGCGTTACTAATGTACTTTTGTTCATACTCATTAGCCTGAAATTTACTCCTTGGACTCTCCTCACTTACATTTTCCCAACCTTGCCCCTTGAGTCGATGAGAAAAGTTACATTGAGAGTGATTCCCAGGGACTGTTGGAGGAGAGACATTGGTCTGAAAAGAGAAAATGTCTCGAAATAAATCATCATTTATATCTGAATTCTGGAATATGTCCGTGCACATTGTCTTTTTATTTGACATTAAAGTGAGCTAGAAAAGAATCTGTTCTACGCCTATAATCTTAAAGCAGTGATACATACATACATACATACATACATACATACATGTATAGTACAATGGGCCCTATTTCTGGGGGGAAAATGCTGAATTTTGTTCCCAGAATTACAGCACATTTTGCTTATAACTAAGCAAATCATGTACCAGTTATGGATCAGTATACAGGTCCTGTTGTAAATCTTATAGAATTTATTTATACACAGGAGCAGATTAGTGATGGGCGAAGCACGATGCCCCAGATTCGCCCAACACTAGAGCAAATTACAAAGGAAATCACGTTTAATACTTGAATAAACACAGAACGTAAGGGGTGGTTCACCTTTATGTTTGTGTTTACTATATTATAGAATGACCAATTCTAAGCAACTTTTCATTTTGTCTTCATTGTTTGTTTGTTTTCATAGTTTTTAAATTATTTATCTCCTTCTTCTGACTCTTTCCAGCTTTCAAATGGGGGTCAGTGACCCCATCCAAAAAACAAATGCTCTGTAGGGCTACAAATATATTGTTATTGTTACTTTTTATTACTCATCTCCCTTTTCTATTCGTATTCCAGTCTCTTGTTCAAATCAAAGTGTGGATGCTAGGGTAATTTGGACTCTAGCAACCATATAGCAGACATTGGAAACTGGAGAGCTGCTGAATGAAAATTTAAATAATTCAAAACCTACAAATAATACAAAATGAAAAACAATTGCAAATTGTCACAGAATATCATTCTCTACTTCATACCAAAAGTTAACACACCAGTGAACAGCCCTTTTAAATAGCAGCATTCTCTTCTTACCATAGGGCTGGGTATGGTGCCTTGCTCCGTCCTCATCACTCATACTCCTTGCTCAGTATTGATTCCAATCACTTCAGTGGCTTGGTTTAAATGTTTTCTAAGTGGAGATTTCATGGATAATAATTTACCCCACTCCACATTTTCACTAAAGAAACACTGATTTGGAACATTATATTCTAACCTCTACTACTTTTTATTCTTAGAGAGTGCTTCTGAACATGTTTTTCCTGTTATTTTTGCAACCTGTCTCCTTAATGTACTGTAGCTTTTTGAAAAATAAAAGTGCACAGAAGATAAAAGTACTTGGACGACTGCAATGTATTTAGACTGTGAGGGTACTTCCAAAGATGGCTGTGCTATAGCTACAGTATAAAATCTATAAAAGAATGAACAGGGGAGTTGGGAGCAGAAAAACAACAAAAAGAAAAGGCTCTAAATGTTAAAGTTTACTAATGACATACTAATGTGCATAGCAACACACACATAAGCACTATTCCATTAAACATTCTTACAGTATTTTTCAATGCATAATGTTTATTTCTTTATGAAGGTACCATTTAATAGTGAAAGCTGTTGTCTGCATTTGCTTTAGGTTTAGATATCAGTAAACAAATGATGTAAAGTGCTAATGTGTTACTTCCTACTTCGCCGAGGTTTAAAACATTCACAGTTAGGATATGGTTTGAAGGTTATGCACACATGATGGGTAATTTATGATTAGGAAGGTAATGTGGAAAAAAGGTGTAATCCACCATATTTTTGCACTTTGCACACAGGTTTTCCTCTCTACTTTAATTGCTGCAGGTTTCTCTGCTCCATTTCAGAGCATTTGGCAGCAATGTACTCATGGGGGCCGGAAGGGGCTTGATTGTTCTATCCTTCACATGTAGGGGTTTAGCCAGACCCTGGGGAGAAATGCTCTGTGCATGAACACTTGTGCCCCTTAGTGTACTTGCAGTTCTTTCCAGGGTTTACATAAAATACCCCTATGGTCCACATCCTGTATTTGGTTTGGAGGAGTTCATGCTTTAGCAAAGAAGTAATATTTATTTATGTGCAGAACTGAGTGGTTTCATGACAAATGATGTACTGTTCTAGAGCCTGCATGAATATTAAAATAACCCCCTACAAATTGAAAGGAAAGGCGAGTACAATTATCTGCAGTAAGAATAGGTTTAACCTATTTATTTAAGTAGATACAAAGGTGACACCTTTATGAGTGGACTGCCCTTTATTTTTAGTGTTGTTGTCATATTTAGATATTTGCTAGATATTTTTCTCGTGATTCATATTTAATATCAAGGATAGGAAAGGAATGTGCAATTGCAAGTTGCAACTTGTAACATAACTAATAAAGGCTACTGTTATGAAACTTTACAAGCAGCATACAGCACCAGTGTGTGTGGGCGCACAGTTTATTATATACTTACTGGTGACCTGAAAGAACAAGGTTATTTTACAAGGCTAAGGTAGAGAAGTAATGCTTGTCCTGATAAGAGAAAAAGGTCTGCGCCTCAGCTGGGCCATATGGTTTATTGGATGCCATCAGAGTGACTGCAGTGTGTGTGAAGCAATTTGTGTGTAAAATGCCTCTAATTCCAGGAGGCTTATATTGCAATTCAACTGCTGAAACAGAATGTTAATGGCAGTTTTGTATTACCATATGATAACAGGGAGCCCTAGCATGCCATTAGAGAGCAATGGAAAACTTCTAGATATAGAAAGACAAGGGGTTGTTTTGCTTATCTTATAATACCCAAAATACCTTTATTGCCATGAAACAAAGTCTAGCATTTCACATCTCTTATGTGTCTTATGCAACACAGTGTTATGTTTGACATGCCAGATTCAATTATCCCATAAAGATTATTCATGCATCTGCAAATATAAAACAATCTAACTGCAGAATGTATTACATTCCGGGGCGTTTCTGAAGGGGTGCCGCCCTGGAAGCACTTAGGAGCAGATGAGAAACTATTATCGACCAATATTTGTTTGCCACAAACTTGATAGAACAAATAAATCAATTTACTTTATATTTACTATTTGGGGCACATTTACTATGGGGCGAAGTGAATTTTCAGATAAAATTCGAATTTCGAAGTAATTTTGGGCTACTTCAACTATTAAATAGCCCTAAATTCGATTCAAATTGAGAAAGTTTGAATTGCAAAGTACTGTCTCTTTAAAAAAGCTTCGACTTCGACACTTAACCACCTTAAAACTGCCGAATTATAGCCTATGAGGGACCTCCTGCAAATTTTTCTAAGTCCTGGAAATTTAATTTTTTTTTTTTTTTAAATCGTTTGAATCGAATGATGCATTTGGACAATTTGAATGATTTTTATTTGATCAAAAACAAACCTATTCAATTGAAATAGGTCCATTGTTGATCGAAAATGGCCACCCAAAAATTGAGTCGAATTTCGAATTTTTTGTAAATTTGTCCCTATATTTCAGTGATGAGATGATTACTCAATCCCTACAAATATACTTACATACTTGACATACTTTAAAAATTATATCCACACAAATAATGTTTTCTTGCATAAATAATTAAATTGTTTCCAATATGCATGGAATAAAAAAGGATTTTATTTGGAAATGAACTGAAAGCAGATTCTGGCAAGCCTTATCCTTAACTCTGATTTGATTTAATTGTAATGTAGATATTAGGTAAAATTCACCATCTGTGTTACTTCAGGTGAAGGAGACAGACAAGTACAGTAGCTTCTATTTATTTTCAAAATTGCAGATGGGACTCCATGTTT
>CM044431.1:174437546-174482528 GCA_024363595.1 Xenopus borealis
CAAAGCTGATAAAACCTGAATCCAAAAATACTCCATCTCAAACCTGTCGAGGTCATGTAGAAGTCAATAGAAGATGTCCCTGATGTTGTTTCTTGACATTGTGATCTGTGCTGGATAATCCAGTATTTAGAGCTTTTGGGGGGGAATGTCATTAAATTCGCAAAGAGCAAAAGAATATGCATCAAAAAGATTAAAAATCCACATCTCGCAATGTAATATTGCTCCTTAAACTGTTATTGCATTGCGAATTTTAATTGCTCATTGCAAATTTTAATTGCGCATTGCAAATTTTAATTGCGCATTGCGAATTTTAATTGAGTATTGCGAATTTTAATTGCGCACTCTTAAGAAGTTCTTGAAGGTGTCGTAATCTTTAGGAGCAACATAACGACTTTTTCAGTAAGAAGTTTTATTACATTGACTGTGCATTGGCGCAAGCTGTAAAATTCGCAAACTCTCTTCCACTGTCGGAAGTGGTTGCTAAACAGTTTCCTGGTTTGCAAAAGCTATATTAAATTCACACAAAGCAAAAATTGTTCGCACAGAGGCATAACTTTTCGCATTGCGAATAGTTTTTCCGTTACCGACTTTTATTACATTCCCTCAATAGTTTGGTAATCCAAAAAAAGTTGAGATAAAGTCAACTGTACAATACAAGTTGATTCTTGGTTTTGAAACAATGGTTTGATAAATAAATTCAATTTGTGGAAGGGAGTTTGGTAGATTTGGTTTTCATAAAAAAACTGAAAATAATTTGAGCTTAAGTAAATAACTCCCATAATGTCAAAGTGCTACGGCAAATGACCTTGCAGATTTTATATCTGCCACTTCATGAAACGGTACTATTTATGTTCTTTCTCCTCACATTCTTTTTATGAGCTGAATGTTTATTACATATTTATTTTTTTTATACTGCAGCTTAGGAATCACCAGAAGACACACCTTAAACATTAACCAAGTCCTTGCATCAAAATGAACAATTAGTATTCTGTGCTGTAATACACTCCAGGAGAGATTCAACATCAATTAAAAAAATCCATATGGAGCTATTTGCGTCAAGTATCTTACTAATGGGGAAAATGACCCATGTAGGAGTCAAATTGTAGCATGCATTTATTAGGGCAAAAGGGAAAATGACAAAACATTTAGCAGTTGCTTCAACTACTGAAACAAGCCTGGTGAAATTACACTTCTGCTCTATACAGTGCTATACAGCATTCAGAAAATAAAGTTTATTCTGCTAGTAGAGAGTACTGGTACTAGTACACATAGGGGCAGATTCACTAAAGGGTAAAGTGACTAATGCTAGCTAAAATTCGCTAGTGTCACATTATTTCGTTACTTCGTCGATTTACTAATGGGCGCAGATGCCCCTTTGCTAGCCAAGGAGATAGATGCTAGTGTTGCTTCACACTCCAACTCCAGGTGAATTTTCACTCTGGCCAATGGACATAACTCTGCAAATTCACTAAAATGTGGATTTTACTGAATGTTACCTCTTTTGCCAGCTCTGACTTGGCACGGTGCATTGGAGTGCATAGAACATCCTCAATCTTCAGTTACTTACATCATAATTTTTGACTGTAATATTTTCTAAGTACAAAAAACAATGGCATCTTTTAAATTTTTTTGACCATCTGGTTTCCCCCCACACATTTTCTAACATATGGAACATTATTTAACTTTGGGCTTATGTGTAGGGCATTAAAACAACTGTAATGACTTTATTAATGTTCCCTTGGCATGTTTAGTTATCAGTGTAAATGTAATGTATTAGATGCACCATGTAACATAAATAGCTCCATTTCACTTTAAATTGGCCACCATATGCAAATTAGCCTGAGTGCAAGATCCATAGCAAAGTTGCGCTAGGCAGAATTGAACACTAGCTCAGCTTCGCTTTGATTTGCTCGCTCTGCTAATGAAACACTAGAGAAAATACACGTTCGGTGCCCTGGATGCAAGCCCGGATTTGTGGAGAGGCCACCTAGGCCCAGGGCAGCAGGATTTTAGGGGGCAGCATGCTGCCCAACCACACCCCCATTGGTTCAGAAATGTAAATTCCCTTTGTGCCAATTCCCATTGCTCAGTCCTGATGATGAAAATTCAAGCAAATAAAAGGGAGGGGACAGGGGCGACAAACGACAGCAGGCCTAGGGGCGTCTGCCATGTAAATCCGGCCCTGCCTGGATGCAACTTGGCACTTTAGTGAATAAGCGTTGTCTGAGCGAATTTTCACCTGGGAAGTATTGCGATGGCTGCAAAGCCTAGCACTCTTTAGTGAATTTGCCCCAATAGTCTTTTGAGCACCAGAATCCTGCATGTCATTATGAATTATTAATTGCACACAGCAGCTGTATGTATAGTTGAATAGATGAACAGAATAGCAAAAACAATACTGCTCATAAGTGAAATTCATGTTTAATATGGGCTCTGTTTTACCATCCTACAGAGATGTCAAATAACCCTATGTATTTTGGTTGATAATGAAAACACTGGGTATTTTTGATACCTTATTTCATAGTTATCATTTAGAATGAAGAGGAACTTTTTTTAAATGCAGGATATACATCCTAATGACTTGCAGTGATATTCAAATACTGTGATAAATAATTATGGTTAGTTCTCTTTCACACAGCCTATACCAAAAAAACTTTTCAAAGTAGGCACACAACATATAACAACCCATCAGCAGGCACAAATCTAAGTAAATGCTCAATTCAACTGCATATTTTAGCAGGCAATGACAATACAGGAGCATAGGTAACAGCTGAAACAATGATTCTATGTCTGTCTCATCCATAAAGGATCTAGAAACCACCCTCCTGATCTCTACCACAATATTATTGATGATGTTCTGGGTCAGTGTCATCATTCACCGGCCCACATTTTGAATAGGATAAATTATTAATTAACCTGACTTTTTTCTGGTTCTTTTCCAGGGACCACTCCAGTGGGCATAATCAGAGCTCACCAATGTGGAAGTCTACCATGACGAGGAGCTTTTCCTCCTTTAACAGTTTTGGTACACTATGTCTGGATTCTGTAACACAGACTTATTATCATAAACTCAAGCCCAGAACCACTGTACTGTATACTGTAGTTCTTACCATGTTTGCATTACTCTGAACATCACCAGGTCCTCCCTTTTTGGGAGCCTCAGCTGATTTAGCTCCAGGTTTGCTTTCCTTTCCAACTACAATATAATGTAATATAATGTAATCCAAAGTACTTGTTTTTAAAGTTGCAGAAAGTGACCCCCTTTACATTGCCCCTCATTAAATTGCAATCAGAAAACCAGTTTGTTGACTGCTGCTGGAGACCTTTATTTGCCTCCACAGTCTTCCCTATAAAAGAGCAATGTGTTTTTCTATGTCATGTGCTGCAACCAGAGGTCCTCTCTGTCCAGAAGCTACCCAAATCCCAAAGCTTAATTTCCCTGTCTTCACTACTTCTTGGATCAACCAGTGGAGGTCTACCATGAGGAGGAGCGTGTCCTACTTTACCAGTTTTGGTACATTATGTCTAGACTCTGCAATACAGACTTTAAATTATTACTCTGGGTATCACCAGGTCCTACATTTCTGGGAGCCTCAGCTGATTAAGCTCCACATTTGCTTTCCTTTCCACTGCATCCAGAGTACTTGTTGTTGCAGTTGTAGAAAATGCCCCCGTTTACATTAGCTCCTCATTAAATTTGATCAGAAAACCAGTTTGTTTAATACTGCTAGAGACCTTGATTGGCCTCCAAACGGCAATGTGTTTTGCTATGTCATGAGCAGCAACCATAGGGTCTGCCTATCTGGAGGGCCCTGTACCTACCCCTCCTGGATGAACAGTTTTGTATAGATACAGGGAATCCCTTCCTTCTATTGACAATGGAATACAGATATTACCAATGGGCCATTAGGAACACATCCTTCCTACAAAGCACACAGTAGGTTACACCATTCACAGTATGGGAGGTTCAACTTTTACATCATTGACAGTTATTTCATTTTTTTATCTGAAACATATTCTATTGAAGAAGAAAATGTGTAATAACCATAGCTACTGATGCAAAAATAGACCTAAGAGTGAGGGATGGCTATAACCCCCAAAAGCTTGACTGGCCTGGCCCCAACATGTATTTTCTTACTGGTAGTCTACCAGGGAGCCCAGTTTAGGGAACTTCTCAATTGTGTGAAGATAGTGTCCAGTTAGCAGTATTTATTTTCTATTATTTATGTTTTATATACTGAAATGGTACTCCTGTGTGTTAATAAACTACTTTATTTTGCTGAAAGTGTCTCTTTTGAACCTGCAAGCATACACAATTTTTTTACATAAAAATTGTTTTATACATTATATTGCAGAAATGTGTTTTAATGATAACTTGATTGGAATTTTAAAATAAAATGTATCCACAAAGTAACAGTCAAGCAAGGATAAAATGTTACTGAAGAATCACTCCACACTGTAAAGTGACTAAAATTGAAATGTAGGAGACCTTGATATGTTTTCTTATTAAAAAACAAAGAACTCTGGATAATGCACTATATATTCTTTCATTTAATGCTGTACCAAGATTGCATGTGTAGGTGTAGTACTTTAGAAATCAACAACTCTTGGTTATTGGCCTATTCTTATTTTGCATATGAATTAAGTAAACACTTCAAGTTGTAATACATAAGTCTTGTACATTAAAGTGACCGCAACATGTCCTTTCATTATTCAAATGTGAAATGAAAGATATTAAAGGAACAGTAAAAAAGTTTTTTTATCACCTAATCTGCCTCTAAGCTGCTGTATAAATAATGATGTCTTATTCCTTTGATTTATCAAATGTTTAATCAATGATTCCACCTACTAAAAGCATACCCTAGGTCTGCTGTAAAAAGAGCAATTGTGAACTATTCATCCTAAACTGGAAGACAGTAACTGCTTTACAGTGGAGAAGTTCTCGGTTCAGTCATGTCTAGAGAGTAACTTTATTTTTGGATGATGCTAATCATCCCTGCCATGAAAGACCAATGAAATCCAGCTGGAGGAACAGAGACTTCCCTTAACCATGATTTCTTAGCTGCTCCCTTGCGTCAGGTTTAGAGAAGGAACCAGCCCATGAAAGTATTCAGGTTTCATGGTGCTGTTTTATAAATATAATTTGGGTAGAAGCAAATAAAAAGGAAGTGAATGGTAGTATGATAAACATATTATAACAGTTAAGATTATGTATTACACATTTTTTGTGTTACTGGAACTTTACCTGAACAGTAAAAAATATGCACGAGAAAAGATAATTCATTTCTAAGCAACTTTTCAATACTCATGGATTTATAAGAAGATCTCATTTGGTGGGCCTCTGCAACCAACTATGAAATTTCTGGTCGTTTGGTGATGTGAGCCTGAATATAATGATACCAGTAAAAACTTAGACAACAAATATGAGAAAGCTAAAATTGTAGCAAAGCATTACTGGATATACTAAAATAAATTATTAATTCCACTTAAAAATGAAGGGCCCTATTTATTGTGCGGTGTAAAAAGTTGAGTGAAGCATTACCAGTGATGTTGCCCAGATCAAGCAATCAGCAATTAGATTTCAACAGTTTGAAAACAAAAGAAAAGATTTGATTGGTTGCTATGAACAACATCACCAGTAACGTTTTACACCAATTTTTACACACCATGATAAATAGAACCCAAAGTGTTAACGCTGACAACATGGCACATCATGAAAAAAATATAGACCTTAGTTATTGCTGAATAAAGATCTTCTTGTCTTCTTGTTGGTGTTATTGCATAAGCTATTGTGCTGTTGAAGATTAATTGTTGCTCTTGATCATAGACATAAGAGAGAAATCAACTTCATTCAGCCATTGAAATCACCAGTTTTTGCAAATGAACATAAAAATCCCTATTGTTAGTACAACTGTCTGTATTGTTACATCTACAGTCTAAAATCAGCATCATCAGTTATTTCAATTTACTTTAGGCAGTAACTTCATCCCATCGTTTAAGGTTACTACTATCGCTATAATGTAAATTATTTAGCAACAGTCCACAGGACGTAACAATCTTAATGCAGTTATACATCACACTTACACAGCTGGGAAAGTCAATTAGTCACTATCAGGCCCATACCAAGTTTCCATTCAAGGAGTTAGCTCTTAAGTCTTGCCAAGTAATGCTCAGTCATGGGTGATATATTAGTTAAAGCTGACACAAAAAGTGCATTGTTTGGGTCTAAACTCTTACAACT
The DNA here is from genome assembly GCA_024363595.1 of Xenopus borealis. Lineage (NCBI taxonomy): Eukaryota > Metazoa > Chordata > Amphibia > Anura > Pipidae > Xenopus > Xenopus borealis. The sequence continues at coordinate 174,443,788 of CM044431.1, forward strand.
TTTTTTTCAAGTGCAATTATATTGCACTTGAAAATGAAACTTCCAAAAATGACAAACCCATTATGGTTAAAGGGTGGTTCGCTAAATTTTAGTATGTTATAGAATGGCCATTTTCACAACTTTTTAATTAGTCTTCATTATTAAATATTTTATAGTTTGTTTTAAATTATTTACATTCTTCTTCTGACTCTTTGCAACTTTTAAATGGTGTTCACTGACCCCATCTACACACAAATGTTCTGTAAGGCTACAAATTATTGTTCTTGCTACTTTCAATTATTTATGATTCTATTCAGATGATTTCCCTTTTTTTCTGTTATAATATAATAGTAACTTGTATTTGATCCCAGCTGTCCCAAGATATAATTCATCCTTAATGGATGCAAAACAATCTTATCGGATATCCGGATTGTAAAAATACCCCTTATCCAGAAAGTATTCCATGCATTCTAGAACAAATCCTGTTATCCAGAATGCTCAGGGCCTGGGGTTTTTCCAGATAAGGGATCTTATGTAAATTGGATCTTCATACCTAGAAAATCAATAAGCATTAAATAAACTCAATAGGCTAGTTTTATTCCAATAAGGATTTTTACAGAGAAAAAAGACTATGAAGACGGGTTTTTCATAATTCTGAGCTTTCTGGATAATGGGATTCAGGATAACCTGTATTGTGTTTTGTCCTTAAAGTCATTATATGTGTTTTTGAGTGTACACAGGCACTCTAAACTAAAGGAACTCAGTATAGCACTTTAAAGTTTATTTTCATTATTTATATTTATGTCTTTGCCTTTGGTATTGATTCCTACAACAATTGCTTTTTGTTTGGGGGGGTAGCTAATTTATTCAAGAACATAATTTACAAAGCATTGATTGTTTGTCTGAGAAAGTAGGATTAACATGATGAAACACTGCTTGAGAAAATTATGACTTTGTGAATTGCTTTAAAGTCTAGACATAGGGTGTTAAGGGACTTTCCCAGCTATAGACTACAGTATATCTTTCTTCATAAGTAGTGATATATAAATTGCTCTTGTACTTGGCACTAAATAAATAATAACATCATATAACTCATCTGACATGTTTGTTTTTATTTATATTGATTCCAGTTCTATCCCATTCAGGATATCTTCAATGTAGAAAGATATACTGTCATTAGAGACATGACAGGGGGGCTCCTCAATTGACCCTTCGCCTTCAGCTATCCAATGGAACCCCATTGTTACATACCATAATGAAACACCAGGAGCCAGAAAATGGCCACAGCATTTATTCACATTTTATCACCAGCCAGCCAGCCTCACCCCAAGGCAATATTCAATGCCATAATTCCATAAGAGATCGCTACTATGCTCTGCCGCTCCTCCCTTGAGATCAGCACAATGTCATTATATCCACCACTGTGTATTAGGCTGTCTCTACCAACAGAGAGGATGGTCCCAACTCTGCTACCAGCAGGAACTGCATCTCGCACCATGGCAGAAGTTCAGCAGCCCTGCTGTCGGCCCAGAATCTGCAGTGTGTCGATGATATGAAATCCAAGCAGGCTGTCACCTAGCACAAGCAGTAGTAGCGTTGGTATCGATCAACCCACTGTGCAGTCACAGGAGAGAACCTCCTTTCTCCCTCTTCTAAAGTTACCTGAGCAGTACTCTGGCAAGGTCCTACCACCTTTGTGACAAATACAATTTAATATACATTATCATATATTTACTTTTTTGATCCAGAGGAAGGCAAAAAACCCAGCCTGAAGCCATTGCCAATTATGCCTCATGAGGGAAAAAATTCCTTCCTGACCCCAATGGCGATCAGAAACATTCCCTGGATCAAGCATTTGACATTCATTTAACCTGAATAATAACGTGCAAGTTCTCTCATGGTTATACTGTATAACTGTACCAACACCACAATATAACCGTACATGCAGGGATACATCCACATTTGCTTATTAATAGATAATATGAGAACATAAAGAGGAAACTCCTGACATTTCACGAAATATGCAAAAAGGGGAGGGTGGGTGGGATGTTTCTACCTGCTCAGAAGATAAGGAAGTGAACTGCTTCATCCCCTGACATCACATCCCTGTCTTTTTCCACCCCCAGCTTGGCTTTTCCCTGCCTTAACTCATTCCTACTCACAGCTACATCTGATTCTGCCAATCTTTAAATATAAACCAGTGTTATCTGGCTGCTGGTCATTCGGATCCCTTGTCATGCAGCCCCTGCGTTTATAGCTCCAGGGCTTTCCTTTATTGATGGGTTTCCAAATCCCTTAGTACCTATCTGCAAAGAAAGGAACAGGTACAGTATACAAAAACTAGGGATGCACTTAATCCAGGATTTGGTTTGGTATTCAGCAGGATTCAGATTTGGCCGAATCATTTTGTCTGGCTGAACCAAATCTGAATCCTTAAAATCATGTAACTTTTCATCGCTGGTTTGCACATGCAAATTACTGTTTGATTTCAGTTTGGTATTAGCTATTAAACAGTTCATTGCAGGTGGGTGTTTCTATTAATCCAGAGTATTATGTGCACTCTGGATATAAAAAGTGAGGAGCAGCCATACTCTCCTTCTTTGGACAGCATGTAGTAGAAGATTAGAGTAGAGGTAGATTAGGGTAGAGATTGCAGTGTGTAGGGTGTCCTTTTGAGGCAGAACTGGATATTAGCACACTATGGAGACAATTCCTAAAAGGTTGTTATTCCTTAATGTACAAAAAATTATTTATTTAAAGAATATGTTAATAGATGTATCGCAAGCGTTAATTCTACATTACTGCAAGGCGGTATTCTAATCACATTGCGATTCTTATAGTATAATTAAGCAATAAAAGCAATAAAAGTGTGCAATAATTAGATAATTACTGTGAAATTTAACACCCCCCAGGAGTAGGTGTTACTAAACAACATCAGATGGATTAATAGAGGAAGAAGTATGTTGTGTTTGGTAGCCGAGGATGAGGAGGGTATAACAATGCTTTATTAGCAGGCTCATGCAGCCATTACATAACAGCAGTAAGTCTTACTTTCACACTGCAGCCTTACCTGCAGCCATTAACAAATTTTCACTGTGCCTAGGGCAGGTCCAGAATGTGCTATGTTCTGTGCTATGGAATTATATAAAATTTCCCAAGAAAAGGAACTACTAGAAAACTGTAAAAAGAGACTTCTGCTCTATCAGTGGCATCCCGAATGTCTTAGGTGCTATAGATTGCACTAATAACGTATGACAATATCTAGTTGCTTAAAATAATGCACAAAATAACACATGCTATAAAGTATTTTATACTCTATATAAAATACACACAATTTCACACACAATTCACTGAAACTTAAGGGGAAAAAAAATCACTTCTTAAGTCAGACAAGTGATCTTTTAGTGATTCCATTTTTAAGGAATGTTATAAATAACAATCACTTTTTTGCGAATTGATTTTTTTGTGAATCGACACCTGTGGAAAAACGCTATTGTGTATTAATAATTATGAATAAGCTACCTCATACCCTTGAGAAATATATTTAATCAATGCCAGTGTTCTATGCAAAGTACACATTTTCCTTTTTTTTTCTTTAGTAGATGTGATATTCCTGCTTTCTTCTGTAAGTGTGTTAGGACTATAGTTCATCCTGGAGACACTTTGCCCCCAATGTTTTGCAAACACCCAGCAGATAGAATTGTATATAGCAATCCTTTGCTTAAAATATTATTCTTGAAGCAATGAATGGAATTTATTATTGTAAAATTGGTCTGTAGGCAGCCATCTCAGATATTGTGCCTGACAATTCAGCACAATGCAACTGCTTTGAAACAGCTATTGTTTCGCTTATTCAACATCATCTTGAGGAGTTGTGAGCATTTTTAACAGTGCAAATAATAGTTTTTTCTTTACCTATACAAAGCTGAAACTTTCAGGTAACCTGTTTTTTGAATGCATAATAGGGATCTGGGGTGCCAGCAACTATTTCTTTTCACTGTGTATAATATATTTGGGGTTCCACTGCCTCTCACAGTTTTTCATGTATTTGGGATTGAAAGTATAAAATGCCCTTTTGTAAGTCCTTAAAATATTAAATAATATTAAATGAAAAGCAGCTTGGAGCAGTAAAATCTGACCTCCCCCTGTCACCTCGTGTGGCAGCCACATATTATCAGAAGTTGTGACAGACAGACAGGGCATTTTAACCAACTCTGGTTTTCCCTGACAGCAGCGACAGAAGCTGTAACCCTTAGGAAAATGGCAGATAGGACGTTTGCTGCTGAGATATCTCACTCACAGAGTGACTCAGACTGATTATTTCCCTTCGGAAAGGTCACTAAAGGTGGCCAAAACATTGGGCTATTAAATAAATTTAAATGTAATTTAAATATTGGTTTCAAATAGTCCTTTGGCACCAGGCTGTGAATAACTTCTTATTTCTGTTATATGGGAGGAAAAAGTATTTTTGCATTGTTGTATTTACCTAATTAAAATAAAAGTTAAAATACCCCAGCATAATGGACTTCTGTTTCTCTGTGCACTGGTAATATGATTATTTACCTGTCAAGAGCCAAACATGGAGTTTAAATTTCCCTGTTTAGCTTAAGAGGTAACAAGAAAAATGTTTTATTGTGATTAGAACGGTAGGAAAAGAATTTGCTCTGAATAAGATCAGTTTATTAACCTTATGGTGAAAAAGGGGCACAGTGCCCTTTAAGTGTGACTAAATCAGTACTGAATTGAATAGATTTTTAGTCTTTATTTATTTTTATTAACCAATATTATTGTATACTGACAGTGGCATAGCTAGTAACCTAGGTAACCCCCAGCAAAAAAAGTCTGAAGGGGGCCGGACACACAGTGACACCATCCTGATCTTCCTGCCTGCACTTCCCACCTGGTGCGTCCTCCATTTATAGAGGACGCAGACTCCACAATTTGGCCCTTCTATCCCCTGGGCCCCCCGCAACTGCAGAGTTTGCTTCATTTATAGTTAAACTACGGTATTCTCAATTGCAATCTCTGAATAGTAGACACTTTTAAGTTGTTTTTGTATGTTTTCATTGTCACTACATACTTTTAACATTTTTGGAACTATGCATAGTATATTTTATAGTAACATTACTTTGCATCAGCAGATGTGTGAGCTGCATGTTAACTTTTGTTCCCTTAAATTCATTGCCTTGCATTTATTGAACCTTCTCTGTTATCTGACCAGCACCCTCTCAGTCTTAATCCACTTTAGAGAGGAAATATCATGCTCTAATTTTATTACTGTGCATAATTTTATAAAGTTGGCATATATTAGTTCTTTCATTACCCTATTCAAGGTCATTGTTAAGTAGATTGAAAAGAAAGGCTTCCTAAATCTAAACTCAAAGTTATTCCTTTTACCAAACTTATGAAAATTCCTCATCTACCTGAATATTTTACCTGAATCTTATATAATATTGGACTAAATGAGCTGATTAAACAATTTCATTGTAAAACTCAAATTCACTTAATATGAGGCTGAATATGCAAAATATTGTCTGTATTGATCAGTGAATGTAAACAGCAGGTAATAAATTCCTTCTAAACTGCATTCATTTTGCAAACAATACTGTATGATGTTCTTGTTCTATGACTGTTAGAGGCACATTTACTAAAGGTGAAAGTGAAAATTCAAATAAAATTAGAATTTTTTTAATTCAAATTTTGAAGTAATTTTTACTTCGACTATCAAATAGCCCAAAGTTTGATTTGAATTGAAAAAAGTACTGACCCTTAAAATATCCTTCGACTTGGACTATTCACCAGCTTAAAGCTGCCGAATTGCAATTTTAGCCTATGGGGGACCTCATGGAACCTGTCCTAAAAAAATTTATAAGTTCCAAAAATTTGAAGGATGTTTCTGTTCTTTCCATTGATTTAGAGAAGAAATAGACCAAGAGACCACCTTTGTTCCCTGTTCTGTACCAGTTAGTAGTACATGCCCCTTTGAAGATGCCTCTCCAGCCACATTTGTTATCAGGTGTCATCATTAGGAAAGAACTTAGGTAAAAGTCTCTTGTAGTGATGGGCGAATCTCCCGCGTTTTGCTTCGCCGAAAAATTCGTGAATTTCCAATTTTGCTGCCGTTTCGCGAATTTATTCGCCAGCGGCGAATCGTGGGAATTCGCCGCGAATTCGCCCCTGGCGAATAAATTCGCCCATCACTAGTCTCTTGTTTTCATGAAAGGTTTTTCCGTTAATCCATACTAGAAGTTTGCCATGTGGTCTGTTTGGCCACCCAGCCTGCAATAAGACTGACTTGCCTAGCACATCCTTTCAACAAGATTGGCTCATCTGCCATCTCTGGCAGACATCTCTGTGTCAAGACTGACATGCTTGTTACATTCCTACATCAAGATAAGATCAACATATCCAACTTGTTTTGTTGCTGTCTATTGCGGTCTACCAAGTGTCAGTCGCAGAGAGCAGGAAGGCTGTGCTAAACTGGACGCAGCATTCAGATGAGCTGACAAAAACACTCTAGCCACAATGGGATTTTGTCTTGCAATTAACTCCAATACATTTTTTTTCTGCAAGATAAAACAGGACAATTAAGATTAAGATGTAACCCGACAAATCCTGAGGGGTTGATTCCCTAGTTCAACAATGCATTAATGCTCTAAAAGGAGAAAGTTTTGCAGTCTGTTGTAGATTCAAAATGAATGAATGTTGAGCGATCTTGGGAAATCCCATGCTGGTTGATTGCCTACCATGGTTGATTTGGGAAATTAAGAAATCTAATATTATTTAGTGTTATTTCTATTTTCAAGTTACATGACATTCCAAGTCCATAGCAGCATTCACTACATTCCTCCTTTCTTCAGAAGTCATATACTAAGTAAAAAATCCAAATTGCTTGTTATGCTCTGATTAGTATCTAAATAAATCTCCACTATCTTCTGAATTTTGAGCAGCATCAGATTCCGTTTTCCCATCTTCTTACCTACCCAATTAGTTCACATGCAATTCATTATACATCCCTGGCCCTTTAGTCCTGCTCCAAATATCCTGTGTGGGCTTGAAAAATGTTTTTTTTTTATTAAGGCACTCATGGTCTGCTCCTCTGATGCTACTGATACTACTGCTGTAGTCACAGGTCCTCAAAAGCCCATATAGAAACCCGAGCCCTGAGTAACAGTAACCTTTGGTTAGGTTTAACCTTACGTTCAAGATCATAGATTTACCTTGTAGCGTTGATATCTCATACATTTGAAAGAGATGCACACAGTTCTCCTTGGTCGGATAATTTAGATACATTTAGGAGACTTTGCATCTTACAATTTAATATTATTCATTGCACTGCAAGATTTCTTTGCGCATAGTGCATTTTCAATCAAAATAATGAATATTTCAATAAGATGTTTTATTACATACACTGCACACTGGCACAAAGGGGAAAAAAATCACACACTAAAAGATTTTTCACTTTGCACATTTTTTCTCAGTTAATGACTTTTATTAAATCCCTTCAATAAATCCAGTCTAAATTAATTGCTCATTGATCATGCTGTATGCGGATTTTATGTCCGTTGTAACTTAAAGAAGTGAAATGGTAACATCAGTTACGTTTAGTTCTCTTATGATTTATACAGCTCTGTGTAATGGAGCCTCCTGCTCGGAATTATTGACTAGCACTGGTGGGGGCATATTTGTCACTGGCACTTTTTCTTATATGATGGTTATAACAGAGCATGGAACCATTCTACATATAAAAGATTATATAGCTATAAATAGCTATAAATAGCTATATAAAAAATATAAATACAGCTTAATTGCAAATGTTGGTGATCTAACACTGGATATTTTTTTTCTTTCAAGAGAAAAATCCTGTTACTTGCAGCAGGAGTTTATTTACTTACTGCATATATGCTCACACGTTGGTTAACAACTGGGAAAACAAATGAACAATCAGGTGACTTAAGACCTTTACATAATCTTTCATATTCAAATGAATCCCCTGAGACTAAAGCTGTTTTAGGGTTGAAAACCTTTTCACTTATTATTTACAGTATTATGTAGGATGGAGCATTTTGTTCTTGCTAGCTATACACAGTCAGTAGGGAAGCAAACAATCAGAACACTAATAGCTTGCGTTTTTCTATTCCTCAATAGTTTTACACAGAGCCTGATGTTTAATTTTCTTAAATTACTAATTGTCATTTTTAAATTTAGCATAAAATAACAAACTGTTCTAATAATCCCATGTATTTTGCAACTTTCATGCACTTTAGTGATCAAATACTGCAGTAGTAATGTGTGCAATTATTTCTTCCTGTACTGCTAACGCTATGATTTTTCTTCTTTACTATCCAGAATGTCCTATGTTTATTGTTGTGTTTTATAGATTATGCAGAATATGGACAAGATAGTCTTTCTATGCATTTTTAAAGTAAAAATTTAATCCTACCACTGTGAGTCACACAATTGCTTTTCATTTGCTGAAGGCTCCACTTCCATTTCTGCTCCTATCAATGTGCATGTGGATATTTATTTGGTCACCAAAAAATTTTTGGGGCCCCGCCAACCCTGGCTACCCACACATATTGATGATCAGGGCTCCCTAATAAGTTAAAAAAAATATTTAAAAGAAAAAAATTGGGGCCACAGAGAATATTTTTTTAAAAAATACGTGGCGCCAGGGCCCCCCTTACAAGTAAAAAAAAAGTGGGACCCCATTAATTTTTTTTTTTAATTGTTGGCAGGGGTCTATAGAGTATTAAAATAAAACATTGGTGGCCAGGAGATTTAAAAAAAACCCCACATTGGTGTCAGTAGAATTGAACTCGTGGCTTCAGGACTTCATTGTCGGCTCCTTCATGACTTTGGGTCTTTCCACAGCTTCAGGACTTCGACTGTCTTCGACACTTCTGCATCGACATTGCAAGGAGCAGGACATCTTTGGCTGTGCTTAGAAGGGGGGACCGGATGTTGGAGAAGTGCAGCACTGCCAGGCCCCCCTTCAGGCCCGGGCCTGGGACACTTGTCCCCCCTGTCCCCCCCTGATGGTGGCCCTGCTGATCAGCATCACATGGTTAGACAGCACAATGTCATGATGTGTTGTATGATTCCTTTACCATCTATAGCAAGTTCTTTTGTAGCACTGATCACTGGTAAACTTTTCTCAGGTTCCTAGTAGTGCCTTGGCATAGCTTGTTTTGCTAATGCAGGATTATTTTAAGTTACCATGAATAACTATTTAAATGTTTTAACCTACTCATTTGTGGTGGAGCTAATTATGTTTATGATTTGGGTAGTTATACAGATTTTCGCAAACAATATTTATCAACTATATTTGTTCTGTATGATCATGCTACTGCATGTCCATATGTCATCCAGCAAAGTAAATGTATGCATACTGTGTAGGTAAAAATTGTAGAGGTATCCAAGGGGCTGTAAGAACACTTTGAACCAGGGACCTGTGGTATTCCTGCCACTGCTCCTCCTGCTCAAACCACATAAAACCATGTGGTTTGTGCATGATGGCCTGTTGACTCCAAGCCCTGAGTTTCTGAAGATCTTAGTCTGATCCTGTGCCTGTTTCCAGTTACTAACCCTGTTCCTGTGTTCCTGTAAGTCTTGATCTTGCTCCTGACCCTGTTCCCTTTGGTAGTGACTCCTTAGTTTGTCTTTGGCCTGCTTCCTGACTCTGCAAGTGTTCCCTCTTGCCTCTGGTTCTGAATGCCCGGTTTCACCTTTTATGTCCCACATTATATTTGTCTGCATAGGTGTGTGTATGTTTTTTTTTTATTAAACCAAATAGTTACACAGCACATATGCACCTTTCAGTTTATCATAAGATAATCCTTACAACAACCCCCTGGATGTTGCTCGCAGTGACCTCAAGCAGGTGATTATTTTTTAATTCCTGGCTTGGAGGCACATTTTGGTTGCATAAAACCAGGTGTACTGCCAAGCAGGGCCCCCGTAGGCTGCTAATTCACATAGAAGCTACCAAATGGCCAATCTCAGCACTTGCATCACACAGGAATATTTTTCTTTTTTTATGTTGCTCTCCAACTCTTTTGTTCATCTGTTGTTCATGTTCACAGGTAAAGTGTAGGAAGATAGGGGATGATATTTTATTTTTATGATTTAGAGAGAAGAGAGCTGGACTAAAGAACAGTCTAGTGCTGGGGTTCCTACAAACTTCTACACCACCACTGAATGGTGCTTTAATGATTTGAAAAGATGTATCGGATGTGGGTAAAATATTGTCACCAGAAAAAATTGTAGTAAACGTTTTGCTTACTGAAATTCCCATTAGTACCTCCTTATCTAGGACAATGGTTTGCAAATGTTTTGACATTATTAAACAATCCACACTACAAACTTTTCTTATATAGAAATGCCACTTATGTATAGTACAGCACATATCAGATATTGTTTGTATACTTTTCCTCCCTTAAGAATTAATTACACATTTTTGATAGGATGACATCACTTTTAACTTCTTGTTTAATGTGGCACATCAAAGGAGTACGCTTGATCTCTCTGAATATTTATGTTTTGTTATCTGTCTATATGCATTTGCATGAGAAGCTGCTCTTCCAAAATCAATATCGTCCAGCACTGCATCAAAATTACAGGTACCTGCAAACCTAATTTCTGAATGGAAATGTTTCATCCAGAGGATGTAGTCTGTTATAGCATGAATTTAAATCAATTTAGAAAGTTATCTAGTTTCTTTAGACCCCATTATAGAATTCAAGGATAACTGTGCAAACTGATGCTCTGGTGCCTTAAAAAACTAAAGCTTAATTAAAGAAGTAGGCAAGAAATGTTGTACTGTACATTATGTTTTGGGCTTTTGTTTCAGTCAAAGTCAACCATAGTCATTTAGCAGGGAAGATCTGTGTCTTTAAAGATGCCCCAGTAACTGCCTATCTTCTTCTTTGCTGATTCACTGCACATTCTCTGGGCTGCTGTCAGTTATTGAGCTTAGGGGCCAACTCAAATACACAGTAAATATAGAATATAATGGGCAGATTTACTAAGGGTTGCATTTCAAAGTTAAAAAACTTCAAAAGTCGACATCAAATTTTTTTTAAAGGCTATTTTCATTGTATGAAACCCTTCAAGTTACTGCCTATTTTTTATTTTTAAATTAGCCCAGTATTAAAAGGGAATGAAGACCCACCAATACTAGCATTGGGTCCAGGTGCACATGACCTACAGCTTGAGGAGTATGTTTTCTCAAAAATTCTAATTCTTGCTGTGGTGTTTATGTAAATGACCTGTAGAGGTCACTGTGCACATGCGTTATACTGTGCATAAACGTCTATACTGTTTAAAAGCAATAGAGTTCAAGTTACTGCTGTTGTGTAATTGCTGCATGAACCTGCTAATAAAGCAAAGTTATACTCTACTAATTCTCCACTATCAAAACACAACAAATTGGCAATGCGATGTCTCTTCTACCTCTGCAGCTTTTCTCCCAAACCCTGGTCAGCTTACCATACCTTTTTCTGCTTGGATCCATATGTTTGACAATTACGTTATTGATGCTAACCAAGGGGAGATGTCTGCTGCTAGAAAAGCATGCTTTACTTATTCACTGCATATATTCTGTAAATTATCATTACCTGAGACGTGTGAAACTGCTATATAGAACTTTTTCATGCCAAGAGTAAATGTGGTTGCTGAAAAATATCAATTCTGACAACATGGACAAAGTAATGGTGAATCCACAGTACAATTTGTAGCAGTTTTGAGAGAATTGGTTGTTACCAATGAGTTTGGGAATCTAACAGATGAAATGCTAAGAGACCAAATAGTGGAAATAACAAACTTGCATTAGAGAGAGACTGCTACTAGAGCAGGTTGTAACCCTTGCAAAGGATATTACAGTTGCTAGCCAAATTGAAACAGCAGGGGCAGAAGCTAAGGGGCAAATTCAATAAGATCCAAAAATTTGCGAATTTACCATCCTTCGTCAGTGGGCAACTTCGCCTGGCGTAAAGGTGCGAAGTTGCGCAAGTCTATCTACTTCGCTAGCGTTAATTTAGCCAAAGCCGGTGTTAGTGGATTTCTGAAGTTACAAATTGACATCACGCTGGCGAATTAGCACTAGCGTTAGACTCTTCGCGCAATAATGAATTGGCCTCCAAAACTCTCAGTCAGAGAACTGCTGGAAATGTACAGACTGTGAATCCAGCACTGCGGCCTAATAATGCACAGTCTCAGGCAAAATACAGTGCTAAGGAAAGGGATTCGCTGGAAAACCGTGCAGCAAATACAAATAAAAAAAATATTACTTTCACTGTGGTTCAACACAACACATTTCAAATTATGCTACATGTATTGCAAAAGCTGTACAGTGCTACAAATACAACAAGGTAGGTCATTTGGCTAAAACATGTTCATGAAGTCACTACAACAAATGTTACAGTATTCAGTGTGTGAAAGAGTGTAGGGGTGTGTGTGTGTCTATGCATACACTTCTATACTGTTTAAAAGCAATAGAGTTCAAGTTACTGCTGTAGTGTAATGGCTGCATGAACCTGCTTATAAAGCACTGTTATACTCTACTAATTCTTGGCTATCAATACACAACACTTGCCTTGCACAAAAACTTAACCACATCATGAGAGAAAGTGCAATAAAAAGTTTTATTTAAATTAATGCTCATACTGACAGACATTTCACCCTGCTTTCATGTTGCATTTCATCTTCATTTTGCACTTAGATGCAAATGTCTGAGTATGGCACTGTAAGGAAATGCAAGGGTTGTGCTCCACAGGGGGACTGCAGTTTAAAACACCCATCAGTATGAGCCCTTAAGGAAAGAACATCCCAAATGTATCAAAAGAAAAAGCAAACTTTCTATATATTTTGACACTGGCTTTGTGAATGCTTATTGCATATTGTACTTGTTAGTAAACCAGTTGTGTTTTAAAACTAGACAGCCACTTTTTTATTGTTTTTTTAGATACTGCAGTAAAGGATGCATCTGAATATACAGTAAGTACCCAAATTCATTAATCTTACATTTTGTCTTTGTACATCTTACATCAATAAACTGTCTATTCTTGTGCTGCATTGCATTAACTTGTTGACTCTTTCAACAATATCTTAGGGTTCATTTTGTTAGAAATAATGTACATTTTAAAGGCTTTTGAGGGGGATTAATTGTGTTATACAGGATAACAAATAATACCAAATATATAAAATAACAAATAAGGTCTCGATAAAGGTCTTAGATGGAGACCGAAACGTTGGCCTGTTTTTAAAATGGTTAAAAATGGACCTGTCACCCAGACACAAAAATCTGTATAATAAAAGTCCTTTTCAAATTAAACATGAAATGCAATTTCTATTTTTTATTAAGGCATACATAGCTGTTATAAGCTCATTTAAAAATATCAGCTGTCAATCAAATATTGTCTGCCCCTCCTCTATGTCACTGCTCTCCACACATTCCCCCATTCTCTTCACTGTTTAATTATGTAGCCAGGGCATGGGGATGGACATTGGGTCCCCTATTCTGGTGCACAAACAAGATTCCAAGATGATATAATGCTTGCCTTAATAACAGTGTCCACAAAATGGTTCCTGCCTGCTTGCTATAATTTTGAATTCCCAGACTGAAGGAAACAAGAATCAAATAATTTATATAGTGTAAATAAAGTTCATTTTGCTTGATGATTTTTTTTTACTTGCCTTGAGGAAGCACTTGGTTCCTGTTGAACAGATTGTGGGAGGCTTTTGGACTATAATTCAAAAGCAATATGTAAAACTTTATTCTATCTAGTGATACAATACTCCAGGAAAAATAAATTATATAGAAAATTTGCTAGTGGAGTAAAGTAATACTTTGCAAAAAAAATTATTTAGGCACCACCTGACATGCAATTTTACATTGTAAAATATGAATTTACTTTTAATGCCCTGATGAACTGCTTTCTGAGGTCTAGAACAAACAAGATCCTGTGACAACAAAAAAACATCTTTTTCCAAACAAAAAACAAAAAGTAGGAAAACCTACTTAATCCAATGTACATATGTACAGGATATTAGATGTATTTTCCTGGAGGAGTTAGAGGATCAAACTGGTGGTAAAGTAAAGCTTCACTGAGAATTTAAACTTCAGATGCTTGTCACAGTTCTGTACATGGATTTGAGTGAGAGCATCTGTTGCTTGGAATTTGTTCAATCAAACAAGAACGAAAGATACAGTCCCCTAACAAGGGCTTACTGAAATCAACATGCTTTCTTGCTCTTGTTGAAACATCTGCTTGATATTTGTCATTTGCCACTGAAAATATGGAAGCCACTTTTCCAGTTGTACAGATATGCAATATATTGATTATTGTTTTTCTAGTGTAAATGAAAATATCACATAACTATTGATGGGCGAATTTATTTGCCTGGGGCGAATTCACAGTGAATTCATCAAAACTTTTGTCACCGGCGTCAAAAATTAACACAATTTCTTGCCGTTTCCCGAATTTCGCAGGAAATTTGTTAATTTTTCTGAGAAACAGCAGAAATCCATCCATCATTACACATTGGTTCTTCATCAACCAAGGTATAGTTTGTTAAAATTATGAAAATGCCACACATATACAGTATTCAGACAATACAGACAATATTCACAAAATCTATAGTTTCTAAACAATCTAATTATGGATGCCTTTTTTGTTTAGTTTTTAGAACTTTTAGGGATAGGCCGCAAATAGGTTTTATTTATTGGCACAAAAAAATCAATAATTCAAGCCTACATTGCTCTATTTCAGGAAGCTTGATAAGGAGCCATGTAGGCTTGAAACTTTGGTTCTCTCTGATGAATAAAGGACCATGTATTCCATATATTGGAGCATTGTCAATTGGATTCAGTGTTGATACATGAGGGGACACTGTGGAAGGCATATGCATATCTGTATATGAGGTTAAATTGCAACTGCTCACAATGATACTGTGCATGTCAGCTGCATTAAAGGGCCTGTTTATGATTACTCAAGCCTTTCGAGCTGCCAAAGTTTTTATTCATTACAATAACCTGATCATGAAAATAATGAAAATTGTGTCTTTGTCCCTAATCCAAATATTGAAAAACACCAATTGCTGATTTATGTTGTACCTTTCCCCCTATATGGAGAGATTTTTTTCATTGTTGTAAATAAACAAGAATTATTGAGCATGAGAAGTTATTGAGAATATATGTGTATATATATATATATATATATATATATAGACAAAGACAAGAGGTCCTCTGCACTCAACCCATTATCAATATATTTAAGACATTGAGACATTCTGTGCATACAGCTACTAAAAAATGCCTTACCCTTTAAACAACAGGGATTGTTTGTCCATATATTGCAATATATTTAAGCTGGCCAACTACGTCAAAGTCATCCCATATCTGGCCAGTCCTACGCTCAATTTTCATCTGATTCATTAAGAATTCTATTGCTTCATTATACATTTTACAAAGGGACTAAGTTTTACCTGCAACTTACTTGCTGCTTTCAAAGTAAAACTCCCAATCATGGATGCCCTTTTAATTAGGATCTTCATATGTTACGTCATTTAAGTCTACTAGAAAATCTTGTAAACAAAATAATCCCAAAAGGCTGGTTTTGCTTCCAATAAGGATAAATTATATCTTAGTTTGGATCAAGTACAAGGTACTGTTTTATCATTACAGAAAAAAAGGAAATCATTTTTAAATATTTGGATTATTTGATTATCATGGAGTCTATGGGAGATGGCCTTTCCGTAATTCTGAGCCTTCTGGATAACGGGTTTCTGGATAATGGATCCCATACCTGTACTAATTTGATGACGTATTGCATAATGTGCAATGCCTCCTTGCTGCTTTATAAAATGAGAGGCAGTTTTGAAGTATCAAAGCTTATTTTCAACTGATCATTTTTGTATTAATTCTCATGTTGATGCACCAGACTATTTGCTTGTCTATTTCTATGGTGTCCCACTTACGTTTGTATTTATCACTTTATCCCACTGATACTATAAGACTAGAAGACTATTTTGGTGCATGGGGAGTTTAAAGAAACAGAAAAACCTTAAAACAGAGGAATCATTCAGACTTTCTTCATGTCCGTGTAACAGAGAAGGTACATACTGTAATAAGCAGAAGGCAAACTGTTATGAAATCCCTATTAGGGCTCTTACACATGGTTTTTTGTGCATTTGACAGGTTTGTGCCAACCTAAATGTATTTAAGAATCAATTTCTTTATATTCTGCCTGTTGGTACTCATGAGTGTTCAGAGTTGCATTATATTGCATTCACATGCCATTCACATTCATGCTGCACTTTCTTTCTGCCTGATTTTCCAGTTTCTGACCCAAGTGTGCAGTATTTGGCCCAAATGTATTCAGCCTGTTACTGCACTGCACTATGTTTGCCACCTTACCCCTTTAATTACCAGCCACAGAAACCCCCAACCTTACTGTTCCTGGGTAAACCAATTAAACTTTCAGGAAAGTTCACCAAGCTGTCAACTGCCATCCTCAATATTTAAATTTATCTCTTTTTTTTATGTTGTGGTACTCAAAAAAGCTCCTATAATTTAAGGACAGTACTTTGTTTAACAATGGCTCATGAAGAAAACATTTTTCAACTTACCTATTTATTTTTTTCATGCGTGCTTACTTTCATGTTTTGCTTCTAAACTTGCTTCATAATTCACTTCAAGGGGTGGTTCACTTTTATCTTAACGTTTAGTACGTTGTAAAATGGTCAATTCTAAGCAACTTTTCAATTAGTTTTCTTTTCTTATAGTTTTTTTTATTTATTTGCCTTCTTCTTCTGACTCTTTCCTGCTTTAAAATGGGGGTCACTGATCTCATCTAAAAACAAATGTTCTGTAAGGCTACACATTTATGGTTATTGCTACTTTTTATTACTCTTCTTTCTATTTAGGCCCTTTTCTATTCATGCTCATATTCCAGTCACTTATTCAATCAATTCATGGTTGCTGGGGTCATTTGAAACCTAGCAACCAGATTGCTGAACTTGCAGACTTGAGAGCTGCTGAATTAAAAGCTAAATAACTCAAAAGCCACAATAAAAAAAAAAAAAACAACCCCTTTAAAGAGTTCCAAACTACAACAGTTATAAAAATGATAATGTCTTCTCACAGGGTATATATAATACTTTCCTCTGTTTCTAAATAAAAAATTAAAAACCATCACAGTAGTACTTCTGGAAGGATCGGAATGAATGCTAACTAAAGTAATGTGTTTCATTTAAAATCAATTATGTCACAGTCAGATGTCAGTGTTAATTTGACACTAAACAGCCTTTGATTGTAGGACTATGAGGGGCTATAAAATTATTTCTATCAATTGCCAATTTTGTTTTAAAAAGTTGACACTTTCTGTTTTTCTTCCTGATGAAACCCATGCATTAAACCATCAAATCTGCTTAGTTTTCAGTGGCAGAAAGCAGGTGCAGTCAACTATAACAACAATTTGCACAATGTACCTGCAATGTAATGGAATTTTTTTTTCCCTTCAATTAATGCATAATTCTACTCACCTCGTGAACTACCATTAAATGTCAAATCTGTTAAACATAATAGAAAATTTATTTTATAAACCCCTTAATAGAAGTTTAACTGTAGTCTAACAAGCTCACTACTCGTCCCTTGAATGTAAGTAGAAGTAGATTATGATTTAATTTTACTGTGCAATGAAGTAATTTGTGGGACACATTTATAAGGAATTCTTCTGAAACATGCTCCCAAAACCATTTTGCTTGGGTATGTGTTTTTGAAGAATTTTGCAGAAGTGTATTTTTGAACGATTTTGCATTACGTGTTCTAACTCTTACAAAACCAACTTTTTTTCCTAACTTGGTTGAAAGGCTCAGCAAGAGGTATATGTAGCACACATGTGGGTGGGCTTGAGAAGTGTGTAGAGAGTGTGATTATAGTGTGACTTGTTTCCAGTGTATCCCAGATCCCTTTGCACTGTGAGCAACTCCCAACAGTGTATGTTGGCCCCTTTTACCAACCAGGTTGGAAGTAACTGTGGTCCAATGGGTTGCTTCAACAAGAGCAGTGGCAATAAATCTCGGTCACGGCATTCAGGGTGCATAGATCTTCAGGTACATGTAAAGTGATTACTTTTTAACATTTGAATGTACGTACATCAAATGTTACCTATAGATCATGTTGATCATTTTTTTGCTGAGAGGTTTGTTTTTGTATATAATTGTTAGTTGAAGTTCCTAAGCCTGATCTCTGACACTCTGACTTTGCCAACCTGACTGTCCCATCTCAGCCTGTTAGTTACAGTTTCTAATACTAACAGACTCCTGCTGCACAAATATGGCAGCCCCCTCATACAGGAATATGGGGGATCAGACAAGTAATGTACAGATGCAGTCACTTGGATTTGTAAGTTAAATGCGTCTTGACTTAACTCATCTATCCCATTTATCCCACTTAGCACAGAATATTGTGTCACAGCATCCCATCCAATTAAAGAGTTCACCATTGAAAACAATGGGGCTTTGGTATGCTAATGAAAAGGTTAAATGCATTAAATGAGTTAAGATAACTTTGGATAACACAGTTTCTTCAATTAGCCCTGAGTCACGACGCATTTAACTTACAAATCTTACAAGTGACTGCATCTGTAAAAGCGTCATGCAAATATTTTATGGAAAAGTAGATTTAGTAAGTAGATTTCAAAGCCAATTATAATAAATGTAAAAAAGGGTTTAATTCCAGGTGTCACTATCTTAAGGCAAAGCATGGAACCCCTAGGTTCCTCTTAGGGGTAGTAAAGTTTGTCTTGGTGATTATCCCCAGCACTAGGGATCCCATGGGGTATCTTCTCCTAGGCACTTTCCCTGCTTGGAGCTCACCCACTTATGTCCCTGATGGCTCTATAACTGCAAGGGTGCTAACCCCAACTTCTCTCCTTTTTGTAGCCAGAAAGCTGTGGTATGGAGTTACATACATCACAATCAATACCAGTACAAAGGAGGAGGAAGGCCCTGTGCAAAAGATCTTATAATCTAAAGGGAAGGGAATAAGACACAAGGGGGGAAATTCACTAGATGCGAAAATTCACTAGTGTTTGTTTCACTTACGTTCGCCGCACTTCACCAGGCGAATTAGCGCTACCGTTCGCTTGCCAGGCAAATCGCAGTTACGCTAGCGATGCCTAATTTGCATATGGCGAGAATTTCAAAGTATGATAGAAGTGTATGTTACAGCCACTATGTTGCACTACACAAGCTCAGAAAACTTTTAATAGAAAAAATAAAGTTGTCCTATTGCCCTACATGTGCCCCCTATATAGTTGTGTTGCCATATGTTAGGAAATGTGGGGGTAGGAGGGCAACCCCCCCAAAAAAAATGTTGCTCTTTTTCAGACTATCACCCTACAACACGCCAGCGTTTTTTTGGGACTTAGAAAAATTTTCCATTTTTTTTTAAAAACTCCTATCTACTGTATTGAACTTCACCTGGTCTGACCAGGCGAAGTAAAGTCTAGCGTAAGAAAATTTTGATCTTAGTGAATTTGCCTAATTACGATCCTTCGTCAGTGCGCAACTTCGCCTGGCATAAGGATGCGAAGTTGCGCAAGTCTATCTACTTCGCTAGGGAAAATTCGCCAGAGTCGGTGTTAGTGAATTTCTGAAGTTGCGAAATTACATCACGTTGGCGAATTAGGGCAAGCGTTAGACGATTCGCGCTTTAGTGAATTTCCCCCAAGGTGTAGGAGTGGGCAATATCAGAATTAAGTGGGTGATAGATGTAGTACTGTAAGTGGTATTGCATTTGGTAGTAGAGTGAGGGTAGGCTTCTCTTAATAAGTTGGACAGACCATGGGAGAGAATTCCAGAGGAGGGGTGCAGCCCTTGCAAAGTCTTGAATGTGAGCATGTGAGGAGGTAATGAGAGAAGAATTGAGTAGCAGGTCAGTAGAGGAGTACAGTAAAGGGTTGGGTTGAGTATCTAGAGTTCAGAGATTTAGGGAGGTTCAGAGTTATGAAGTGCTTTGAAAGTTCTAGTTAGACTTTTGCTGGTGGCTAAACCTGAACTAAAGGGGAGAGGCTAAAACTGGGGTTAGATGAATGATGTTTGGGGTGTTCACAATGATATCGGTGGAGTTATGACACCATGGCAGGTTGTAACTTAGATGTAACTGGTTAGATTTGTGTCCAATTTTCTCAATACATTAAACCGGACAGAAAGTGTTGGACAGACAGCCCTTTTAAAAAGCTAACATGGACAGTTCAAAACCATATGGATGGCAATCCTATCTCTGTCTATCTCTAGATTTCTTTGTTTCTGTAATAATAATAAATTAACTGTACTTGATAATAACTAAGCTATGCTGTGGTGAGTATCTTAGTATTTAAATATTTTTCATTTATTGGCCAGATTATTGTTGGTGTTGCACAAGTCTGTAAACGGAAAAAAAGGTTGAGGTCAAAACAGAACAAGTGACAACCCTAGTAATACCTAAAATGTAACATACTTGAAATTAATTTATAGTGGTGTCTAGTGCTACCCCAGACAAATATTTTATTGGCAGCAAGGCCTTCATCCTTTAGTTATATAGTGAAAAACGTATCAGCACTTACGGTAGGTGTGGCTGTATTCTCAATAACGGATCCGTTTTCTCTTATATCTTTTCATTTTTGGTGTCACTAGCTTTTTCAGCAAGCAGTTCTTGCCAGATATTTTTCATTGTCAGCAAGGTCATACAGCCCTCCAAAGAAGAACACAAACTTCTCAAAGCCACAATGAAAAGTTATTACCAGTTTCATTAAAGAAAAAAGAGATACACAACTCAAAGAATTTTCAGAGATACTTTTGTCTGTTCATTGCAAAAGTGGAATGAATGACTGTTTTTTCATTGCAGTTACACCTGGAGGATGGAGCACACTATGTCACTGAGGGCATGTCATTAGGGAGATAACGCTTCTATGTCCAGGTCTGATGGCCTTTGTGATAGCTCTTCTGATCAATAGTTCTCTGTTATCTCAAGGATTAAGCGTTGGCTATACTGTAACAGGTACAATTCATATTGCCAATATTAATGTTTCAAGGTTCTTACGGTTACTTTAGATAGCTTCAGTGATACATGATGTATGTATTTTCTGCAGTCATTATTTTGTTCAGACAAACTGTTATTGCAAAATGGGGCAAATGAAAGAAAACATCATTCTAAGCAAATTCCATTATTAGTGAATAAAAATTGTGCACGATAATTGTATTTAATTGTGGCTTTTGTCCCTTTTTGCAGCTCACCTCCAGCAAATCTCCAATTCCCAAAAGGCCTTGCATGCTTCTTTACATGTATCTTAATCCGGTGGCTGCTGCTACAATCCAAAGAACAAAATACTTCTGCGCACAGCCAGGCTTTCTCATGTGGGGATGCTTCTTTCCTCTTTAAGACTTCACCGTGAGTCTTCAGGTAAATGGTCCAAACAAATGAGGAGAGCAATCCAAGGCAGATCAACTGCTACAAAGTGTTTATTTTAGACTACAATACACGACATGTTTCGGGCCACATACGCCCTTTATCAAGTGCTGCTGCTACAATGTTTCAAAGGCCGGAGTCAGCAGTGCAGAGAATAGAAAAGTACAGGCAGCTGCTAATTTCAACAGCAATCACAGGTTGATATTCATTCTTCATTTTAATCAAATAATTCCTAGTTTTGAAAATAATTTCCTTTTCTCTATAATAAGAACAGTACCTTGATCCAATCAAAGAAATAATTCCTTAATGGCGGCAAAAAATTCCTTCTGGGTATTACTTCATTAATGTTTAATTTTTTTAGTAGACTTAAGATATGAAGATCCAAATTACACAAAGATCCCTTATCCAGAAAACACCCCATAAAACAGGTCTAAAACCTGTTGATATACAATTTTTTTTACTGCAACTAAAATTTTTATGAATACATACTGAAAAGTTGATTAGAATTGTATTTTCTTTCATAAGGTAAAAAGAAACTTGTGATGGACTTCTTTAAAGATCCTTTGACACCTGCACATCATTCTGGACTTCAGGAACCGACTCATTTGTTTTTCTGTATATTTATATACTGTCCAATATAAATGTTCACTGGAACACTGTGATAGTCTGTGCTGCAGTTGGCAGTTCTCCAACCTTGAGGGTCTGAACATGACTCGCGTGTCTGGAGCACTACAATCATTTTTGGGAACACCCTACTTTTGAATAAGGTATTGGCTTTTCATTTTTTGCTATACTTATAACTGGCTGTGGAAGAGGCCAGTACTAATACCTTTCCCCATTTTTTCATATTTTCTCATATTTTTGCATAGTTCCCCAGCCTTTCCCTAACGCATCTCATTAAATTATTAGACTTAAATCTGTGCACCACCCATTATTAAAAATAGAGGGACATTACAGTAAATCCCTGAATTTACTACTTCATGTTGGAACAAGTTGCGGAAAGGGCTGCATTACACTGTAAACCTAAAGTAGCTTGGGAAATGGTTATTATGAGTAACAAGCCTCACTTTCAATCTATGGCATCAGGAATGACTGTGTAAAAATACATTTATATTTCTGTGATTTCAGACAGTGTTTATGCATTTTTTGTGTATAAGCACAAATGAATGAGATAATAATTAGATATAACAAGATAAATTGGTGTGTTATAAGTATTTGTATAAGTATTTGTATTTGCACCATAAAGCATAACGTAACCACTCAAAAAAGTATTTCATTGCTCTAGAGCCAATTAAAACTTAATGGTGTTAAAAACAATTATTATTTAGTCTTCCTTTGATCTTTTTAAATGGCGTTGTGGTGTTTATAGTGGAAACATATGTCATCTTTTAAATAACCTGCATAAGGATCCTATTTACCTGGTGCCCTGACCCATTTTCTGGAGGATCAAATATTGTAGGGTAAATTGTATCTGCTTTGTGTAAATATTTGTAAAGTGGCTACACATTTATTTGTATTTAATAACTGAATATGGTTGTGTGAAGACAGCTTCAGCTCACCCATACCCCACTGAAAATAATATATAATATTTCCTTCTAATAAAACAAAAAGTAAAGTCATTATTTTGGAAAAAGTGACCTGAATGTCAGACAAGCATAACAAATGTTCTTTGACTGAGCTCTGGGATCTTCTAAGCAACATTCTTGTGTTGTGAGCATAATCCAACTGGCACAATATGCCACACCAAGTGATCACAACTGCATGATCAGCTTACTGCATGGTCATTACTATATCCCCATAGATAACCTAGGTGGCTCTTACCTGTATCAACTGCAATTACGGCATCTGCTCCTGCATAAGCACACAATTCAAGTTCAACAAGAAAACATAAAAAACCAAGTTTGTCATATGGCACATTGCCCTTAAACTTTTCTGGATCAGCTCTTCAAATAGTTTATCACTTTTGATCCAGAACCTGGCAAAAAAAAAATCCATTATTTCTTGAAATGAGAAAGATCCTTTTGGATTCAGCAGTAGCAATAGGATTACTCATTTTATCTCACTGAATCTTTGTGCTGACCTTCAGTATAATAAACCTCTCTAGAATGACAGATCATTTGTAAGTAAGTGTCAGCAGCATTTATCTTTTGCCAGTATAGTAACAGATAACTCCTTGCTCAAGTCTGCCCTATTTTTTTAGAATTTCTAATATGGACCAACTGCATTAGGGAGTGAGCATGGCCTACTTTTATACAGGGTCTATATGCAATGTGATCAATAAAGTTGGCTGTGTATTAAATAGTGAATAAAGTACACATATTTTAAAATATAAGGATATTATAAATTACCAAGGAGTTCCATGGTCATATAACACAAGTGTTTTTATACAGGTCATAGAACTTCTAATAGCCTCATATTGTGCAACAGGGGTACATTATTTATTATAATAAACATGTTCAGTGATTCATGTGACAGAAAGGACATCACTAATTCCAATTTTAACTTATGACCATTTATAAGGATATCATTTAGAGAAATGGGGCTCACTGTGAGACTATATTGCACTTACTATTTAGCAGAGCATACTCATTCATCAGAAAAGTCCATTCAATATGTTCCTAACACATGTCCCAACTTTCACAAGGATAGTGGAATGTTTATAGTATAGGATAGTATCGTATAGTATAGGATATGTATTTATATCAGTTGTAATGGGCGGGAGAGGACAAACGATATGAAAAAATCATTTCCATTGGATGGATTGGTTCAATCTACTGAACATCAGAGGAAGAGACATCAAAAAAGAAATAAATCAGAGGTTTAGGTTACTTCACCCATAAGTCCTAAAAAATGGAAAGAGGACCATCATATGTTGTAAAAATATCTTTAGATCCTTTCACCCCTATGTAAAGTACAATATAAAGGAACTGTCACCGTCTATACATGAATATTTGTATATATTGTCTTTATTTCTCCTTTGCTACTATCCTTGTTTCTTTTCCTGTAAGATTGTAAGATCAAAATTCGGGGATATCAAACAAAAGACAATGGACAAAGAAAAGGAGCTTCAATTAATTACTAAGGGGCAGATTTACTATTGGTCAGATTTCGAATTAAAAAAAAATTTGAAATTCAACCATGGGAATAGTGGTGAAGTAAAATCCTTCGAATTCAAATATCGAATTCGAAGGATTTTACCGCAATTCGATCGAACAATTGAATAGGAAAAATTTGATTGATCGAATTTTTTTTTATTCAATCTAAAATAATGATTCCCTATTCATTAGCTTGGTTCTGGCAAAGTAGGTGGTTGAATAAAAATTTAAAGGGGAAGTAATTCAACCATCGAATATTCAAATAAAATTTTATTTGAATATTAGAATTATTCGAATTCGACTATTCGATGATCGAATTTGCCTACTTTGCATATTCGAAGATTCAAATTCGAATTTAATAAAAATTCGATCGAACTTCGAATTCTTCATGTGAATTTTGTAAATCTGCCCCAAAGTATGTATTTTACAAATGACACTGGGGGGCAGATTTACTAAATTCGTGTGAAGGATTTGAAATTCGATTGAATTTTCAAAAAGATTCAAATTCGAATTTCAAATAACTTTTTTGGGTACTTCGAACATCGAATTTAAAAAAAAATTGATCGATTGAATGATTTGAATAAAAATCTGTTCGATCATTCAACCACTGGATAGTCAAAGTACTTGCCCTTTAAAAAAGAATTTGAATCCCTAGTTCGACTTGCCCTTTAAAAAAGAATTTGAATCCCTAGTTTGCCATATTAAACCTACCGAATTGCTGTATAACCCTATGGGAAGCTCCCATAGGGTTCATTCTGCATTTTTAGATCGAATAAAAAAAATTTGATTGAATGGTTAAAATCGTTTGAATCGAACAATTTAATTGTTCGATTGAATTTTTTTTATTCGATCATTTGAGTAATCGAATTGCACTAAAATCCTTCGAATTCGATATTCAAATTCAAAGGATAGCAATTTGACCAAAATTCGACGGTCGAATTCGAGGGTTTTTTAACCCTGGATGTCTTTTTTCTTAATTATGTTGTTCTTTGGCCATACTGATCATGAAAGTATTTCTGAATCAGATATTTTTCATTTTAGGAACCTATTGTAATCATTGTTTTGTCAGTGCTCCAGTATTATATTTGTAGTGTCAGTGCTTTGCAAACAAATTACGATGACTCATTATTTTATTTTTTCTGTTTATGGCCGGTCAACCAGAGAAAATTCCTATTGTTGAGAAGCAACAACCAGAAGAGGAGGTGCATCATCCAGAAGAAAAGCCTACTGCAGAGGAACAAAAACCTGAACTGCTGTAGAGGAGAATTTAATCCATTTAATATGTTGCATCTTTGCAGAAGGAACTAGACAAACTGGCAATCTGGGCGGCTAAGCAGAAGATGAGATGCCAAATTATATGCAAAGACGTACATCTTACACTTACAAATTATATGCAAAGACGTACATCTTACACTGCATCTTACACTGCCTATTGTATAAATGTCTATTCTTATCACCCTTTCATATTTGGTTGGTATCAACCTTTTCATTTCCCTTTAATTTTCATTAAGTTACCAGCAATGACTGCATCACTCTTTATATAATCTAACATGTCCCTCATATATCCTGTATTAATAACGGTGCTCTGGCAGCTGTTGAATGTAATATCTATATCAATGAGTCATTTTACACTCAATTTGGCATGTACAACAAATGATCGATGTGTCCAACAGATTTGGAACAAGAATCTGCAATAAGATATTGTAACTTATGTTTCTAATGGGGAGACGATGATCAGTTACAGTTACAGGTGGGCCTCAATTAACCAGGGCTGCCATCAGAAATCTTTGGACCCAAGATATATGATTAGTCTGGGGCAATTTCCAATTAACACTAGATTATATGAACAAAACGTTTTGGTCTCACCACTTGTATGCACTAGACAGGTTCTCTATAATATATAATATTATATATAAGGGGCAGAGCCACAGCTGCACAGTATATACTACTCATGTAAATTAGTTATATAACTGATGTGGAATTTGTACATTTCTCCCCAAGCCTTCACTTTAAAAAGACAAGTGTTCCTTTTAAATGCCTAGTGCTAACCACTGAAAGACTCTGCCATAGAATGCATTACTCAATTATATGCTTAAGGATTTGGAGAATTCTGTTATCTCACTGCTGGCTGCCTGCAACAAATATTACTGAACGTCCTAAGAACCAGAAGAGGTAAACAGAAAGCTGCTATTACTGAAGCTCAGATCTCCATGTTATATGTATTGCAAAGTACTTGCCTTCAAACCTCAGTGCTATTAGTCAATTAAACAGTAGTTAATTTTTTTTTATTAAGGATAAAAGAGGGGGTTAAAAGTTCAAAAGAAACACAGGTATGGGACCTATTATCCAGAATGCTCAGGACCTGGGGTTTTCTTTATAATGGATTTTTTCATGATCAAAAATTATTTAAATGTTAATTAAACCCAATAGAATGTGCCTCCAATAAGGATTAATTATATCTTAGTTGAGATCAATTAAAAAGCACTGTTTTATTATTACATAGAGAAAGGAAATTATTTAAAAAAAAATCTGAATTATTTGATTACAAAGGAGTATATGGGAGATTGCCATTCTGTAATTCGACATTCTCTGGATTACAGATCCCATTCCTGTGATACTAATGGCTTCAGTTAGTTTATGTCAGTATAACACCATTTTCTTTGAAGTCTTTAATTTATTAAGGTAGCAATAGATAAAGGAGGAAGCTGATGCTGCCATAGTTGATCACTTTATTGTTCCATAAATTACATCATATACACATTAAGGTACTGTACATTCAAATGACTTCCAAATGCCATAATATGTCCTTTTAATAAGATATTACGCAGTTGATGATTTGTTCCATTAGCATAGTGTCTGTAGCTCCATCTGTTAGTTGTGACAATAGTCTTATTAAGTTCAACGTTAATTTAAAAAGAAAAAAAAAAGAAATCTAGGATTAAGTTAACTCAATCAGGTATCACAAATGTTTCTACATCCTCTGTATGCATTTCAACAATGTTCCCAGAACGAACACTGGCATCAGCTTTATCAGTTCATTCCAGGTCAGTGGTTCGACTGGTTCTTCCGCTGGACAAAGGAGCTTTCTTACATCTACAAGACATCAATCCATGATTGAATATAATTTTTATTTTTTTGTCCTCTAGCAAAAAAATAGAGCCTTTTTTCACAGTTTCACCAGAATCCCAGCTGGTGACATATTTCTTTGAAAACAAACACTGTATTACAATTTTACACACTATACAAATGCAATCTGTTCACTTTGCAGTTTAAATGCGAAAAAAAACCAAACAAACAAACCTTAATATTGTTTCAAGTTGTGGTACAGGCTTTATATATAAATAAAAATAAATCTCAGAGAGGTTTTATAACAAAGATTTTATTTGTACATTGGGACTATCATTAGTTTTTTTCCTCGGAAATGAAACCTGTTGACGATGCTCCTTGTAACACAGAAAGTAAAATATCTATTAACTATTACATTTATAAAAGTTACAGGAATCTAGTGCCAAAACCTAGTACTGTGCACCATAATGAGACTCTAGATTTCTGGCCAGAGTCTGCAATCCAGTAGATAAAGCTAGGAGATTGTCACTTTACAATATGTACTGTATACTATTTACAAATAAATATTTTTCATTATCCGATGTACAATTCAGAAATTCACCTGAGTCTTAGGGTGGACATTTTCTTTTGATAATCAAACAATACTTGGTAAGGAATGACATTGTAAATGTATTTAAGACACTATCCAAAACTTTTCTTTTATGATCCAGAACGAATCAGTGGAATGCACAATAATACCCAAGGTATAAACTTCTCATGCAACTATATATTTTTGAGACACAGCTTTCCAAACTTTGTGGGCAGTTTCCTGGGTTGGTACAAATAATAATGTTGTGGGACCCAGTCTGATGGTCCATAAGAGCTGGGCAAGAATACTGATTGCTGTTCTATATTTTTAAGTTAGCCCTGCCTAAAGGCCAGTTAAGGTAAGATTATGTTTAGCAACTATTGCAGAATGATTGATACCCATACAATTTTCAAACACGTCTAGTTTTATAAAAGAAAAAAGCCAATGTTTGTTGATTAAGGGGGATGAATACAATTGCATTTTAAAACCAACTTCTTTAAAGCTGAACTAAAGTTGAACAACGAAGTAGTATATGTTTTGGGGTTCTCCAACAGTCTAAGATGATCACAGCCGTTTAGCATGGAAGATCTGTGTATCCAAAAATGCCCCAGTAGCTCTCCATAATCTTTTCTGCTGGTTCACTACACACGATCTGTACTGTCCTTTTCCAACCTTTCAGAGATTCTACTATTGAACTATTATGGCAGCTCCGTCATACATCAATATCAGGGGATTAGACAGGTTATGTAAAAACATCAGAATTACAAATAGCATGCAACGACAACATTATGGTAGATATAAATTTAAATATAATTTCTGGTGTCTGTATCTCTTTAAGGGACTGACCCTGCTCAGAAACCAGTGCAACATGCACTCCATGGTATCAGCGTTTATGACAGGTGAACCTCATACTCTGCTTGATCAGGGCTGGATTTACAGGCACTCCTAGACCTGCTGACATTGATTGCCCCCGTCCCCTCTCTTTTATTCGAGCAAATTTTGGGTCCAGAACAATGGAGATTGGCGCAAGGGAAATTTAAAACACTATTGTTTCTCTTGCTTATCCCCACTGTTTCTGAACCAATGTATGTATGGTTGGGCAGCATGCCCACCCCCTAAAATCCTGCAGTACAACACCCTGGCCTAGGTGGCCTTTCCACAAATCCAGGCCTGTGCTTGATGATTTGTGACAACCCCTAGGCTTAGGTTCTCAATAGCTGTTGCATTTTAAACTTACATGATCCATTGTGATACATGAAAGGTCCACATGTTTTGCTGAATATTTTTTTTAATAAAGAATGATTACTTGAATGTAGACAAAACAGGGTTGTTCCTTCCAAAACCTTTATTTTATTTGAATAGGGCTATTCTAAAAAAAGAGGTTCTAGCTAGGAAGCAAGTTCCTATGGGAAGTTCCAGCATTTATAGAAACTCATGTGGTCAACAATCAGTCAATCCATAACTAGTAGTGAATCAGCAGGGACTGTGAAATACAGAAAGTGCCTTATTTGTTTCCTGTTTGAGATTCCCCAGAACATTGTTATCACTGTAGCAATAATATTAATGAAACAATCCCAAAACAGATGCAAGAAACACTGTTGATTTTTAAAAAATATTCTTGTGGAACTATGTTGAACAGACTCCAATTAGAATCTGCTAGGAAACCCATCTGTTAATCAATCAATGTTGTAGCAGCAAAGCATGAATATGAGGAAATGTTTTCAATGTATTTTATTTACATTGTATGTGACTGTCTTATCCTAAACGGCAGCTCTCACCCACAATTTCTAATAGCCTTTTCTTGACTGTTGGTTTAAAGAACTGGTACACTAACTGACATTCAATACGCTAAAGACAGTTAGACCTATGACATATATCTCTGTGCAGACAGCAACTGTGGTCAAGGCACCAATAATGGTCCATCACAGCTTTTCCATAGCAGATCATGGTAAACTTGTAGCACATGGTTGGGAAGAACTTTCTGACTCTCACTAAGCTGTTTCAGGCAAGAGATCACTTGTTTTGAGTTTAGGCATTTAGTCCAGTCTGTCGCTTTCCTCCTGAGCACAACAGCAGTTAAAATGCCCTATATGCCATAAGCCTTAGACTGGAGTTGTTGGACACTGACCTAACTAAAATTACATTAGATGAAAGGAAACTGTAAGGCAGAGCAAGTTGGTTTCATCAAAATATCACTGTGGCCATAATGTCAATAAAATTACTGCAACTGAGACATTCATAAAAAATCCCACTGTAGTAGCTGTACAGTATAGCTGCCAACTGGCCAGGATGAGCAATACTGACCTAAATGATAAAACAAACATTTGCTTATCTTATTTGTCATTAACCTTTAAATATACCAAGTACGATTGTATAATTTATTTTATTAATGTATAATCATCGATAAAAGGGGAATAATTTTTTATTATTTTACTCCCCAATCTCTTGATCTATTTGTGACTTGACCCCCAACTCAAGTATTTCACCATTATCATTACTCTTAAGAACTGGAATGAAATTTCACTATATCAGTAGGTGCACTTAGTGGGGCTACTTATCATGCTGTGTAAAAAGGTGCAGTGAAACATTACTGGCAATGTTGCTCTTATCAACCAATCAGATCTTTGCTTTTGTTTGCTAACTGTTGAAATCTAATTGCTGATTGGTTGCTCTGGGCAACCTCACCGGTAATGCTTCACACCACTTATTACACAGCATGATAAATAGACTCCCTAAGTGCACCTAGTGGAAATTCATTCCAACTAACATTCATTACCAATTAATTCCAATAAGTACAGGGCTTCAAAACTATAGATATTCCTTCTTGAAATCATATTAAATACATTAGAATACATCTACTGATGTCTAGAAAAGATGCACGTTTCCTTACTTTTAGCTGTGATCGCCATAAAATATAGACCTAGCCCTCCTGTTGACATACAGGCCACCAGCTGCCCATTGTAGTTCCAATTTCTCTGATGCTTCATTTCCTTGCTTCTCATTTGCACTGACACTGACCTGGATATGTATACGTCATGCAATCAAACATTTAATTAAGGGAAGAACTGATCTAAATAACAAAGCAAAACAACATTGTGACTCATATCCCACAGTATTCAATAGTATTGCTGACACTCTGATTTGCTGCCTATACATGCCCAAAAGCAGATTCTAATGCTGACAAGTCACCCATTAATATTCTGTATCTTCATTGTCATGTACTGCAGAATTAATACAATTAGGACATCTGTATAACTTTGGGAAAGAGATGCATTAATGGTTAAAGAACATTCTGTAGGGCTTCACATTCCTGTATGTGCCACTGCATGAACCCTACCTTATGTATAGATGGATTATAACTTGCAACAAGTACAGTTGTCAATAGCAACCAACTAGCAGCTCACAATTTGCTACAATTTACTAAATGAAAGTCAAGACCTGATTTCTTGCTGCTGCATTTGTTGATACATTACAGTGTATAGACTGTAGGATGAACAATTCAACACCAGTGCTCCTTTCTGGTGTATAAATGTGCAAATACCAGTTAAACAAAATTTCAAAACGTTAAAACATGATCTTCACAATCAAATCTCCAATATCCAATTAGTGAGCTGCAGCTTCCTGAATCATCCCCTCTGTGCAGAAGTTCCAAATCTGATATAGATGTAGTAGAACTGCATGAAGATCTGCTGCAGGACCATATGCACCTTTATTCCTTTCCATTAGGCTTAATACTGTTCTATATGTGGTGAGTAGGCTGATTTACTGGGTGTGCAGGAAAGGAGAGATTACACAAGTGCACAAGTCACTCTTTTTGTATATACAATAATTGTATTCATTTACTACACTATATGTTTTTATCTCCCTTGTAGTTCTACTACATCTATATCTACATCTATATCAGATAACTAATAAATCAATAGAGCTATCCTGTGCTAATTGCAAGTTCAGTGGTTTGATAAAATCCCTGCATGAAGAAGATGATGGAGTCAGTAATAGGTTTTCCAAGCCTGTTAAATGATCTTCTAGCATTGCAACCCAGTGTAAGATAATGCTTAGTGAGATATCCTGAGCAGTATGATATGCTGTGGACTTTCTAAATTGCATTCTTATTTTACAAAGGCCTTGTACATATATGGCAATGAGAAAGCAAGACACATACGCTCTTTTACCTGCTGATTGCAGACTCTCTTCCACTACTTCCATCCATGATTGTCTTGCATGTTTATGTTAGGCTGCCATCTATTTTTCACTGCATGTTTTTACTTGAATAGGTCTTTCTTCTCTATTCAAGGATTCATATTCCATTCTGACTTAATTGGCTTCTTAAGTCTAAACCTTTTATTCTATATTAACCCATATGCAGAGTAAACAATCATGTGTTTGTAACCAGACAGACTTCCTATACTGAGCTGCCAGCTATATCTATGGCTTGTCCATGCATTATAACTTTAAATTAGCCGCTATCTACACTATACCAACGAAGAGTCTGTATTTTGTCCACATCGTTTTAATAAAGCCATAGTTTATGTTCATTCTGGAGTGCATTTAAATGCACTAAAATGTAATATATTAAAAAAAGGGACAAAATGTCTGTAGCATGATGCCATCTGCTATCTGTCTACTTTCTGCCATATTCTTCCAATGTATAGAGGCAACTATGTTGTAAATACATTTAAAGAGTTTTTTCACCTTTGAGTTAACATTTAATATGGTGTAGAGCAGTGGTTCTCAACCTGGGGGTCGAAGACCCTTTCCCAGGGGTCACTTAAGGGGTTCCAGGAGCAGCTTCATCTCTCTCCCCACTAGCCCTAGGCCAAGGTTGTAGCTCTCTGGGTGTTGGTGCTGGGAGTTGTAGTTCAGTAACCCGTGTAGGGAAGCCAGTTGCACTACAACTTTCTATATCCCCTTAGTAGGGACTGCCATACAGCTCTCCCTGCCCATTTAAAATTTGCAAAATTAACATGGTAATTGGGGTGTGGCAAAAAAGATTTTGCTGCACTACACACGGGAAAAAAAAAACCTTAATGCAGCCACGCTGTCTCCTGTACTTTCTTAACAATCTGCTCTGGGCTGGCAATGAAAATATTTTTATATTTTATGGTTGGGGGTCACCACAACATGAGGAACTGTATTAAAGGGTCACAGCATTAGGAAGGTTGAGAACCACTGGTGTAGAGTGATATTCTGAGACAATTTGCAATTGGATTTAATTTTTTTAATATTTGTGTATTTTTTGGATTTTTGCTCTAACCAATTTTAGTGAGATAAAGGTCCAATTTGCAATTCTGAGTTGGTCAGTAGTGATGGCCGAATTTATTCGCCAGGCGCGAATTCGCGTCGAATTCCCACGATTCGCCGCCAGCGAATAAATTCACGAAACACCAGCGAAAATTCGCCTGCCAAAAATTCACTGGCATAAAAAAAAAAAAGAGTCTTGCGCCGAAAATGACGAGTCTTGCACCGAAAACGACGCGCATCAAAAACATACTTCGACTCATTTTTTGGCAATTCACGAATTTCCAGCGAAAGCGAAACGGGAGAGATTCGCCCATCACTATTGGTCAGACTTTTTTAATAGAAATAATGAGATACATTTTGCTTTGATAAATAACATCCTCAATGTTTAGCTTTACAGAGCATTTTAGGTAGGGTCAGTGACCCCCATTTAAAAGCTGTGAAGAGTCAGAAGTAGAAGGCAACTAAATTATAAAAAAAATAACAAAGAAGTAAAAAGTTACTTAGAAGGAGACATTCTATAACATTCTAAAAGTGAACTTAAAAGTGAACCACCCCCTTGATCCCTATTGCTTTCTGTGTTTCAAATATTTTAGACTTTCTATAACAGACTTGTTTGTTTATAAATGGAATACATGTGAAATACAGTTTGTATCTACTGGGGTGTGTCATTTTATTCAAGATATCACTCCTTTATAAGATTATAGCTCCTGCAGTAGGAAGTTAATACAGATTACCATTCTACAATGTTTTTTGTTGAACGGTATGTACTTCTCAGATCTTTGACAAATTTGTTTTAGAATACATACCCCCACATGTAGTATAAGGCAATATGTTTGCCCAGGAACAGTAACCCATGAAACCAATAAGATTCTTGCATTGAAAGAGGTGACTATTAATTGCTACCTGCTGATTGGTTTGCTATGGGTTACTGCCCCTGTGCAGACTTGATGCCTTTTATTACATAACCCTAATAAAACTTGAATTTGCTTACTTTTTTATATTCACAGAATCACAGGCAAACATTGTGATGTTGGGTCATTCAAGGCAGCACTTATCTAAAACACTCTTTTCCCTGCTCGTTAGATTGCATGGGGAAGGGCAGTTTTGCAAAATGTGTATGAATTAGAACAAAAACACATTTATAATATTTCTCCATTTAAAATATTTTTTACAGCGCACACGAAAATGAAACTGAAATGGAAGACAGCTACACAGTTCTCCTCCTCAGTAAAGAGCCTCTTTATAGATGTGTGAACAGGAAAAACTGAAGAGGCTCTCTTTGGGGCTATATAATTCATATTAATTAAGAAAATGTGATTTGAAGTTTATTTTCAATGTAGACTCCCCTGATGTACACTGATATTAGGAAGCAAATTAAATGTGAATAATTTTATGTAAACATGATTGCATTTCTTCTTAATTGCATTAGCCATAGCAAATACCAGGGCACCACAGGATATTACATTATCTCAAAATGAAAGGGGTGGCCACAAAGAGCATCATTAAACAAAATGCAAATGCAAAATATAAAAAAAAATCCCATGGTGAAAAAGTGAAGGCACATATGCACCAACGATCAGACCCCCAGTAATATTTCTCTTAAATTTGTAGCATACCTGTTTTATGATACATATTTTAGAGATCTTACAGCTGCTCAAAATTAGGGTTCTGCAATTTGTTTTGTCAACAGCACAAATCTAGGTGGAAGTAGTGTTGGTGTATTATTAGGCAAAGGTCAGAATCCCCATAAGTGTTGTGCATATCAATGGAATAAATGCTGAATTTTAACTGTGATAACCTTTCAATATAGACAGATATTGCAGGTATCTTATATAAATAAGTGGTGAGAGCTCTACAATATTACAGTTTGGGGAAAACAATAGAGATCATTTATGAATGCATTGTGCAAATTGCAATTTTAGACACATATTTCTTTTTTTACCTATAATTTCAGTGTATTTGAAGCTACTCATATTTGCTTCATCTGCTTGATGCTTGACATAAATTGGGTGCAAGTTGCATCTATGTTCAGAATGGGGGTTGCTTCAGCCCACTAAGGGGGACTCTGGAATCACCACCATAGTCCGGATGGTGTTAGTTCCAGGATTCCTGTGTTTTATTAGGTGCAGAAGCCACTATTGACACCTTTCATCAGAAAAAGAGGGATGGCCACCTTGGCAATCACGTGGAAGAGCAGTAGCTTCAAGATCTGCTCTCCATTGCATCCATTTAGCAGTACCTACACTTGTGGGAACATTTCATAAATGGCCCCTAAGATGACCTTTTTTAAAAAGATTTTAAATTATGTTTAGTCTGCGCAAAGGCACAATGTTTTCTGCAACATAACAGCAGAAGAGTGTCTGGTTGTACTAAGACTTTCAGCAAACATACTCCCAGGAAAAGACATATAATAATAGTAATGTAAAAATAAAGAATACAAACTAAAAGAAGAAACATTTTATATAAGTCAGCACAGAAAAGTGGTTCACTGTAATAATGTGATGGGCCCATGGAATTGAAAATAACTTCTCCTAGATGAGGAACTAATTCATATAATAATCTCCTCATGTACTACAGCATATTGCTGGTATTTCTTATAGAAGTAAGCTTGAGTAGCCCGATCGTATTATCTTATTTTAGTTTTAGTCAGTGGCATTAGTGGGTAAGGTGGGTGTTTTATGAATGTGTTTAATGTCACTGTCCAATAATTCCTCTTGTTCTAAAGTTTTGGGTCAGCTATCAAAACATCATTTATATACAGTATAAACAGTGTCTTTAAACAAAAAGCACCCTGAAATAATTCATTATGCAAATGTTGTACTTTGTTTCTGGGAACTGATAAAACAAGAAGAAAAGTCCACTGTGCTTTTAATTATGAATTCCACACTGCAGTTAAATTTGGATCTGGATTCACAGTAATTAAGAAGACAAGTTCATATTCAATATAACCTTTTCCTTAATACATTCAATGAAGAATAAAGAGCCAGAGACTCTAGTGTTTAACCTCTTATTTTCTGTTAATTGTTGTGACTTTCACTGTTACACTTAGCTATGATTACGGTAAGACCTTCTATAAAAGCATTATGTAGCTTCAAATCTTGAGATGAATTACACTTTGACATTTTTTTTCCTAGGCATACATTCTATTTCAGTGCCAAAAAAAATGCATTGGCAGCACTGACATTGTAAAATTACTTTAACCTTGTAGGTTTTGTTCTTTTCCTATTGCTGATTGAATAGTGCCACCCTTAAAAAAGGAAGAAAAAATAAAAGAAAGAAACAGAAGGCATAAAGGTGAATATAAACACAGGAACTTATTTTACAGATTGTCCTGGAGACTATCCATATAGTCTTTAAGTTGTTGTGAATCTCCAAGGTTCATATCTTTGCAAACCCACTTGATATTTTCATCATTTCCAAAAATGACTGCATTGGTGTAGGGACCCCCTTCTTCGGGTAAGACAGTAGTGAAAGAGGTAAACTTTACTCGTTTCCTTTTGGTCCCCCCTGGATTTAATGGCTCAATGTGGGCATCTTTTTCATAATTGTAATCAGATGGCTGAAGAATTTGGCTATATGGGTTCTTTTGGGTACCACCATTGAGAAGAAACTTACTCTCTTCAAACTCTGGTATCCTGTCAATCATTGTAGTACATTCGTCTGCTGGAAGGGGAGTATCTGCTGGGTTCTCCAGGAGTTCTACCTCATTTCCAAGCCATACCCAGTCATGAGAGTGTGGCATATTGGCTTGATCAGCTACAGGGAACCTTTTGTTTCTATATTTCCATGCAAATGCCACACAATTAATTAAGAAGACCAAAATCGCAAGGCAAAAGACACAAAGAAGGGCATACATGCCAATTTCTAAGTCAGTCAGCCCCCTGGATGCTTGTGTGAGTTCACTCTCCCTATTGTGTTCCAAAGATACTATTCGCGTAGGGAAAATTGTATAAGTGACAGGAATAATTTGTATGTAACCATCATAATAGTTCTTGTGGAAGTCTGCAGGTGAATCAGAGGTCATATTTTTGTTATTATCTTCAACATTGCTTACAGATGATCCATGTTTGGACCGTTCATTTGCAGTTCTTTCTTGTTCTGCAACTTTTTCAGTCGTTTTACTGGAGTGTTTCTTAAAATCGTCATCTGCTGTATGTATTTCATTAATATTTGCTTTTTGATCAGAATCCTTTTGGCCAAATTTAACTTTAACACTTCCACTGCCAACAGCAAGGTTACTCTTTCGCTTTGATTTTTGGCAAATCTCACTTATTCCCAACTCTAATTTTATGAGCAGGCCCTGGCCTTCCCCTTCTGCAACCACAACTGGCCAGTTTGACAGAGGATTTTGATAGGTGGATACAACCATCTCATCCAGTGAAGACATTAGGACAGAAAAGTCTTTGCTTTCATAAATGTCCAATGGTGTTACTGAGCCATCGCTAAACAGTGTCCACACACTGAGGACAGCTTCCTGCAAAATAAATGTTAGCAATTATTACTGGAAATGGACAGCTTTACTTCTACTATTTTATCTTCTCTATGTTCATTTCATAAGACTATTATCTAGATATTTAAAGGTCTTGTCTCCAATGTAATATCTTATAAATCTTTGAGACTCAAAAAGCTAAAATGGCTCTTAATGTTAAAATACACCCACTTACCTTACATTAAATGTAATTTTCAAATGAAATTATGTGTATATTTTTGGATGCTGGCTGTGTATTTTAAAGCAATTTCTGCAAACTGCATTACAGAAAAAAACTAATAATGTATATTTGCACTGAGAACATAAAATAAGCACATCATGCATGTAGACCTAGAGGTTGTGTGATCTGCCTTTGATTCAGGAACTCATGCTAAATCCTAGGAGATACACCAAATCCACTATTTTGGGATTGATCTGAACCCCAAAACTTAATGAACCAGATCCTAATTTGCATATGCAAATCAGCACAGGAAGAGTTCATCCAGGTACTTAGATTTGCCCAAATCCAAATCCTGCTAAAATAAAGGCAGAATCCTGGCGAATCCTGAACAGAATCCTAGATTCAGTGCATCCGGACTAGATACACTGGCTGGAATTTGCATCTATGCTTCTTGTATCCCTTGACAAGTGATTTATCTTTCAGGTGACACAGCAATCTTAGTGGTTCCTTTGTTGTTAAAGTGCTTTAAGTCCCAAAGCATCAAAAATCATATATACATATATACATAGTTCTATTTTCATTTAAATAGAATGCAGGATTCCTCAAATCTGGATAGTTGTTAACAGCTTGGAACCACCAGTAATGAGGGTTTGGTGAAAGTCAATGCTTAAGAAAGCACTGAATACCAAACT
>CM044431.1:174494605-174519574 GCA_024363595.1 Xenopus borealis
GTAACACTACTACATAATAGGTTTAGCCACACATGTGGGACTGATCACATACCTCCCAACTGTCCTGTTTTCAACGGGACAGTCCCTTTATTAGCAAAACTAATAGAAAAAAACGCATTAACATGTTTCGTAATCTGCCAAATTTTGTAAAACGAACATGGCAATTAGGGGGTGTAGCCACAAAAATGGGCATGGTAAAGGAAATTGTTGTGCTATGCACATGCTTTTTTTGTCCCTCTTTTTCTTGGGAGGTATGTGATCATGTGCACACATTCTGTATAGTATGATGGAGGGGCTTCATGAATAGTCTCATAGTAAGCTGTAGTTCAACCACTACATAACAGTTTTAGCCACAGATATGGGCTGATCATATGCAGCCACTCCTGAGTACTGTGTGCAAACAAAATGGGTCATTTAGGAAGAGGCAATTTTAGGCGATCATAATTTATTCACTCTATAGAAAATACTGTTTTTCTAATGATATTATTGCATGCGATGCACCTGGATTGACACTGGGGAAGGAGCTGCGCAGTTCAGATTTGACAGTATTAATTATACAAGGTTTTCTTTTGGTACTATTGACTGTGTGGAGAAGTGGTCCGGCCAGTCTGCCCCTGACATCTGGCTTCAACCCCATGACATGTGTGTATGACGTGTGTGTAACGTTTGAGTGACGTGTGTGACACGTGCACTGTTGTGCTATCTGCACTAGTGTTGTTCTCCCTCAAACCACTCTGATCTGAAAGTGGTAAGTGCTGGGCAGGCAAGGGGGCGGCATCATTAGACCCCTGTTAGTTATAAATGAATGTAAAGCACTGTGCATCTTGGTGTGTTATATAAATTATGAACCCCTAAAATTGCCCCATATAAATGACCCCTTTTGTTTGCACACAGTACTCAGGAGTGGCTGCTCATAAGTCCTACACATTATGTTATACAGAATGTGTGTGCACATGATCACTCCCACACTGTGGCTAATATGTATGAGTGAATTTAACAACGCTCATTAAAGTCTATGGGCATCAAAATTTTTTGACATGTGGCAAATTTTTATTTGACACGCAACGCCATTCAACTCTATGGGCATCATTTCTGCGGTGAAACAAGATGAAAAATCCCCTAGTGGCTAAACCTATTATGTAGTAGTTGAACTACAGCTAACTATCAGACTACTCATAAGACCCACCCATCATACTATACAGAATGTGTGTGCACATGATCAGTCCAACAGTCCTACAGCAAAACTTATGATCGAGTAGTGTTACTATAGCTAAGCAGATTATTAAGAGAGTGCTCAAAGTTAACTGGTGCAAGATTAGAGCTAGAAGGAGACACTAGAGCCTAACATCATATT
The DNA here is from genome assembly GCA_024363595.1 of Xenopus borealis. Classification (NCBI taxonomy): domain Eukaryota; kingdom Metazoa; phylum Chordata; class Amphibia; order Anura; family Pipidae; genus Xenopus; species Xenopus borealis. The sequence goes on from CM044431.1 coordinate 174,495,960, forward strand.
CCCAATGTAGTTACTGAGTTTGTCAGACATCATTCAAGGGATATCATAAGACAATGGCAAAACAGCAGGAATGCCCTTAACCAAAATGGCCACACAAGCAGGCCAGTAAGCTTTGTTCCTTTTGGTTGAGTAAAGTAACTGACAGTATTGTTTCACAGAATGGTTATTTTATCTGTTTTGTGAAACAAAACTATTATTTTGTCGAAAGAATGAATCCTGTACTATAAAATCTTGCTTTCTGTCACAAATATCTATTTTGTCATTCAAATCTAGCTTGGCATGCACTAGTTAGTTAAACTATTATATATTCTGTCCAAGTTTTGTTTTACATAATTCATTCTGTAAGTAACTTTGTATATAAGTGCGTCTGTTACATGGAGGTTATATATTTGTGAGACAAATTGATTGTTAAAATGTACAGATAGGCGTTTGTAATATAATGACATCCTTTTGTGCACTAACAATATTTTGTTCTCATTCTTTAATAGAAATAAGTATTTTGTATTTTTTATATCTGTGTATATGGTCACAAATATTAATATACCATGAGAGACATTCATTCTCTGTATCAGGGATATTTTTGTATACAGAATTTATTTGGGACAAACGGCACCCCATAATACATGAGCCTACCCTAAAACAAATGAGGCATGCCCCTCAAAGGGTTAAAAAAGTTAAAACAAAAATCTTAAATACTTAAATACAATCCCACTTTAAAATGTGAAAAAATGCTAGTGTTTTTGGGTTTTTTTCATTTTTATGACTCTTCCGCAAATGATGTCACTGACATACAGTAAGATGGAGGAGGATGTAGTTTCATCTTATCAGTTCTCCAGGCCTAAGATAATGTAAAAATCGCACTTTAGTTAATTCGAGAATTACGATCGTTCACCTGAGCAAAAACATTTTTTTACATACACTGGCACAAATGACAGAATATCACAAAAACACAGGAAAAGTGTATTAGGTCTTTCGGCTACAGGAAACTATTTTGTGTAGATTGCGTTATTACTTGGTTTTTAGTTACTGCTCAACCAACACCAATCATTTTTTTAATACCTGTGCCATCTGGTATGTTGCTACACCTTACAATACATATTATTGTATTTAACACTAGGTGCAGGTGTTATTTTTAGGTGCGTGTACATTACACCAGCTTGTGATGATTACGCAGTAAGTTTAGACGATTGTGCATGCCCATTTTTTTAATTTAGCTAATTGGAGATGCACCGCTAGCAAAAGGACAATCCACTGAGCTAAATATGTATGGGCCATATGCAGTAGTATAATGTATTGATTACATTCATATACAGTCCTGCTAACGTTCTTTGTCTTTACCATTTTTTACCCCCACCCCATTTAAGATCTCAGCAGAAGCACCTTTCCACCACATACAGTTTGCTTGTGTAACCATCATCAACAGCATAGGGGGCTCTGTAGAATAGACCTGTGTTCCTAGATGTTCATAAGTACCCACCTATGTTCCCATAACATAACTAATTCTTATTGGTTTAACAACATACCCTATAGTTTGGTGTGGTGAACAATTCCTGTGTGTAACACTTTAAATTTTAAAACTTTTTTGTCTTTCGAAATGCTGGCTCAAAGCTATAATTTCTTGTCCATCCTACATACCAGGGCCCTGTTTTATTTTTCTACTGTATTGCCAAAAGATTAATTACTGCATGCGCTTTAAAATAATGTTATTATGTTTCTTTTTTTGCACAGCCAATTCTGAGGATATTCAAATGCTGAATTAGTTGAAAAGGCTTTCAGATGCAGATCCTCATTTATGAGGTGATGAATGACCCAATCAGAATAAAGACTTTTTTTCTTCATAAAAAGTTGCCTTTTTTGATCAAAATGAAGTACATAATTGTACAGCAAGTGGGAGAATAATTTTTAATGCTAATATCAAAAAGAGTCAACTCATGAGTTCAATCAGAATAGAAATAAATACCTGTACTGTGGTTATTCCTTGATCACGTCCAACAAGGACCTTCCCAGATTCTAATGAAGCTATTCTCGGTTCTTCCACCTTCATGAAGTCACTCACAAGGTCAGTAATATCCATCTGCCAATCAGGACCCAGCATGTAGGTCAGCTGTCCAGCCTCAGAAGATTCAGCTACAAATTGTGTAAAGACTCGTACCAATGCATGTTGGTATTGCAGAGAACATCCTCTTCCCTTCTTCTCATCATCCTCTTCATCCTCACTGTCTCTGGTTGGTCTGTGGGAAGAAATGCAAGACATGCTTTTGTAACACCACAAAGAGCAAGCTTAATATTTATAAAGTGTTTGAATGCATATGGAAACAACTTCACCTATGCTACGAAAAGTATGAATAATATACATATGATACACAATTTTGACTCTAGCAGCATAGCAGGATAGATAATAAGGATGTTATAATGTTGAACATAATTTGCACAGCAAGGACAGAAGGTATCTTGTAAATAATGAAGGACACTTCTTAAAAAGAAACTGTACATGGTAGTCAACATTACTTTTGGAATCCTCTCATTCTATTTTTTACATTTTGAAGTATCCATTGTATTTTACTATAGGAAGACCCTAAACATTGCTTGTGGAAAAATCATCTCTAATATGAAGACTCTCTGGTCCAGACATAATAAATATAAAAATGTACATACATTTTATTCTTTAGATAATGATCTTGCTCACATGGGGAAACAGAAACATCACAATGCTTCTGGTATCACATATGTACTAGTAGTGCATTTAAATGTAGATCTCTATAAAATGTATCTATGAAAAATTATAAAATGGGGTTCTTGTAATTTACCTTTTATTCATATTAACGGGGATCCTCCAACCCTTGATCTGGCTCAGCTCAGTATCTGATATTTCTATCTGCAGGGGAAGGCGTGGAGCCCAGACAGTTACCTCTAACTCAGTGGTAAAGTGCTGGTAGGTGAAATTAACAATGGTGTCGACTTTACTCTTCATTTCTTTGCCATTGACAAAGATTGAATCACATCTGTCAGAAACCTGAAAAAAAGAGTAGCAGCTCAGTGGGTAACATAGATGAAGGAAATATGTGCTTTAAACCAGAGAAAGATTTTATATTCCCCCCAAATTAAATATGATTCTACATCATCATGATAATTATCATAGAAGCTGAAGTTCAGCTAAAGAGACTTTAATTGCTCTGTACAGTGCTTTTAAAACAAAGGGCACAACATTATACCACAAGAAAATGTTCCAAATGTAAAATGTTCAGTTATAATGAAACCTCCATTCACAGACCTATGCAGCAATAGTTTACATTATTCATTCTGTTTTTCTGAAATGTCCCAATAAAATATTTGCCACAATATAGCTAGCTATTTCTTCTCACTGTATTGTATAACACATGCTGAAAACAACCTAAGGATTTCAGAAGTCAGGCTTATTTTTATTATAGAATACCCATGTTACATCACTATGACAACTGCCACATCAGGTACAAATATGGGGGCAAATTCACTAAAGAGTGCAACTTCGACAGTGTCTGCTTTGCAGCCATCGCAACACTTCGCCAGGCTCAGAAAATTCACTCATACAACACTAATTCATTAGAGTGCAAAGTTACAAGTCTGGGAAACCTTAATAAAATAAAATACAGTTGTTATATTGCCCTACACACGTGCCCACTGTATAGTTTATGTCCCATATATAAGGAAATGTAGGGGGGAAAGCCGGGTACCCCAAAGACATTTTACTATCTTTTTCAGCCTATCACCATGTAAAAATGAAAAAATATTAGCATGAAATGTAGGGGGGAAGCCGGGTACCCCAAAGAAATTTTACGATCATTTGCAGACTATCACCATGTAAAAATGAAAAAACATTAGCATTTTTTGGGGACTTTTTTTAGCATTTTCAACTAAATTTTTTTGAAATCCTATTGCGTTTCACCTGGTCTGAGGTAGTGAAGGCAAGTCTAGTACGAGAGGTAACCTTCAGTAAAATTTGCATCTTAGTGAATTGGAGTAGTAACACTTTTTCGCCAGAATAAAAATTCGCCTGCCATTAGAGTGCGAAGGAACACTACTGTACCCCTTCACTAGCAAAGTGGAGCCTCTGCTCATTAGTAAATCAGTGAAGTAACGAAATGATGTCAAGCTGGCAAATTTTCGCTAGCGTTAGTCACTTCACCATTTAGTGAAACTGCCCCATGGCCTTTATGTCAAACAAACCATAAATACTAATTAATATACAATGCCAATTAGAAGAGGGTGCAGCTGTTACTCTCCCCATTGTTATTGTATGGAGAGGGTACTTTTATCTCTAGTGCTTTTATTGAGACTCCTTGGTTAAGCTCAAGTTTGTTTCATTTAGCTGAGAAAAGAATCAGATCAAACCAACACTAGACAAGGAAAGACAGCGTGACATTGACTTGCTCTTGTATTGTAACACCCATGGAGGGACCGATCAAATGTACATTAAAGATACTTTTCAAGATCATGTTTTACATTTGATGATATAAATAATGAATCAATTATTTTCGTGTAAGTCAGCTTATACAATGGCCATTCTGTAAATTCCATTTATTTCTCAAAATGTAAAAAGGTGTTCTCGTTGGGAAGCTTGCTGGAACAAAAAACGGACTAGAAAAAGAAATAATCTCAATGGTACTTGTGCTCTTTTATGATAGGAGAAAGCACACACAGTACAAAGTGATCTTGTGGGCAGGAGATAAAATCTTTCTTCTGATTTCAAATGAAACTGTCCATTACTAACAAAAGGCAACATTTTTACTCATTACCAGTACCAAGGTAAAGAGTAGCTCCAGGCATATTAGTGGAACATAAGATATAATACAGAACACGGAAGTAGCGTGTAGGTATTTATGGTTTCAAAAGGCATCTGTTGAATTTTCTATTCCCAGAAGGTCAAGCAATTTTTCTACCTCTCTGTAATTTTCCTACATGCTTTAAAAATGGAGAACCATGTGCCAATGCTATGTTTTTTCTTAAAGGATCTGAAGGAGCACAGGAGAGGTTTCTGAAAATACAAAAACTCTGGCTTGGATGCTCTAAAATAAGCCTGAGAAAAATAAAGGTGCTCAAACAAAGAACATGTCCTAGATCTACAGTACCTTAAAAAAAATCTTCATAAAAAAAGGGAAAGTATAGTAGAAATTTAAAACATCCATGAAAATAGAAACATTTTAATATTTGTGGTGTTTGTGCAAAGTGCCTGTAGGTGTCACTGTGCACAAGAGTATACTGTGCATACACTGTACTTTCTATACTGCTTAAAAGGGTTAGAGTTCAACATACTGTTGATATGTAATGTTTGCATAAACCTGCTAATAAAGCACAGTTATAATCTGTTCATCCTCGGCCACCAAAACATAACAAATTGGCGATTCTACCTCTGCAGCAGCCTGCAGATTTTCGTCCAAACCCTGGTGAGCCTATCACATACCTCCTAACTGTTCCGTTTTTAGAGGGACAGTCCCTCTTTTGACAGCTCAGTCTGCAGTCCCTCATTGTACTGGAAAGTCATGTTTTTCTATGCACTTTAAAGCCTGAAAAACGTAATTAAACTTAATTCGCTTTGGCAGAGAGCCCAGAAATGCCAAGAGGTTCACATAAGATACTTTCTAACAATGCTGAGATAAGCAAATAAGTAATTGTAACAAGATAAGATACTGTAACAGGTCCCTTGGGAAAAGTTAGACTCACAGCTTAAAGGGCAATTCACCTTCATTTACAAAGCTGTAATAAATGTAAAAAAAATCACAGAAATATGTTCAAACTTTCATAACCTGCATAATTTTGTAAAATTAACATGGTAATTAGGGGGTGTGGTGACAAAAAAGTGATGGTCAAAAAAAATTTGCAGCAGCAACTTCTATGTCCCTCTTTTTATTTCCGAAATGCTGGGAGGTATGCTATCATACCTTTTACTTCTTGGATCCGCATGTTTGAAAATTACATTATTGCTGCTGACCAAGGGGATATTTCTGCTGCTAGAAAGCGTGCTTTACTTATTCACTGCTTGGAAGCAGAGGGACAGCATATATTCTATACATTACCATTACCTGATGTGACTTATGAAACTGCTCTTACTGCTATAAAGAACTTTTTTGTGCCAAGAGTAAATGTGGATGTTGAAAGATATAAAGACCACCAATGTGGACAATGTAATTTTAAATCCACAGAACAATTTGTAGCAGCTTTGAGAGAGTTGGTTGTCATCTGTGAGTTTGGGAATCTAACAGATGAAATGTTAAGAGACCAAATTGGCAGATGCCAAAACTCTCAGGGAACTGCTGAGAACGTGCAGCCTGTGAATCCAGCACTGGGGCCTAATGCAAAGTCACAGGCACAATACGATGCTAAGGAAAATGATTCACCTATAAGACAAAATTGTGCAGCAAATACAAATAAAAAATACTGTTTTCACTGTGGTTCAACACAACACACTGCAAATTATGCTACATGTCCTGCAAAAGCTTTACAGTGCCACAGATGCAAAAAAGTAGGACATTTTCTAGGATCTGTCATAGTTCTGCTTAACGTGTTCATAAAGTCACTGCTTCAAATGTTATGGTATTAAGTGTGGAAAACAGCTGATACAAGTTTATATTCACTGTCAATGCCAATACTGCTTCTGCTGACTAGGGACACTCCATTAATCTGAGGCTTGATGCAGGTTCAGCTGTTTCTATACTACCAAAGGATATTTTCTTGAAATACTTTGCAAAAGATCCGCTTGTTGCACCTGCCTTGAGGCTGGTCAGTCACTTAAAGGATCTAATCTCTGTGCTTGGTTGCTTGAATCAAATACTGCAAAATGGGACTTTTACATTGTGAATAAGGGTACTGCTATACTTAGAGTGGATCTCTTTGCTGCATTAAAGCTACAATTAGTTCATGGTCTCATTACTACAGCACCAGTGCCTACCACACAGTCAGTGTCTAAAGTTTCACCACAAAGAAACACTTCATTGGGTTGTTTAAAGAAATTTGTACACAAAGTTAACCTGAGACCAGATGTAAAACCAGTACGTCAGAAATTGAGGTGATTGCCCTGCACTATAAGGGAGACTATTTCACAGGAACTAAAGAAATTGGTAGAGCAAGATGTGATTGAAAAATCAGAATCCTCCAAATGGGTGCACTTCTCTGTGACAGAAAGTGTGATGCAAGAGAAGTGCACTTTCAGTCTGGATCTTTAGTCAGAATTAAGAAACCAGGACTGCTGAAACAAGGACAATCTAAATTTACTACACCATTTAAAGTGAGACGCCAGCGAGGATACACATATGAACTATCTGATGGATGCATATGGAATGCAAGTCGTTGGGTCCTGCTAGATATTACTTTGGAGAAGCTCCATTTGATGGAGGACATTTCTCTACTCAGGCGCATTTCAGGGGCTGCTGCTGCCTGGCCTTAGGTAGCATCCCTGATGTCGCCCCCGCCACCCCCTCTCCGTGCTTCTAATTTGTAGCGTAGGATCAGGTCGAGGGTGGGCTGCAGTGCACTAGAATAGCAGAATTTCCGTTTTAAAAATGTAAATTCGGTTCTTAAAGTTACCAGAGATGGTGAAAAGTGAACCTATGAGGTGTACTGAGAGAATCAGAAAAATACCTGCATGGACCAAGAAATATTTGTCAAGAATGCATAATATTGCTTTAAGATGCCTACTGTTTTATGTTTTTTGTTTATTACATTTACCCAAATATTTGTCAAGAATGCATAATATTGCTTTAAGATGCATACTGTTTTATGGTTTTTGTTTATTACATTTATCCAAATGCTTTCCTACTGGCACCTTGCACAAACACAGCATATAAGGGGGAATATGTTGTGTTTGTGCAAGGTGCCTGTAGGTGTCACTGTGCACAAGAGTATACTGTGCATACACTGTACTTTCTATACTACTTAAAAGGGTTAGAGTTCAAATTACTGTTTATGTGTAATGGCTTCATGAACCTGCTAATAAAGCACTGTTATACTCTGCTTATCTTTAGCTACCAAAACATAACAATATTACTATAAAGAAAATAAGGTGCGAACACAACTTTCTGGCAAAAATGTTGCACTTCGCTTAATTTACATAGTAAAGGATGTGACCTTCCATCTGTATGAGCCTAAGGGCAAGGCCAGACAGGGAGATTTGGGGGAGATCTGTCGCCTGGCGACTTCTCGCCACGACGAATTTCCCCCGAATCTCCCGGAATAGCTAACTAGCGCTGCTCACCCGCTCTGCGTAAAGCCTGCGCTTGTTCACATGCAGCGGCTCGATTTTAAAAGTCGCTCAACATTGCCTGGCGAGGCAACTTTGAGCGACTTTTAAAATCGCGCCGCTGCGTGTGAACAAGCGCAGGCGACTTTACGCAGAGCGGGTGAGCAGCGCTAGTTAGCTATTCGGGGAGATTCGTCGCGGCGAGAAGTCACCAGGCGACAGATCTCCCCTGAATCTCCCCGTCTGGCCTTGCCCTAACACTGAAAAAAGCCCACAATTGTTTGTAGTTTGTTCTCTTGTTTGTTTACCTTTAATAACAGCTGCTGAGATAGAGCTTATGGACTCACTGACTTGCAGAGAAGAGCACAGTTCTCTCTACCCTTTACCCAAATATCTTCGGTATCTGCATACTGAAGCGTCTGAGCCAGTGAAAAATTGTGGGTCATAGAAACAAGTTTATGAGTGAATGGACTCCCAATACTTCCTCCCCTTGGCCATTTGGCAGAGATCATTTGGGTATCAGAAAACTATGTACTAGCTAATAATGTTGAGCATAGAAAGTTGCATTGAGCAAGTAAAGAACAAACAATGAGTTTTAGGAGTAGAAGAAAGTAAAGCTGGAGTCAGTAAGTCTGACCTAAAGTTCTTAGGAGAGGTACTTCCTTTCAATCCCTGTGAGATATGTGATGTCAATGACTGCTGGCTCATTCCACATGCCAGCAACATAGGAAGATTGCCTGCGGCAGCACTCGGTACCAGGTTTATTCTTCATTTTCTACAAGGGAGCTCACATGACAACAGGCAACAGGCTGCTCGCTGGAGACAGAAGAGGCGGGCTGGCGGACTGCCTGACGCAGCGCTCAGTACAGGGTTTATTCTTAATTTCCTACAAGGGAGCGCACATGACAACAGGCAATAGGCTGCTCGCTGGAGACAGAAGAGGCGGGCTGGCGGACTGCCTGCCGCAGCGCTCAGTACCGGGTTAATGCTTAATTTTCTACAAGGGAGCGCACATGACTGCCGCTGGCCAATACACTGGACTTGGCTGCAACAGGACATGTCCGAATAGGGAGCCGATGGGGAAATGGCAGCGTGGGAGGAAGAGAGGTGTTCCCTGCAACAGTCAACACAAGATCTAGAGAGTTGCTTGTGCTGCACTGCAAAGGCAATAACTTAGTGGCGACTAATGCAGTCTGAACCGTGTATCTCATAGAAGCAGCGAAAACAGACAAGGAAAAGCCTCAGCTGATCGGGACCCTTCCATAGTGCCCTAGGCTCAAAGTCCCCAGGTCCCTCTGGCTAAACCCACCTTGCCAGTCATGTGCGCTCCCTTGTAGGAAATGAAAAATAAACCCGGTACTGAGCGCTGTGGCAGGCAGTCCACCAGCCCGCCTCTTCTGTCTCCAGCGAGCAGCCTGTTGCCTGTTGTCATGTGCGCTCCCTTGTAGGAAATGAAGAATAAACCCTGTACTGAGCGCTGCCGCAGGAAATCTTCCTCTCCGCTAAAGCAAGGGAATCGCCAGCACTTGGGCATATTCAAAGAAGTTACTTCCCCGGCAGAAGAGCGAAGTGAGGGGACGATGAAGAGAAGGAGATCTACGTGCTGTCAGTGAATATCCAGGGAAGAGAAATCAAGCCCAGAATGGATGATCGCCATGTCGCCTTTTCTGAACAGGACAGGAAGTGGAGTTTCTGTAAGTTATTTCTTAATAAAGGCTTTTCTATTTGAAATTTTAATTTGTCTTGGTGTTTTTATTTAGTTGTTTTCTAACTAATTTTTTTGTAAAAATTTTTGATGTTACTGTTCCTTTAAGGGCAAGAGACACAGAGGCACATTTATTAAAGGTAGAATTTCAAATTCATGTGAGTTTTTTAAAACTCACATGAATGGTTGAATTTGAGTTATTAAAGGATAAGTGTATGATAAATCTTGAAATTAAAATTAAAATCAAGTTTGGATTATTCACAATTCGAATTTTAGAGTTTTGACCATAAAAAATATTTAAAAAGTTGAATTCGAACTTCCTGTTCGACCCTTAATAAATCTACCCAGTAATCTTTACATAGAAACATAAATAAAGGAGGAATGTAAACACTCTTTGCACATAAAATATTTTGTGGTTGATTTGGGAATTTGTGGGTGCTAGATCCCTATTAAAATAAAGTATTCAGCTGTCAGCTCAAAACAGAAAAACCGTTTGGTTTTTATGCAGCTTGAATACAGCTTACATTTTTTGGCAGTCATTAACAATTCATTTAGTGCCTCCCAAATTAATCTCCTACTCTATTTAATCCCTACAAGATAGCAAAAAGATAATAAAACAAACACAGTTTCTGAGATACTTTACCATTCTTGTCATTTCATCTCATAATCTGTCATATAAATGTCTCATGACATTTTTAAGCACATTAATCATGGCAATTCAGAGACAGTGTGGCTGAAATTTTAAATCAAGGAGGTGATGTCTAGGGATCTTTGTCAAAATTAATATTAGACATGTATAATTAAGTGAAGAACGTGATGATAAATCATTGGTGTGTATGACAGAAATGGAGAAAATATTGCAATGTATTGCAACTTCCTCTGTAATAAATACTTAAAATACAGAGAAGAGAATTTTAGAAGATAAAATACCCAATTTAAGACATAATTCAGTCATTTATATTGATTGTATTTGCTCTCATTTGAGCATTTGGATAATAACTTTAAGAGAAAATCTTGGCAAACAAATATGAAAGCAGACTCATGATCGTAAAATGTCAAATATATGAATGTATATGTAGTTATATTTCTTTGAACACATTAATAAGCAACTAAAAAATGCAAAGTGCTTAAGTGCAAAGGGATCATTTTGAAAAATAGGGTTGAAGGGAAGTGTTTTTATTGCATGTCAAAGCTAGCCAACAACCAGATACACTTGCTGAACCATTTGGGATGATTTGCCTGAATGTGCACTAAGAGGTCCACTCCTCCGCCTTTGTAAATGACACCTTTTGATTTCCTGATGTTACTGGCATTTTAGTAGACAAAGCATATATTCTTTACAAAACATATATTATTGTCTTCAATTGGAACATATTCCATATAATTAATTCCAGCAAGAAAATCTATATTTTCCACCTGAAGGGAGGAGTGAGCATTCAAAAAAACATAGTACATGACATTGTTTGCACTTTACAGTTTATAATAAATGGATATATTGGATTGGGTGTAATTCCCCATTGAAAAAAATTGGTGTGCATGCATCTACAATATTGCTTTGTAATATAAAACATTTTTTTCCATAGAAAACAATTAATATTTTCCTTAATTACTTTCCTTATTTTCCCTTAATTGAAACCTATTCCATATTATTCCAATAAATTGTATTACACTGATCAACAGGGGTAAAACAAATTACCATTTAAAAAAATTATAACATTTTAAAAAATAAATAAGAATGCAGAAACAAAAGCATATGGTGCCTTGCTTTCAAGACACATTTTGAATTCAAGAAGTAACCATACTGCAGAGTAAGATCTGCAAGTGTAAAAGATTTGAAGGCTTAGCTAATAGTTGAAAGGAATAGAAGCATTTCAGAATTTGATGGAAAAAGTCTTGTAGTAGTGATGGTTAAAAGTAGGTGATGCATTTAGGTACAAAAAACATATGTTGCTGGGGGGTTTGTTGATAAGGATACAGATGTAGTAATGCTGTAAGTTAAGAACAGAAGTGTAAGGGAAACTAGTGGCAAAACCACGTGAAAATGTGGTATAAAAAAGAGTCAAATAATGTGGATGTGAGAATGACATTTTTAAAATGTTTTAAAATGAAAGTGTACAAGAATGACTAACATAAGCTAGTTATCATTTTTTATGTAAATGGCAAAAGATACATTGGAATTAAGTCATCATTCTTATAGAAAGTAGGGGCTCCATGACTAATCAAAGAGCTGTGTTATATTAGTAGTAGCATAGGGGAGATATGAAATGATAAAAGGGATACTACAGGAACATTAGGACAGGCAATATTATGGGATTGAGTGGTGGAGTGTAAGAATATGCTTTTTAGCTGCAGGCAGCATGTCATCTTTTCACACAATCTACAGCCCAGTACTCATCTAGAAGAACCTTCACTGCAGATGAAACTTTCATCAAATCAAGTGATTGTTAAAAGAATAAGGTATATATGGTGATTGGAACATTTTGACAGGTTGGTCTACTTAGTAAAATCTAAGTAGATTTCAAATATTTTCCTAAAATGCAGGTGAGCATACCATCCTGTTTACATACTGTTAACTTTTTTATTTATACAAATGTGAAACAAGCACCCGCTGGCTAAAAATGTTTTAAGCATTTAAAACTTGCCAGTCTCTCATTGCCATTACATTACTTGGCAGCATGTTAAATCCAGTGTGCACAGAAGTAGAGGTTAGGCCAATTCCCTGTGTGCATATGTTTTTTTTCATTTTCATGAGATGGTGACATATAATAAGAACTTGGATGTCTAGTTTCTAGAATGAGTCAAATTTTAATATGTTTATACAAAATGTCGGAGATGTGCATGCTTTAAAAATAGTTGTACACTGACAGTTAATATTCATATTCATACTTCATTCTCTTTTCTTTTACCTTCCAGAAGGTATTCCTAAAGGAAATTTTGTAGAAAAAATGGATAGAAACATGGATATTTGAGATGCAAATCGTGTGAACAGGCAATTCTCCATGAAGGAAATATTTGTACCTCATATTTTCCAAATAGAAAATCTACAAAGAGGGTCATAATAAAAGAACTTCCGAATTACTGCAATGTATTTTTCCTGAGGTTATATGAGACACACAAAGGAAAAAGCAGTCTTCAAAATAAATGATATGCTGTGAAAAGGTAACAGGCCAACTTTTTTTTTCAAGTGAGAATTTGTATTGAAGTTGTTGCATTTGATGGGAGATACAAGCAATGCTTTGTTTTCCCAGGATGTTCTGATATTAATCTGTCAGTGATACTGTACATGAAAAGTGTTCACAGTGTGATGTCTGAGATCAGTCCTCTGGGTCTAACAATAGATTTTTCAGAATTACTTCCCTCAATTCTTAATTTGCTTGGCACAAATCAGACCTGGCTTGGTTTAGGATGTGCTAAATAAAGAATGTTGGCTTTTTGGTAAATTGTGACCACCAAATGATATTATTTTAAGTGGGAAGTAGAATGTTTACAGAATCGCTTGCAAAGATAGCAACCTTTTCTATTTCAGTGATATTACAGGGAGCAGCATTGAATTAATATATATTTGTATTTAGCTACATTGTCAGGTAAATTGCATAACTGCAATTTGTAATTAGGTTTCAACTATTTTACAATCCATCACTACAAATAAACACGATTCTTTATGACTAGTGATTAATTCTGTCCTGTTTTGCTTCACTGAGAAATTAGTGAAACTCGTGTGCTAAATGGCAAAAAAATGTGTGAAGCGCATTGGTCAATGGGCGTCAAAATCGTTTTGACATGTGACAATTTTGACACGAGCGATAATTTTCTACACAACTATATTGCCCAAATACGTTAAAGTCAATGGGGGTCCGAATAATTTTGACACGTACCAATTTTTACACACGCAACAATTTTTACACATGGAACTCTTTTGTCCAAATGCATTGAAGTCAATGGCGGTGCGGCAATTTTTTTGTTGCATCAAATTTTCCCACTGTGAATTTTCACTGCAGTTTTTCAAAAACATTTGTGAAATCCAGAAATTTTCTGCAAATCCATGTCTGGTGATTAAATTTGCCCATCACTATTTATTACTGTTTAAGCTTATTATAATGTACAAGTATGTGACCTGTTATCCAGAACGCTTGGGACCTGAGGTTTTATGGATAACAACATAGCTGTTTGAAGCTGAATACAAGGGAAGATGCCCGTAAGTGGACCAAAATCGGCCAGCTTTATCTGTCCACATGTACCAGTTTTAGACTTAAGCACATAAAATGGTTGGAATGGTTTGTTAATTAGAAAGTGGATACCTTACATAAAACATGAAACAGATGCGATGAGTCTGAAAGCATAATGTGTGTACATCTGCCATGGGAAAATAAATCATCTTTCTATGGAACCTGCTATAAACAGATTGCCTAGTACTAACCACACACCCACATGTCTGAGATTCACAGCTTTGATCAAGAGAGAAATAAACATATAACACCTCAGAGAGTTGCATTTACAGTAGGAAGATTAATGTATAAATATGGATGTTTATATTTTTATAGAACTGGTGTTTTACGCAATTGTTATTTATGTTTTATAGCAAATAGCCTCTTGTATTAAAGCTTAGCAACAAAAGGTGGGCTGTAGGTATCCCTGATACCAAAATACCATTCAATGGTTCCCATATCCACCTGTCTTCTTTATGCATCCTTTACGAAAAAGGGTTGAAGAGTTGGTTCATTGCATGTACTATTGAAAAGAAGCAACGGCACTTACTGGGTCTTTGCCTCATGTATCTCATACTGTATCTAAGAATTAAATGGTGGCTCTAAGAAGAATTTATTTGCTCATAATGATTTTATGAGTACTTTTTCTCTGTAATGCTGTCCTGGTTCCAAACATGGAGATCTCTGCTGCTGTGTAATGATTTCTGTTTTTTTCAATTACATGTTTAAAGAAACATAATGCGCATCATTACTCCTTAATGTTGCTAGCATTTACCAAAGTAAAATCTTATTTAGAATTCAAAGCCTCCCCTTAAATCAAAGCTTGCCCTATAAAACCAAAAGGCATTTGTCGTGAAACTTAATAAAATAATTGCAATCACTTCCCCATGATAAAGCATTTGTTCCAGGAAATACTTGAGTTATTACAATTTAAATATACTAATCCCTTATTCTCATCTCAAGATGTATTTTTTATCCTTTTATCCAAATACAACCAGCAGCATACAAAACCCACTGCCCCATTTATTATGGACATTAACTTCTATTCTTTCCCATAATCTATGTACTTTCCACATAGGAGGCTGTGAGTGCTTTTTAGGGATAATTTCTGGACCAAGGTTTAAACTCAGCACTATCACTCCAAAGGGTACAATATGTTTTGTGCGCATATTTTTAAGTAGTGATGAGCTGCCCCTTTTTGCTTGGCCAAAAAATAGCAAAACTGTAAAAATTCAAAACTCATTAAGGTCAATGGGCATTTTTTAGGATTAACTTTTTTCCTTGCGACATTTTGAGAGCACAATACATTTACAGTCTATGGGCATTTCTCTTTTTGCAGCAAAAAATTTAGCTCATAACTAATTTTAAGTATTTTCTAAGCAACACCACCACAAAGTGCTGCTTAGAAAAGTTCTATGGGCACATGGCCTACTACAAATAAGAGAACTATATTTTATAATTTTTCAAAGAATGTCAGTTGAGTATTCCTTAGACAGGTGGATTGAATGCTAATCAACATAAATATACAGTACACACATATATATATATATATATATATATATTTATGTTGATATATACATATATACAAAACTACGAAAGAACAGAAATCTTTATTATCTGAAACTTTTGCAGTTAGTTTCTGGCAGCAAGTTTGAATGAAGGAGGCAACCTGGCTAGTGTAATTTGTTTTACTACTTAATCGGATACAACAACTTTAAAAATTGCTGCTCACTGGTACTCTGGCTACATTAAAGAAGTATCTGAAGCCACGCCAATTAATCCCTCTCCAAATAAAATACAACTCCAAATAAAATACAACACAAAATGCAATTAAAGCATGTTTCTCCTGTGCTTACAGAGTGATTCTGGATATTGCTGTATCTTGACCAACTGATCTGATGAGCCACACTAGTGGAGAATTTGTAAAGGCAATTAACATTAAGCAGTTGTACAATTAGGCACAATTAGGAACAATAATGGTGTTTCAATAAAGCTCACTTTGGAGCTCTTAAAGCAGGTGATGACATTCTATTAATTTAGATGACTTAATTAACTTACCTAGAAATAATTTTATCTATGTAACAAGCTATTGCTTGCCAAGTTTTTATGTGAACTAGGGAAGCATGAATTTAATACTGATATACACTGCCCATTGCTTTAACTGTCTGTCTAATGTGCTCTAAGAATAGCTATACACAATACATTATCTTCCTTTACACTCTGAGTGCTCCCCACATGAGAATGCCACTCAATAATCACTTCTAGATTAACTATCCATCAGATCAGTAAGGGAACTAGGTGGGGGTGGGCCCTGGTGTGGGCTGTGCAGCCAGGCCCCCCATCCACCCTCGTCCGTGACAAATTTCTGAGCCGCTGCAGCCGACTAAAGCCGGCTCCAGTGGGTCCTGTGGGGGTGCAGACCCTGGCCCAGTTGCACCCCCTGCTCCCTTGGTAGTTACGCCCCCGCATCAGATAATATTATTTATGTTTTGGTTTCCGTAGCAAAGAAGGCTCATTTAGTTTCCTGTGACTAAGCTATTACAACAAGCTCAATTATACAGAAATATTTGTTTTCCTTATTCAAACTCTTGCCAAATATTTTTAGATCAATATTGGAGCAAAAAGTACCAAATATATATAAATAATAATATATAAATGTACAAAGTCAAATTCCAACACACTGAGTTTAGCTATCCATAGTTATATACAATATATATATATATATTTATATATATATATATATATATATATATATATATATATATATATATATATATATATAAATCTTAAGCTAAGTATAGCAAAGTGTCCATGATGTTGGAATTGTTTTCTACATTGAAATTTTGGTCTATGGTGTTTGCAAACGGCACCGTCTGAACAACATGTACTGTAAGATTTCATTAATGAGATGCTGTCATCAAAACAAAAATAAAATTTATGCCAGAGAACAACTTGTAATATTGTGTAAAATAAAATGTGTAGTGATGGAAAAAATTATTTACTTTACTCCAGGAAAATGTAAATTTTTGTGCTATGCAAAATACAAAGTATTTCACAGCCAACCGAGTTCATTTAGTTCCTTGTTGGCAAAATGGAACAGCAATCCTGTAAACAGACATTGTACACACACACACACACACATAAACACACACACACAAATATATATATATAGCCAGAATCAATGCAAGTGCTTTATATGTCTTATCTAATACAGACAGTGAAGGTTAATATACATTTGAAAACACTGCTGTTACATAAATATGTGACATCTGTACCACTATGTAACATTTATTAACAATGTAAATTTAAGAGACAAGAAAATCCAGAGTTTTTTCAAAGAGACAGTGCTCATTTTAGGAAAAAATAGCTGTGAAAAAACTTAAAATATTACCTTTCCCAAGCTTCTCTAGTGCTGTCAAACACGTGCAGTAGAGTAAGGTTGGAAAATGTAACTTGATTGTTTATGCGCAGACTCAAACCCAAGCAAGCAATGCAGGTACTATGAGACCTTTTCTCCAGAATGCTCGGGATCTTGGGTTTTCCAGATAAGGGGTCTTTCCATAATTTAGATCTCCATAACTTGAATCTACTAAAAAATAATTGAAACAATATGAGGGTGAAAATTTAGAGTTATGTGAGCTTTTTTAAACCTTGAATGAACTTGAATGAACTCACAACTCGAATGGTTTCTAATTTCAGAAAAAACTTGAATGGAAAAAAATTGAATCAGCAAGTTTTTTCTTGCAAAATCCCAGAAAAAAACTGGAATATCATCTTCAAATGGTTCAAGGGACCTCTTTCATTGACTCATACATGACCTCAATAAGTTTTAGATGATATATTTTCGGATTCAATGCATTTCCATGGTCAGGGTATAATAAATCTAGAAAAAAATCTAATTAAAATAAACCTTCCAAAAAACAAGTTTTTTTTTAACCACAAAAATATCCTTGAAAACTCAAATTTTTTGTGGAAAACACAACTCGACGTTTGATAAATAGACCCCTATATAAACCTAATAGGATTGTTTTGCTACCAATAAGGATTAAGTATATCTTAGGATCAAATACAAGGTAATGCTTTATTATTAAAGCGAAAAAGTAAAAATTGGAATCATTTGATTCACGTGATTTGGAGCTTTCTATCAACAAGGGTGCACCTACCATGCCTGTTCTTGGTTTTATAGTGTGTATAAATTACAAATTTGGTGCCAAAACGGGCGCAGTGACGTCACCACGCTGGCGCCGCTACCCACGTGAGCGCCGACATTTTGGGAGCAACGCCGGAGCGGGTACACGCGCTGCCCCGAGCTCCTAGTAAGTCTCTGGCCAGCGTTCGTGACAAGATCTAATCATGTTACCCCTCCAAATTGTGTCCGTAAGTTACCCTCCCTTAGACTGTAAGCCCCAAGGGGTAGGGTCCTCAATCATCTTGTCTCCTCAACACTGTGTAATTATACTTTATATTAAACTGTATTTATAATAATGCACTTATTGTTACTTATTAATGCAGTGATCCCTTGTTTGTTATACTAAATTATTGTTGCTGTACAGAGCTTTGCCCTCAAGGAGCGCTATACAAATAAAAATATACATACATACATACATGTTACTGTATATGTATCCAATTCTGCTTTTCCTATTTGAAAACCTGACTATGAATCTGAGTGCTATGAACTGTAGGACTGATGGAATACTTAATAGTGTGACTTTCTATTTCTGTGAAGTATTTCATGATATTAAAAGCACCTGAAACATTGACTTGTCCTATTTATTTTATTGATCCATTTTATTGAAACTTTTAGAAGGTCCTGCTTTGGGAACAAATATAATTGGAACTCTCATTGTGCTTTTCAAAACTCCTCTAAAGTAATAATAAAACAATAAAGACAATGGCGACATTTACAGATAGATTTCAGAAGCTTAAAAGATTTGTAAGATACACTATGTTAATTAAAGATGATACACTTTAAAAAAGTTGTTTATGACTTTTTTTACAATGGACAATACTGCAGTTTGCAGTAAATTAGCTAACACACTGCTCAGTTAAAGGGGATGTTCATCCATTTATTCGCCTACGACAAATTTGCAGCGAATTCCTGCGATTTGCCGCAGACGAATACATTCGTGAAACATCTCGTTTTGACGCCCGCAATGGGCGATAGGCGATGGGGTTTCACAAATTTCTCTTCAAATTCGAAAAAAATTTGGCAAAGCGAAACACCACAGATTCACCCATCACTAGTTTACAATATTGTTATAACACAAATAAATAACAATTAGCCACAGACCATAAAGTAAGATAAACAACCTGTATTGATGTCGCTTTACATCCTTTAGCATGGTAAGCTCCAAACATCCTGTACTGAGCCTGATTATTAACCTTGATAGCCCACTCCCAAGGAAGCTCCACCTGTGTCTGCACTGCAACTAAAGTTGACCATAGAGACACCGATAATATTGTATGAAAAAAATGTTTTCAACCAATATTGGCAGACTTGGATATCAGTTGGCTTGAAGATTAGGCCAGCTGGAAAATTTTTGATTTGGTGTCTTTGAAGGCACCTGAACATCAGCCACTATTAGTGCTGAATCATCAGATACAGGTAGAACGCTATTGTTTCTTCATGTATATCTTCTATCTGTATATCTGACGATTCAGCTCTACAGGTATGTATTGAAACAAAGAATGTTTCTTGGAAAGATCTTTTCCAGGTAAGATTGTAATTGTAATGTTTATGGCAACCTTAACTCTTCATCCCCTTTTACTTGCCAACAAAACACCAAATGGGCAGGATGGAAGCTGTTTCATTCCTAGCCACTTCTTGTAAAGGTCATGGTAACCCCAAGCCCCTTCCCTTTTATAGGCTCTTACACCCCACCTCTGCCATTCTTTATAAACTAGATTTCCCTTCCTGCCACCACCCCATAACAGGATAATCAGGTCCTGCTCATCCCCTGGTTATAGCCCCTTCCGTTCCACTGGCTTCTCCCCAACTCGCTCATTTGGAGCCCCTACCCATTGTTTGCATATTGTTAATAATTGAAGTTTGTGCTTACCATAAGTGCAGATGAAGGGATATAGTATAGCCATTTCTGTAAAATACTGCAAAGTTCTATGACAGTGATCCCCAACCAGTAGCTCGCGAGCAACATGTTGCTCTCCAACCCCTTGGATGTTGCTCCCAGTGGCCACAAAGCAGGTGCTTATTTTTTAATTAATGGCTTAGAGGCAAGTTTTGGTTGCATAAAAAACAGATGTCCTGCCAAGCATTCTCTCCTGTAGGCTGCCAGTCCATATAGGGGCTACCAAAAAGCCAACCAGAGCTCTAATTTGACATCCCCATGGACTCTTTTTTTTTTAAATTTAAATGTGGCTCACGAGCAAAAAAGGTTGGGGATCCCTGTTCTATGATATATAGTTCACTAATGCAGCAGAGATCCAACTGGCTGCAATGTCCAGTTTGTTCCCTTCATCTTGTCTCTGTGACACTTGGCTTTTAGTCTTTAATGCAACTATTTTTTTATTTATTTGTATTAATTATTACAACAACCCCTGTTTGTTCTATTCATTCATTGTTCTGCTATACAGTGCTGCATATATAAGTAGCACTATAGAAACAAAAATATCTATATATACAGTTTTAGGAATTTTTTGTTACAAAGCATAACATTACTCAAGTGATACAGTTCAAATTTAGAGACCATGTAATATGACTAATATAAGTAATTCTAAAACAACTGGACTTGCTGAGTAATTACTTATATTAGATATACCATGACCTGGATGAATGAAAATCTTCATAGTCAAGAAAAGTCAAAAGGTCAGGCGCAACAAATTTGTGTTTTTTGCCCATACTGCACTTGCCATTCCCAAGTTGGAGTACAAAGAGTTACCCTTTGTATGCAATGGGCAGAATATTGGCATCCTCTAGAATGCCCCTATCTTGTCTCAGTACAAGTATTAAGTACAAGCATGCCTTGTGCTTATCATTCTTGTAAAAATTTAAACCAAGGTACAGTAGCATTAACTAAGGGCAGGGGCACAAGTACTATGTGTATGGGGCCCTAAGGGGTAGAGTTCTCCAGCATGTTCACCCTTCCCCATATTAAATAAGCCTCCATGTAACTTTCAGGGGCAAATTCATTATGCTGTGTAAAAAACAGTAGGATAATACACAACACATCACCAGGCTTCATAAAATGGCATAAAATGTTTTCTTATAGCGACTTCCCCTGGAAGTGGCAATCTGGCATTCACATGGCATAAAATTGCACACACCATTTGATATTTTATACAGCTTTTTTATACCATGTCCCTCAGTATCCACATAATGGTTTGAAGTCTTAACTTTTGGAAGGCCCCTGTTACTCCCCAGAAAAACTATTTGGTTGTGAACTCAGAAAAGTATAATTTTTCCCTACACATCTATGAATGCAGCAGCCTATATTAAAGTTAACGAAATGTTGTAAGAGTCTTACCCTTTTTCTAAAGATATTTGAAATGGAAAACTGTAAATGTAAAATGGCATGTTATTTTGAGGCCTGATTTAATCTAACCAGGCTATCCTGAAGCATTTCCGTCTGTCCAGCTTTTGGCATTATTACTAAATGTTTTCCTAACTATTGGGAAAATATCAGGATAATCCAGTTAGATGAAAATCTGACCTCAAATTTATTATGAAGTTAACAAAATTTGGAACATATAAATCCAATGTGGAAATAAGATTGCTAAAACTGAAAAAACGATCTATTAATGCTCAATTAATAAACAAAAACAACAGATCAATGGCTAATAAGGCTAAACTAAACTGAACTGTGATGCACATTATTTGGGGACCCATGTAAATAAGTATGATGATAATAATAATAATTATTATTATTATTATTATATACATTATCCGTTGATGAGGGATAAGAATATTTGCTGGCTTAGTCTTCAGCAGTTATGTGCCAAAGTAGTGCTGCTCGTCTTTTCCTTATATTGATTTAATATGTACATTGATTGCAATATATTTATACAGAGGCACTAACCTTTTATTGTAACTAGAGTGGCTTTGAATTAAATAATATAAAAGCTGGGATTTTACAGCAGTAATGTTATTCCACTTAGTAATTCTGAAGCTGGTTCAAGGGAAACGCATACCCTTGTCTCCCATTATTGCAATTGAATGCGGGTAGTAAAAAGAATGGGCCATCAATTAAACAATATTTTACAATATATACTTCTTAAAAAACAATATTGCCATCATAGATCATGTAAACAACATTCATAGAGGCATCGCATTTCTTAGATGCATTGTTGTAATAATGGAAGTCCTTCAGAAAAAGGCGTTAAAATCTATTTGGGTATTTTTTATCTATGGTGCCAGTCTCCTTCTTCTGACTCTTTCCAAATCTTAAATAGGGATCACTGACCCCATCTAAAGGCTCCACATTTAGGGGCAAATTTACTATTATTCCCCATAATTAACTCGACCAAATTCGCAATTCGATAAGTATTCGACTATCGAATGCTTATCAAATTGTTTTAGGCTATCATTTTGCTCGATATCCGATTTCTCGATGAATTCGTACGATCGGATACTATTCACGTGAATTTCGTAAATTGCCCCATAGTGTTATTGCTACTTACTCAATTTATTGTAAATTACTTGAATCAAAGCATAGTTGCTAGGGTAACCAAATTTCTAAAATTGCAAACTGAATAAAAAGCTAAATAACTCAAAAAGCACAAATTGTAAGAAATTAAAACCAATTGCAAATTGTCTCTGAATATCACTTCCTACAACACACTAACGGTTAACTCAAAGTTAAACAACCCCTTTAACAATATGTTAATTATACATGTTTTTGTACGTTTATTTAAGAGGCTAACAAATTGTCAGCACTGGAGAAATGGAATGGCCAATAAAAGCACTTTCTTTGCACTAAGAATTGGACCAGTGTGCTACAGTTTCCTTGGACTTCTATGATAATTTTGACACGGAGCAGGGGGTCTTTAGCACCTGGCACCTGAAAACGTTTATTGGTAACAGGTGAGCACTCTAATTTTGTGTAGCACTGGAGAAATGGGCATTTATTACATGGTAAATATATGCTTGTTAGAATGGTAAAAACAATATAATGAAATTAAAGATATTTACATGACACATTAAGACTATTCACATGACAATATGGGAAAGATTGATTAAAATGCAAAAAAAAAATACACCTGCTCTCTGTTTAATGTCTGCCTTTGGGATACATATTATTATTAACATGTATTTCTATAGCGCCAACATATTGTGTAGCGCTTTAATAGTATTTGTTAACAGTGTTTGTTAAATACCTATCCCCAAGAACAGGTATTTGGCAAACTGCCAGCTTGAATGTATCATTGGTTGAAGGATGGAATACCAGAGGGGCCCCATTTCAGGTAAATACAGTAAGTTAAGAGTTTCGTATACTAGGCATGGTTGGGGTGGAAGCCTAAGTATCTGCAAGTCTTTTTTTTT